>CM064909.1:18037752-18637752 GCA_032727855.1 Quercus ilex subsp. ballota | reverse complement strand
CAGTAGGCTGAACACTCCGGCTTCGATGGGCTGATAGTTGTAGCGAAGACCTGCAAGGATGAACACGCTATCAAAGGAGACCAGGGTGGACTGGGCAAACACCCTCCGATGGCTAAGTTAGTTTCTCACTAGATTGGAGTTCCAACATTTTAGGAGTGAAATATCAGAATGTACTTACCTTCAATTGATTCAGACCAGTCCTTATATAGGGAACCTTGGGGCGGTTATTGGCTTAATAACTTCCCCAAGATTCGTGGAATTCGGACATAACTTCCTTAACGGTTATAGAAGTTACAACCGCTGGTGGAAGTTACGTACTTAGGAGGAATTTGTGGCGATGAGTACGGATTGGGTAACCGTTTACAGAATCTTGTGGTTCGAGCCTTCCTCACGCGAATGAATACACGTGAGGATTTCCCAAGTGTTATGTAGTCGTCCATGTGCTTTTCTCATGGACGACCCTTTTGTTCAGAGATGGTGTCATGTGATCGTCCATGTGTTTTGCCCTTGGACGACTCTCTTCCTCAGATGGTCTAATTGAACTCACTGATGTTCATGGACGACCACTATGGACGAGCCAGAGATGGTCATTTTTGCTATCCCATCATTATGGTCTCTCAAAATAGCGATTGAAGAATCAAGTAAAATTGGTTGGTCAAGTAGTTGGTGGTTTCTTTTTGTGTTGCTTTACCTTAGGTTCTCCTTCATTTTTGTTTCAAATTCACCAATTACATTTGTCTTCTATGGGGTAAATATTAATACGGTGATGGACTTTTGGTATCAATGTATTTTCTTGAATTTCAATGGGTTCTATTCATTAATTTTGGTTATAACAACAATCCAAATTTCCTATTATTTTGTTTTACAGTTTGCTTGAGACACAATTACAGATATCAAACCTTATTTACTAAGCATAGTTACTTCAAGTTACCGATTATAAACGAATCCAAAAATTATCCAATTGTAAATAACCAAAAGTAGCTTTTTTTGAAGTAAGATAGGATACAAACTTAGATTACAAATGCAATTCTAAATGGATATGCTTGAGGGAAAATTCTCATATTTCTTTGCAGGCATAATAACATATGTTTGTATGTTTATTATTAAGTTTAAGTTTATGTTTATAAAAAAAGCGAGTTCTCTTAGAAATAGGGTCAACCATGTCAAATACCAAATTTCAAAACACTTGCTTTTCGCTCAACTCTCCCGGAAAAATGAACCCACCTAGCCATTCTCCTATCAATACAAAATCATATAATGAAATTAGTTTTTCATCTCACATCTCCCACTTTTCTTACTCCACACTCCAAATTCAAAAAAAAGAAAAAGAAAAAGAAAAGCAATTAGTGGTATTAGATGAGTAAAATTATTAATTTTCAAAATTCTAAAATTTTAGCATTTTTTTTAAAGTACTACGTCGAGTCCTTAAAAAAACTATCTATAATCTATAATATATCAACGGGTTGATTGTCCTAATTATCCAATAAGTCATTGGATGAAATACGATGTTTTATAACTGTTGACGAAAATTGTTAACCAATGTTTAACAATAGTTATTAAATTATGTTTAACAAACATTGTCAAATTATGTTTAAAAAGAATTGTTAAATTATGTTTAACAAACATTGTCAAATTGTGTTTAACAAGAATTGTCAAATTAGTCAAATTCATCAAACATAATTTCATCCATTGGCGTATGAGTTTTATTGATGTGAGTAGTACCCATTTAAGATAATGTATCTCTTAATTACAATCCCTTGTTTCAAGGGAAGACCCTTTGATTCCAACCACGTTGTCTCTGTACATAAGTTCATTTATTTTCATGTTTAAGGGGATATGTGTTTTTATTTATTTGTGGTTGCACCTAATAATATATTTAGGTTACCTACGTAACCTTGATGGGGATCAAGCCAATTCGTAGTTCTAAATTTGAGGTTTTAGATTTAAAATCCTCAAATATGATTTTGCCCAATTTAAATGATAGACATTTAAGTCAAATACTTTGTATTTAATTAAGCATCGACTTAATTTTGTTTTTGGGTGAGATAATTGATTTTAATCTCAAGGATAAGTCAAGGACCATGTTTTTATGGAAATTGAACCAAGGATTCTCTCTTTGAGAAGAGTTGGATGTCCAAGCAATTTTCCTTTTCCTTCATTTGCTTCTTTGTAGGAATTTAATGATATTTTGACTGAGGTTCCCAAATTTAATTAAGGGAAAGAAAACTCTTTTGAAGCAATTTTTTTTTTTTTTATAAACATTTTTTTAGGAATTGGGAATTGGAAAATTTCTTCAAATAAATTTTTATGGTCATTTTATTTTGAGAATTATTAACTCCAATCTTTATTAAGAAATTACGAATCCCAAATAATTAGTCATGTTGGATTTTGAAGGAATTAGAATCCCCACTTTATTTAAAATAATTTTGGGAGCCAAGAACTCCATTGAAACGTGGAGGAGTTGAGGACTCCATTAGTTTGGTAGAGTCAAGAACTCCATTAAAATATGGTAGAGTCAAGGACTCCATTAATTTGGTAGAGTCAAGGACTTCATGAAAATGTGGTAAGAGTCCTTAACTCTACCTCCATTGATGAATTTGATTTGTTAGAGTCAATGACTCTAGTTGAAAAAAACATTGAACCAAAGCTTGAAAGAATTTTTATTTGGTAATGTTCAAATAGGATTTACAAGTCAAGGACTCGTATCTAAAACTTCATGTATGGAGTTAGGAACTCCTCATGAAACCCAACCCTATTTGTTTTACCAAACAAAAATTTAGATTTGAAGAAGAGGGAGAGAGAGAGATTTTGGTAGAGTTAAGGACTCTAGTTGAGAAAATATTGAATCAAAACTTGAGAGAATTTTTATTTGGTAATTTTCAAATAGGATTTACGAGTTAGGAACTCGTATTTAAAGCTTCATGCATGGAGTTAGGAACTCCTTATGAAACCTAACCCTATTTGTTTTTCCAAACAAAAATTTAGATTTGAAGAAGAGGGAGAGGGAGAGATTTAGAGAAGAAAGGGATTGGTAAAATCTCAACCTAATGCTGATGCTGAGTGTTCCTCCTCTGCTTGTTGCTCTCTATCTCTTTATCACTCTCGTACTTTTGCGCTAAAACTCTCCTCTCATATATCTCTCCAAAAAAATCCAGCCACCCTCTCAGATTTCTCTCCAAAAAACCTAGCCACCTTCGATCCCCTCTCCTGCCAATCTCCGGCTCCAAGGTCCAAGGCACCACCGGCCAGCTCCAGCTTCCACCGACACCACCCATCGTCGGCAAAACTAGGTACTTTTCTGCCTTTTGAGATTAGATTTCTCCTTTTCTTTTTGTTTTTCTTCATCTCTAACCCTTCTCTGGGTTTTCTTAGGTTCGATCTGGTGTGTTGTATGGTTTTGTTTCATTTTGGCTTTTGTGCTCGCTTCTTGTTCCTGGGTTTTTGGTTTTTGATTTTTAGTTAATACTATGTATGTGCCTATTTGAATTTTTCAATCTAAAAATGGATTGGTGATTAGTGGGGTTAGAGTACAACTGATTTAGGCAAATAGGGTTTTTTTATTTATTGTAAGTGTGCTTATGGATGGTTATGCAACACTGATTGACATGTTTTGGAGTTATTATGGAATAATGTTATATTTTGGATTCGTTAATATTATGATAATGTTATATTTTGTCCAGCTATATTTTTGTAGGTTCTGTTGTATTGATTGAGATATATTCTGCAGGTTCTTTCATTTTGTTAATTCATGGTATGCAGTTGGTTCTTTCTCTGTTAGCAAGGGTTAGAAAAAGAGAAAGCATGGTCGCTGACGTCTCAAATGCTTTATAGAATTTTTGGCTTCAATTCAGTACTGTGGACATGTTCCATGACCCAAATGGACATTTTGCTACTAGAAGAAGGCAAAATGATGTTTTGCTTTGTTGAACTCCCTGTGTAGCTGCAACAGTCATGATTATTACAACAACTGAACTCACTAGATATTTGCATGGGGCCGAAAACTAAGGGTGCCAGCTGTGGTCTTGAATCTTTGTTGTTGTATATTGATTCATCTAGCACATTCTTTGACACGTTCATATATTGATATTTTGATATACTGAATCATTGTTGTTATCAATGATTCATCTAGTACATTCTTTGACACATGTTCAATACTTGGATATGTAATTGAGTAGATGATGTGTGTATGAAGATAATACTAGAACACTTGAATTCAACGGATGCCATTTTCCATGGTTATTAAACTTTGGATTTTAGCCATCAGTGATGTCTCAGTACAATTTTAAATTTTTACCCCCTTTTTTTTTTCATTTTACATTGTGTCAAACATCGGAAAATATTTTACACAATATTTTCATATACACTGCCAAACACTGTAAAATAAAAATATTTTCTTATAAATATTTTACCTTTGCAAATATTTTATATCGAAACAAATGAAGCGTAATTTTTAGATACCTTTGCTTTTGGAAATACTTGAGTCATGCGTGTGGTAGAAAGTTACTCAGCCACATGTCCCACCTAATCTTCTCCCTTTTTATTTTTATTTTTTTTATGTTTTTTTTATTAAAGTAATGACATTAAGCCATCAATTTGACAAGACTTAACCTCACTTCTTTTGCACGTGAGTGTGAGGTTATTTAATACACACACACACACACACACATATATATATATATATGTATGTATGTATGTATATATCATATGTTCATAAAAAAAAAAAAGTATATATCATCCTTGTTTTTCTTATTTTTCAACTATTGACTTTGTTAATTTTGGAGAGGGCATTTATTCTTGGTCCCACAAACTTGTCCAAAAGTTATATTCTTTCATAAATCTTGCTTGAACATTTTTTATGTAAACACATTTTGCTTTTAAATTTCATATTTCAACAATAACAAATCCCAAATTGGAATAAGTTGAGAGCTCTCACGAATTTATATAGTGTTCAATTGGTTAGCTCCATTAGTTAATGAGCTCTTAATTGATAATTTAGGATGTAGACAGCTAATTCAAGGCTCCTTGTTAAGCATCTTGTTTGTATAATTATTTTTACCATTGTATTTCATTTTTTTCATTTTTTATACTATGGAGTTCATAACTCACTAGAATCATGTTAAACGTATATCTAATTATTCAATATGTGGGTTTAAAGTGAACTCCTTGAATCCTTAATACAGAGTTATATAGGATAACATACAGGGGATTTGTGAGTGGTACTATTATGTAAAATGTACAATATGTGCTCTTGTCTACTATATTTCGTAGTTCTAGAAATCACTCACCTAGCTATGTAGCGATTAAGGAGTCGAGTAAAGTTTTTTGGTCATGAAGTTAATTATCTCTATTTAATTTGATTTACTTTAGATCCTCATTTGTTTTTGTTACAAATTCACCAATTACATTTATCTTTTATGGGTTCTATTCATTAATTTTGGTTATAACAACAATCCACATTTCCTATTGTTTTGTTTTACTGTTTCCTTGAGACCCAATTACAAATATCTAACCTCATTTACTAAGCAGAGTTACATCAAGGTACCAATTATAAACGAATCTAAAAATTATCCAATCGTAAATAACAAAAAGTAGGTTTTTTAAAAAGTAATCTAGGATACAAACTCAGATTACAAATGCGATTCTGAATAGGTATACTTGAGGGAAAATTCCCATGTTTCTTTGCGGGCATAATAACATATGTTTGTATGTTTATTGTTACGTTTATGTTTATGTTTATAATAACAACGAGTTCTCTTAGAAATAAGGTCAACCATGTCAAATACCAAATTTCAAAACACTTGTTTTTTGCTCAACTCTCCCGAAAAAATGAACCCACCTATCGATTCTCCTATCAATACACAATCATATAATGAAATTAGTTTATTCACCTCACATCTCCCACTTTTCTTATTCCACACTCCAAATTCAAAAAAAAAAGAGAGTAATTATTGGTATTAGATGAGTATAATTATTAAATTTCAAAATCCTAAAATTCTAGTATTTCTTTTAAAGAACTACGTTGAGTCCTTAAAAAAACTATCTATAATCTATAATATATCAAGGGGTTGATTGTCCTAATTATCCAATAAGTCATTGGATGAAATACGATATTTTATAACAAATCCCAAATTGGAATAAGTTGAGAGCTCTCACAAATTTATATAGTGTTCAATTGGTTAGCTCCATTAGTTAATGAGCTCTTAATTGATAATTTAGGATGTAAACAACTAATTCTAGGCTCCTTGTTTGTATAATTATTTTTACCATTGTATTTTATTTTTTTGTTTTTTATACTATGGAGTTCGTAACTCACTAGAAACATGTTAAACGTGTATCTAATCATTCAATGTGTGGGTTTAAAGTGAACTCCATGAATCCTTAATACAGAGTTATGTAGGATAACATATAGGGGATTTAGGAGTAGTACTCTTATGTAAAATGTACCATATGTGGTATAGTTTACTATATTTTTTAGTTTTAGAAATCACTCACCTAGCTATGTAGCGATTAAGGAGTCGAGTAAAGTTTGTTGGTCATGTAGTTAATTATCTCTGTTTAATTTGATTTACTTTAGGTTCTCATTTGTTTTGGTTACAAATTCACCAATTACATTTGTCTTTTATGGGTTCTATTCATTAATTTTGGTTATAACAACAATCCACATTTCCTATTATTTTGTTTTATTGTTTCCTTGAGACACAATTACAGATATCAAACCTCATTTACTAAGCATATTTACTTCAAAGTACCAATTATAAATGAATCTAAAAATTATCTAATTGTAAATAACGAAAAGTAGGTTTTTTTTTTTTTAAAGTTACTTTAGGTTCTCATTTGTTTTGGTTTCAAATTCACCAATTACATTTGTCTTTTATTGGGTCGATACTTCTGTGGTGATGGTCTTTTGGTATCAATGTATTTTCTTGAATTTATATAAGTTCAATTGATTAATTTTGGTTATAAGAACAATCCATATTTCCTATTATTTGTTTGGCTGTTTCCTTGAGGCAAAATTACAAATATCAAACCCCATTACTCATTATAGTTACTTCAAGGTACCAATTACAAACAAATCTAGAAATTATCCAATACAGTTGTGTAGGGATAAGGTCCCAAATTCATGAACTGGGCCTTGGGCTTGGCCGAGGACCTTGTCTGTCCGAGGAGGATAAACAACAGCGAGGGTATCAAGCTCAGAACACAATAAGTAAAATACAAATGTAAGGGCCGAGAAAGTTGGTCCGAGGAGGAACATCTCCTCGGATAAGCAAGGCATGGATCAAACATATACCTTATCATTCAAGGTAACTTTCCAAGACGATCTATTGATAGAGACAGGTGATATGATCGTGTAAAAGGGATGGAAGCTCAGAGGAATCTAAGAAAAAGCTGCTACCACCGCATTGAATGCACAACAGCTACTTTTTTGGCTGCATTTATGTGGAGAAGATCCCTGAACAGTGCTGCCTTGGCTACCACAACTCACAGAGAGCTAAAGGGGGCATCTGATGGGACAGGCACTCAAGTGAGGGCTCAGATGATCAACAAGTGTAGGATCAAGATGGTCTAAAGGGAGCTATATAATGTAAGAGACCCCCCATGAGAAAGGGGATCGGAGAATCAAGAAAGAAACACTGTAGCAACATAGAATCAGACTTGTAATAAAGCTTTAAAGGAAATACCTAAGAATCAATCTCCTCGGACTTGGCCGAGGAAGTTTTTCTTTAAAGAAACGGCTATTATCTTTCCTTCCTTATCATTAGAATCTATTTGCTTGTCATTTGATTCACTAAAACCCAGTTTTCTAACCCATCATCTACAAATTTATTGTTTTGGGCTTTTTGGGCTAAAGTCTACACCCCTGTTGGGCTTGAAGTTCAAACTAGGTCCATACAAGTTGTGTGTGTACAACATAGTTATGTGTTTTGAGAGAATTTTTCACGTTTCTTTGCAATTTTAATGGACTACGTTTATGTATGCTTTAGTTTATGTTTATTTTTATAGTTATATTAGGTTTTTGTTGGAAAGGTAAACCTAAAATTTGATCAAACATATTTTACAATTTGTTATAGAGAAGCCAGTTAATTACAAAGAAAAATTTAAATTTTAAACTTTCTCTTAAATTGAGCCAATTATTACACGTATGTGTGAATACCCCAAAAAGGGCCTAAAAAGCTTGGTTTAAGGCTTTTTCCTTCTTTTTAGTTTATCGCACATTGGGTCCTTGGAGATTTAACTCTTTCTGTGCATGTGTTTCTAGGGTGAGGTGTGTGTGTGTGTGTGTGTGTGGGTCTCTTTTTATTTTATTTTTTTGGAGATCATTAGTTTTGTACTAGGTGTGACTGGTCACCTATTTGTCTAATTCTTTTTAATTACCTAATTAACTAAAGCAAATTTAAGGGTTATTAATTAATTAAGGTAAACCATCTCAAACTAAAAATTTTGGACTTGGAAGTTCGGTTATGGGTGGGGAAGGTGTTAGGCACGCCACACCGCCTATCTAAAGGATAACACCCCATTTTAATTTTAATTTAAATGTTATATTTTTAATAAAAAAATTAGATACTTGGCATTTGATTTTTGAAAAAGATTTTTGTACAAACCACACACACACACACACATATATATATGTTTCATATTTTTGTATGCATGTTGTGGGGATCAAAAGCAACCACTAAGAGAATAATGATAACAAAAATGACTTACACAATTAATTTATAAAAAGAAGGGCAAATATTTCACAATGGAAGATCTAAACAGCAAATTGAAATTTACAACTATATATTTTGTTGGCTTATATTCCGTGCCAAATTTGATTGTAATTTTATTCAATCTGTTGTACCCTGTATTTATTGTGGGATTTCATTGTAAGAGAAATATGCTAAGACAAGAAGCAAATGATACAAATCAAAGGAAGCATGAAAAGATGCATGAGCACATGTCCCTAAAAATTGAAAGAATTAATGCATGGACATGTGAAAATGCTTATGCATGAGTACCCCTTCTCACCCACACGGCATGTGCGTTTGGGGCGATATCCTTGAAGGATTGGGTACGAGAGTTAGGACTTTCAAACCGTCTAGTGAAATTCTCTAGACAAGTGGTGAAGGCACTGATCATTTTCATCACGTCCATCACGCCGAGGTCACCATTTTGACCTCTTGATTGATTATCAGCCCAACTTCCCTAGTCATTCCTTGGTCTTTTTGACCTTTGATCAGTTGCATTCTTTAATGCTCTCAGCTTATGAAAATTGGGTCGAGTGTGTCCTTGAGCACCACAATGATGACAAAAGTGGTTTGTTCTAGGACCTCGCTGTGACCGTGGAAGAGATCTCCCTCTTGCTTCATTCCTGACCACAGATTGGTTTCGAGGCTTATTCACCACCCTTGGGTCAACCACAGTCTTCTTCATTTCAACCTTTGTCTTCTCCACAGTGGGAACAGCTACAACCGGCTCTTTTGCCTTCACAAACTTTACTTCTTTGGAAACATTCACAGCAGCTACACTGCTTTCTCTAGTGTATCCTAGTCCGGATTTATCTGAGAATTGCTTTTGAGTGGAGATTACAACATCCAACTTCTTGGTGGAGACCCCCTCTACCTTAGCGTTAGCTTGAACCACCTCAAGCTCCAAGAATCTGATCTTTAAGTAAGCTTCTGACAGCTCACCATTCAGTGTTTCTATTTCGCATTTGGCCTCCTTATGTCTGACCAAGAGACTTCGGTAATCTTCCTCTGCTTTCTTCATTTTCCTCACAGCCGCCTTCACCACCCTTGCATACTCTCCCGACTTCTCAATGAGTAAGGTGTAATTCTCTTGAAGACCAACTGTGTTCTCATCCTCTTCGTCATCTGATTCTTCCACAATCCCCACGAATTCTTCGTCACTGTGCTCTCCAAGTTCTTGTACAAGTTGACTCAATTCTTCCGAGGACTCAACATGTTCAATGGTCATAAAGGCGGAATAGTTTCCTTCTCCATCACAGCTCTCTTCCGAATTAGTGACTTGTCCACGGTGCATGGATCAGATTCAGAGTCCGATTAGTTCTAGCCTCTTTGGCCATTCCGGTCAAAAAGGGGGAGAAAATTTTGAGAGGGACCTGAGGAAGAGCTTGCACAGTGTTAGGGGGAGCATAGTTCTAGACTTATAAGCATTGGTTATTGGTTCATAGACGATTTACCTTTGTTTATTTTAGTTTTTATAACTGCTGTTTTATGCTTATAGTGTTTACTGTTTTTGTTTAAAACTTAAATACTCTGTTTTAATCTCAGTTTTATTTCAGTATTTTGTGATTATCTCTATGCTTTGTAGCATACTTTTCTGTACTTTTAAGATATTGCTAATATGTCTTAACTACCTCACTCTTGTGCCCTAGTAGGATCTTTTGTCCTAGATGCAAGTACTTCGTGTAATTTGCATTGGTTGAGTGCTGGACATACAATTGATCCTATGGATTGTTCTTAATTGCATTGCGTGTCCGGATGAGCTTTTACTTGCTAAATGCTCATTGTAGTTATTCTTTAATGACTGTTTCTGTTTGATCAAGATATGCTTATATGTTATGATGCACTTACAAACTTGATCGTACTTTACTTGCTCATGTATGTACCTTGTGTTTAACTTATCATAAACTTAATGAAAGTATTGTTGGTGTGCAAGTGTTTCAGGTAACAAGTATTTACTTGCAAGTGCTTCACAACTTCTAGATTAGGTGTGAGTAAGTTTTGCCACTGTTCCTAAACTCACGTTTAAGTCTAGAGTCTGTTTTAGAGATTTTGTCACGGAATAGCCAAAGGGGGAGATTGTAAAGTTGTTATTTACAACTATATATTTTGTTGGCTTATATTCCGTTTGATTGTAATTTTATTCAATCTATTGTACCCTGTATTTATTGTGAGATTTCATTGTAAGGGTAGTGTGTTAGAGAGAGAAAGTGTGAAGACTCAAGCATTTAAAGAATGAAGATTTCTCGCGGGTGTCTCGTGACTTAGCTACCCGCGAAATGACTCATGTGCCCTGCACGTGCTGGAATGCGAAGAGTCAGGCCAAATGGAGACAGCTGTGTCTCGCAAGTATCTCGTGAGTAAGGCCTTCCCGCGAGACACCTGCGAGGCATTCTGTTCTGCCAGCCTGTCCAGTCTGATACACACTTTCTGTACCCACACTATATATATCCACATTACCCACAAATGTTAAGGAGTGCTTTTGAGAGAAAACCCTAGCCAAACACCTAGAGAATTAGAGATTGTCATACCCACAATCCTCTACACTTTTTGCTAGTGGAAATTCCTCAACTCCTACCTCTCCATTTCCATACCATTGAGAGGTTGATAGACCAAACACTTACCACACCCTTTGAGAGTGTAAAGTGAAGTTTCGGTGTTGCGGGGAAGCATTGGAAGAAGCCGATGATGGCAAATGTAACATGGATCTTGTTGCGGGATCCAAAGAGCTAGACAAGACACGGTTCCGAGAAGCCTTGTTGGAGTATGAGCTTGGAGGGCTTAGGTACATCGGGTAGATTAGGCTTGGAGGGTCTCTTGCTAACCCATGTATCTCAACTGATTGTCTAGTGGATCGATTTCTACTTGGAGGGCGGCGGAGAGGTTTTTCACCGAGTTCTTCGGTTTCCTCTTCGATAACACGTCTCGGTATTATCTGTGTTTGCATCTCTCTTCCCTACTCTTGTTTATTTCATTTTTACTGTTGTGTTGCTTTAAATATGGATTAGAGTAGTTGTTTTGCTTATACGCTTGTGTTTACACTATTCCGCACTTAGTATTAAGTTAGTGTAAAATCAACCAAGCCGTGACTTTAATTTGGGGGTCTAAACAGCTCATGTGTTTTTAACACATTTCCGAGCTTTCATATATATGTGTGTGTGTGTGTGTGTGTGTGTGTACATGTGAGTATTTATTTATTTATAACGTACCATGTGAATATTTATTTCAAAGATTTATTTACAACAAAAGCATGTGAAATATATGTACATAGCATGTGAAAGCTAAATTTAAATATGTCTAACTAGCATGAGGGTATAATATATATTACGTAACTAGCATGGGAATATTTACAACATAAATTTAAATATGAATAACTAGCATGTGGGTATAAAAGCTTTTTTTTTTTTTTGGTAAAGAGTTGTGCTTTCAAAAGAGGGATTCCATGATTTTATTGAAAACCATGATTTTTCTCCAACTTTTAGGATAGAAATGATTTGAAGAAAGGTTTAAAAACCATTTTATTTTAGGAAAATGGTTTCCATGGTTTTATTGAAAATCATGATTTTTATCCAATTTTCAAAAGGGGTTGAACTTGGTTTTTTTTGTAAAATATGACAAAAAGTTCCTGAGAAAACAAAGTTTGGGCTTGAAAACTAAAGCAAAGGAATCAACAACTTATTTGGAAAAACTTTTGAAGCATAAAAAAAAGGGTTTGATTTAAAGAAAATGGTTTCCATGGGTTTTCTTTTGAAACAAAGGCTTTAGGTTCAAAAATCCATGGTATTTATTCATTTTTGAAAAACATAGTGTAAAAACAGCTTTCTCTATATATTTTTTTTAAGGAACTCCTCCTAAATAAACTCGAAGCCTTATCACATCTAAGCTTATGGGTTCTTTTCCTTATGGAGAGATGAGAATCTTGAAAACTTCTACCATTCTTTAGGAAACATGCCCATATTATGCTTAGGAATAAAGCTTGGAATCCATTTAAAAGAAATTCAAAAAGGGGTTTCCAAGAGTTTTTAAGAAAATATGCCAAATCTATTTGTGTTTAAAATCATATTGGAAGAAAGAAAAAGAAAAAGGGATTTTGGAAAAAGACTTGAAAAATGCCCATTTGGAAGGCTTTTGGGGATTTAGGAAGAAACTTCTTTTGAAAACATTTTTTTTTTTTTTTTTTTAAAGGGATGGCCATTAGAACCAATTTTATCTTTTTAGAAAAGAAATTTTTAGAGGCTTTTTTACCCAAGCTCTTTGCTCTATGGTAATCTAGGGTTTATGGAACTAGCTAAAGAACTGGCACCCTTAAATCCCATTACTCATGAGAAAGGGAAGGTGGAAAATAAAAGTGCATAAAGAAAGGGCATAGTATTTAAAGACTTGAATGTAAAGGAATTTAAAGACAAGGCACTAGTGTAAAGAACTAGAAATTAAAGGAATTTAAAGACAAGACAATAATGTAAAGAGCTTGAAATTAAAGGAATTTAAATACAAGATCATAATGTGAAGTGCTTGATTTGTAGAGGAAGATAATAAAATAAAGTGCTTGAAATGTAAAGGAATTTAAAGGCAAGACAATAATGTAAAGTGCTTGGAAAATAAAGGAATTTAAAGACAAGATAAAAATGTAAAGTTCTTGGAGGATAAAGGAATTTAAAGTCAAGACAATAATGTAAAGTGCTTGGAAAGTAACGGAATTTAAAGACAAGACAATAATGTAAAGGTTTATTAGAAATTCTTTTTTTAGAAAATTTTCCTAAATAAGCTCTAATCTTGTCACATCAAGCTTATGGGTCCTTTTCCATAATGAGAAATGGGAGTCTTAAAGACTACTACCATTTTCTAGGAAACATACCCATATTGTGCCTAGCAATAAGATTTAGAACCCATTTAGGAAAAACTCGTCTATGATAAGGCCTCATTTTTCCACTAATGTTGGTCACGCATCAGACGCATATGGACAAGGCCACCACATACCATCTAATTAGAAATGTGAAGATTTATCATAGATGTTTGGGTTGTTTTTTCAAGTGAGAAGACAACCAAAGAAAAATGGTAGAAAACATTTGTTAGATGTAGAGAGCAATAAGGAGCATAATAAATAAATAAATAAAGAGAGCAATACGTTAAGAACAAGAATATAAATGGACAATAAAGTAAAGCTTTTTATACATGTTAAATGTAACATTATTATTAGCAACGCGATGTGTTATATTATGTTGTGTATGCTAGAGTGAATGCGGAAGGTGAAGCATAGAATAGGAACACTGAGAACACGAGGGTTACGTGGTTCAGCCTTGTCGGCCTACATCCACGGAGGAATCCCTTAAGGGTTACATATTTATTGTATAAGAGTGTAGTACAATATCCTTGTGTTACAATTAACCCTAACATGAGTATATATAGGCGACTAAACCCTAGACTACTAGTACAAGTAGGAATGGGCTTAGGCCTATTACATTGGGCTAATATGTCTAATATATATCTCTAACACCCTCCCTCAAACTCAAGGCGGAAGCTCGATGAAGACTTGAGGTTGGATAAGCATGAGAAGATCACTTGGAGATGCCTTGAAGAATGCCTTTGAAGAAACCAAAATGAAGAATGTGCCAATTGACCAATTTCGGAGTTTCAAATGAAGAAACGGAGTCCAAAATTGGAATCTACGCGAAAAACTGAGCAAGATAGGCCCTTTTGGAAATTTTGACTTTTGGTCAAAGGTCAACGCAAAAAATCAAAGTCAACTGGTCCAGATCAAAGTCAACGGATACTGGTCCGGGTCGGGTCACGGAGCCGCTGATGTCATCCTATGACGTGTCACTGACGTGGAAAAGGCTGATGTGGACGTGCTTGCGTGGCTGATGACGTCAGATGACATCATCAATGGTCTTTCGGCGCGTGGAGGAGCGTGATAAGTCCACCAGTGCGTGAATGACAAGCCAGAATCCCAGGCGGCGCGTGGAGGCGCGTGCAACAGTGGTTGAAAGCCAGATTTCTTCTGTAGGCAGATCGGTGGTCGACATGGCCGATAGGACGGCGCGTGTGACCAATAAATGAGCTACAAAAGAGGAAATCGTGGCGGCGCGTGGAGGCGCGTGACAAGGCTTTGGGTGACCGGATTTCTGGGTTTTCGTCGCGGGAGGTCGCGGGACACGTCTGTGGGGTTGGTTTCTTCAGGCGAAGGATTGATTTGCGCAAATCTGTAAGGTGAGTCACGGCTTGCTTGGTTGTTGGATTTTGACACAGCACAGAGCCATGGTGGCTGCGAGATGCTGTGGAGTCTGGATCCAGCAGACAAACATGTGTGACTTCAGATGGTGGTATGCACGTGAGAATCTTCTTTGCTGTGTAGAGATGTTTTTTTGATGCCAAGAATGAAGTTTGGCTCTGATACCATGTTAAATGTAACATTATTATATTAGCACCGCGATGTGTTATACTATGTTATGTATACTAGAGTGAATGCGGAATGTGAAGCATAGATTAAGAACACCATGAACACGAGGGTTACGTGGTTCAGCCTTAACAGCCTACATCCACGGAGGAATCCCTTAAGGGTTACATCTTTATTGTGTAACAGTGTAGTTCAATAACCTTGTGTTACAATGAACCCTAACATGAGTATATATAGGCGACTAAACCCTAAACTATTAGTACAAGTAGGAATGGGCTTGGGCCTATTACATTGGGCTAATATGTCTAATATATATCTCTAACAATACACATGTAATGGAATGATTACAAGAGAAGAAGAAAAGAAACACTGTCTTCATTTCTTGGTTGAATTGGGTTTGGTTATGATTTTCTTATGATAATGTGGATTCTAATTTATTTATGTATAGTTTCTAAAAAAAAAAAAACAACTATGTATTATTTTAATTTGTTATTTGTGTTCTTCAAATGTGAAGAGATCAAGGTGGTATTCCCAACAGAGAGATAAAGGTATGTTAAAAGACAATTTGACTTTTATGCAATTGATTGTCTTTTTCTAGCTTCTTATATTTGCCATTGATTTTTCCCTCGAGACTACAATAAGGATAAAGAGAAGATTATGGATTGAAAACCACATATTAGAAAGAAGATGGATTGATATATATGTATATTTATTTATTTATGAATCAACAACATATTATGAGTGTGAAATGTTTTTGAGCAGACTTACGGGATTTGAAGCTAGCGTAACTAGCTTGTTACAAAAAAATAAAATAAAATAAAATAAACTGACTTAATTAAACTGGCCAAATTTTTTTATTACACGTGTATGTATCCGCATGAATTTTAAATGCGAAATCCAATCAAGTTTGTACAATTAATTAAATTTATATTAATTCTTATTGGAACTGATCAAAATAAAATGATTAAAACCATATGTGATTGTAGGTCCATTGTGTGAGTGCATCACAATTCGCAACTGTGAATAATTGTTATGATGATATCTTTTGATTAGGTGATTCGATTGAGATCCATGACATATTGTTAATGATTATTAAGAAATCAGGATTTGTTTTGTATTCCAATTTAAATATCTAACAATTCAAATTACGATTGTGCCTTTGGGAGCAAAATTACTGCTTCTGCCCCTCCTAATTAACTCCTAGGAAACAATTCTGGGAGCTGGGACTGAGTTCCCTTGGGCCAAGCTATGTACATTGGGTAGGCATACAGTTTGTCTCGACCCAGTTCGATTGCCTAGGTTCAAATTTAATTTGATCTCAGCTATATGTATGACTCCCAAGAAAAGGTGGAAAAATAAAGATGTATTGTGCACCTTAGGCTTTGGTTCTGCTTATTGCTTTTCTGTCCATTGATTTGTTGAAAAAGATCAGTATTCACTAGGCCCCCGTATGAGTTGCTGAAGCATGAGCAGCCCCAAAATAGTTTTCTAAATATAGAAGTGAAAAAGAACCAACCCCAAAAAGTCGCGAAGCAAACTTGAGGATGGAGATGATACAGGAAAGTGAAGGAGTACTGCTTGAAGTTAGGTGCAGTTACAGTAAAAGAGGTCTCTCCATGCCCTCAAGACAAAGTGTTGTCCAAGTTCATCCTTCACTTAATCTGGACAAATGACTAAATAGAAAAGCACTAAGTTCTCTTGTATGATGTGGATGTTAATGTGGTCCAACAACTACTTTGCACAATTCAGAATTTTTGGTTCAAGCATTTCTGAGGGTAAAATAATCCACATTATATAAATGTGTTTAAGTTAATTTAAGCCATATGATAAGTCTATTGCTAGATCGATAGTGAATCATTCATTCTCTCATGCTAGGAGGCAAGGAAATACTGTAGTAAAAATAAAAGTTTATTTCGAAAAAAAATGGTCTTGTTATCGGGTTGCGCCAACTGGTTGGGCTAACGAGCTAGCCCATCGGACGCCTAGGGACACAAAAATTAGCCCACGACCTGACCCATTGGGCTAGTGGGTTACCTATGGGCCTCAACAACAATGGGCTAGGCCATCCATTAGCGTAGTGGGTTGTCGGGCTACTGGGTCGGGCAATGGGCAATGAGCTATTTGGTGACCTGTAGCTCGTGCTTTAAATAAGAGTGCTAGACTTTCTTTTCCTTTGTTAGTTTGGATGACGTTTGCAGACATTTTTAATATTATTGTTTATGATTTTCCTAGAAGATAAATAATACCTAGTCCAATTTGATTCTCCAAAAAAAAAAAAATATATATATATATATAAATAAATAAAATTCAAATTTAATGTTTGGATCAGGGTCAAACCTTTCATAATTTAATCGAAGGGTGATGGCTAGCAATATTCAGAAAAAAAGAAAAAGAAAAAGTAGCCCAAGAACAAAGCCATGAACTAGGGCCCCTTTCATGTTAGGATGGGCCTAGCCCACTAACTCTTACAATGGTTTTCAGACTCCATAAACAGCATGCACTCACACCTCAAAACGGCAAGTAGTCAGTATTCACTTCTCCCAAAATCCACATGCCATTTGGCCCATTACATATTAATTCTTCGAACTTCATGCAGTTTTATAGCCTCTTCATTAGATACTGATATTAAAATTTAGAGTCGGTTTGGTTGGAAGGATGAAAAAGTGAGAGGATAGAAAAAATTTTAGTTTCCCTCATTTGTATTTGGTTGGAAGAGTGAAAAAATAGAGGGATGCAAAACTTTTTTTGTTTGGTTGAAAAGAGAAATGAGAATATAGAAAATAGAGTTTGTATAAATTTATTTATATGTCCTTATTAAAAATAATGCTCAATTAAAAAAAAAAAAAAAAAGGCAAACAACCAACCAAAAAAAATGCAATCACCCAAAGTTTATTAAAAAGGAAAATTCATGTCCAATAAAAAATAAGAAATAAATTTAAAAAATTAAAAAGAAAAAACGTCCAAAAAAATAGCACTGTATGGTACTATGGTGTATCACCGATTCGCACATCATCATATTTTTTTTTAAAAAAATCAGCGTCTAGCTAAACCCAAAAGAAAAAAAAAGAAAAAAAAATGTGGGCAATTTTGACTAAATATTTTGTCCACTTTTCACTCTTATTTTCTCTCCAATTTGAAGAGATTGTGTTTATGGAGGGAGAGAAGAGAAAACTTGTGGACCTCACCAAAATCTCTCTTATTTTTTTCACTCTCAACCAAACAACCAAAAACATCATTTCCTCTCTACTTTTCTCTCATTTATTTTCCATCTTCCCTAAAATCACTCCAACCAAACATATTCTTAGGGAATTACTTTCCCATCCTGACATGATTCAATAGGAGTATACTGATATATGAAGATGTTATTAAGCAATATGCATGTATATATTTTTTGGGGAACTTCTTGTGAGTCCATTCGAGTCGAATCTTAACCTTTAAGGCTTTAACACTCGAAAAGAATCGATGCCATACAACTGTTGAGACCAGCTTCAATTATTTGTTCTTTCTTCCCCTTTCTTTTAGTTGTTTGATACCATTACCATTATATACCAACCCGTATTAATTTGATGATTGCTAGCATTTTTTTTTTCTTCATATTTGTATAGTTAATTTTTGCGAGAAGTGGACATGAAAGCAATACGATTCTCACAAAAAGAAAACAACATATACGTCCTTTTCTTATTCCTCGTTCTATATTTGGTAGGGACTTTGGTATCGACAGTTAGTTCTTATTGAAGTTTTCTCATTTGGTAGGAGGATTTAGGTATTTTTAGTTGAAGCTGCTGGGGTCATTCGATTCACACTTGTAAGTCTAGAAATACGCTTTGTATTTTTGGTTTTTTTTTTTTTTTTGTTTTATCAGAAATATGCTTTGTATTACAAAAAAAGTTTGTAACTCCATATCATCGATCATACTCATACATTTCAGTTGCATTTGCTGATGGCCCTCCTACGTAGAAACCGATTTTGTGCCTACTTTCACTTTTCTATAATTAATTAATTTTTCTTAAACAATAGATATACGAATGAAAGGGTGTAATAGATTGAAATTATAGCAAGTGCAAGAGCTAGACCAAAGATATATGATGAGTAACACTGAGACAGGAAACATCGAGGGAAAAACACATAAAAAGCTTATGCGTAGCACCAAACTTCCTTTAATTTTCGAGAAATGATATGTTCACAACATTTTCATAACATTTTCACAACAAATTTTATGTGGTAAGTTGTTATTGGTGGGGTAGAAAAGTAATTTCAGTGGTAAGTTTAAATTAGAACTAATAACAACTAACCATCTATAATTTGTTGTGAAAATATTGTGGACGTAACATTCTCTTAATTTTTAGGATAAGACTTAACCCCTTGGGACATTGTTTGATATGTAAACCGTTATTTGTGTAACATATAACTCATTGGAGATTTTGAGTGCAACAAAAAACTCCCTTAAAGTATTGTTTCATGTGAAAATACCTACTCCAAATATGCCATTGTTATCACGTGAGCAACTCAATGTTTACTTTAATATATATTTAACGGTTTAAGCATAAAATAATATCACTAGCTAAGTATTATATTTAAAATTTTAAGGAGTTTTTATTTTTTTATTTTTTTGGTAGAAAACGATAATCATTAAAGAAACTAAACGTCTACATAAAGAGACTTGGGTCGCTCATAATACATGCCAGCAAAGTCATAAAACAATAACATAGAAAGGTCCACAGGCAGACTATCAAATAACAAAATATCTTGGTTTGAACCGGCTCCCATCCTTGCCAAAGTATCTGCGCATTTGTTAACTTCACGATAGTAATGCTTCATCCTCACTTGAGGAATTTGGTTGATGAGGGTCTTGCAATCCATAATAATGGAGAAATGATGTAAATTACTATTATGAGTACCAAAGACCCAACCAAGCATAATGATAACATCAAATTCAATCTCAATAGCCAATAAATTTAAATTAACACAGAGCATAAGTCCATCTCTCCACGCCCAGAGCTCGGCATCTACACTTGAGGCTCGGCCTATGGACCTGGTGAAACCTTTAATCCAAGTCTCGTTATGGTCTCGAATTAAACCTCTAGCACTAGTCAGCCCCAAATTGCCTATAGAGGAACCATCCATATTGTGCTTTACCCATCCGGGTTTGGGTTTGGACCACCTGACTTGGAGGATTTGCTTCCTCTTGGGCATGGATGTGTGAGAAGCACAGAAAAGGAATTCATCTGCAGCAGCTTGAACTTCTCTTTTTAGATTACTCCTCAAAGGTTTGTTCTAAAAAATCACTTTGTTCCTTTGAGTCCAAAGGTTCCAAACAACAAAGGCAAAGAAAATATTCCATGGGAGAAACTCATGCCATATTGATTTGTTGCCATCATTAATCTTAAGCCAAGTAGGAAGATCTAGAGAGAAGAAATTTTGAACAAAATTAGGAGCCTGTGAGCTCTCCTAAAAGACCTTAGCATAAGGACAATCTCTAAGAAGATGAATGATTGATTCCCTCTCACCATTGCAAAGTTGACAAGTCACATCTCCCATATAACCATGGCCAGCAAAAACCTTTTTTGTGGGAATACTCTGCCAATGGCATTTCCACAAGAAATGCTAGATTTTTGGTAATGTATCAAATCAAGGAGTTTTATAGTATAGGAGAGTTCTTTTGAATTACTCGGCAAAAAAAAGAAAAAAAAAAAAAGAAGAGGAGTAGGAGAGTTCTATTTAGTTAGGTATCTTATCGTTTCAACTAATACTTAGTGTTAGAACCCATTGTTTCTTCTTTGTATGTGTGTGTGTTTTAGTTTTCCTAAAAAAAAAGGTGATTGTCTTCTATTACTTCAGAGAGTATGTTGTGTGCAGTATAGTTTGCCTCACTATTCCTTAAAATTTACCATGACTTTTGAGTGATTTTCGTGGTGTGCCTTTGTGTTAGGACCAAGGGAGTCAATCTCGTACCGAAGGTTATACCGGTTTGACCAGTGGAACGAAATAGAATAATATATTTAGCTACATGTCAATACCGGTGTACCGTTTCAAGTTTACCGTTATTTTTTATATTTATAAATATATATTGTACGGGCCAGGGCCCCAAGCCCATTGGGCCATGGGACCTAGCCAGGCGGCCTAATACGTTACCCTGTCCTCATTGGACCTGCAACCTCGATCTGACCACCTCAGGGGCCAATCTGAACCCGAAAGCTGGAATGAAACCGCATTGTCTTGGATACCCATAGCAAGCCCCTCCTGGTCATCTTTAACCTGGTCGGGGGTAATATTGCTCGAAAGCATCCCATACTCAGCTGCCCGGTATTGCCCTCGTTAATATCGCTGTCGAGCTGTTTTTTGGAAGTGGGAATTAGTTCCGATGCCATTACCACCTTTCCCAACGGAAAATCCATTTAGCAGCGATGGAATTGGACCCCTATCGACATGAGTGAGGAAGTAATCATCACACCTTTACTCTTTTCAAGCTATAAATAGGAGAATGGACAAAGCAGCAAGGGGTTGACAATTATGGAGAGAAAACTGAGAGAAAAGAGGAGATTAAACTAAAGGAGAGAAGGGAGCGACTCTGTGAGGTAAAGAGAAGGATATGAGGAAACAGGAGTGTACTGGGGTCTTCGAGCATAGGACCACCCATAGTAGGAAACCCAAAACCCACAACACAAATAGATTGTGAGCCCAAGTAGTGGTTGAGCCCAATAACCATATTTTGGGTATGCATAATTGGCACCGTCTGTGGGAATCTCCTACGAAACTGTGGTTCTGTCATGACGTGCACGGGAAAATGTCTGGAGGTCAATTAGGGAGTTATGCCGAAAGTGGCCCTGGAAGGTCTTCTCAGGGATCCACCTGGCGGGAAAGAAGACATAAGGGACGTGAAGATAGGGAGTATGAGGGGGAAGGGCAGTCTGACCTTGGAGAAGGGTCATTTCAAATGTACCGGACAATGTCCAGTGCTTTAGGGTGTAATCGTGTCAGCAGAAGGGATGAAGAGCTTGAGCGAAGGGACGAGGAACTTGAACGTCTATGTAGGTTGGTGAGGGATTTGGAGTTGGAAGTGAGGGATAGGCGTCAGAAAAGGGACCATGATGAGCGAGGAGAAGGTTCGGTTAGTGTGAGAGGTCACTATGGAGTAGGGTCCCACCAATCCGGGTCTCATCGACACCAGGATCGCTCGCAGGAATATACAGACTGGGACTCGATTTCCCCAGAGGAGTGACGACCTCGGAATGCTGCCCCAGACGCTATGAGCCGTGCATTAAGACGAGCTACTTGATCACCATTCTCGAGGGACATTGAAAGGGCCCCAATGCCGAGCAGATTTACGCGGCCGCTGTTCAATTCTTATGATGGAAAGACAAACCCAGTAGAACATGTAAGCCATTATATTCAAATAATGTCTTTGCACACTCATAATGATGCAATGATGTGTAAGGTATTTCCTTCGAGTCTTAGTCCCACTGCTTTGAGGTGGTTCAATGGGTTAAGGAAAGGCTCGATCCGTAGTTTTTCTGAGTTGATTCAAGAGTTTGGCATCCGGTTCATGACTTGCAGCCGAGTTCTGTAACTCGTGGATGCACTGCTATCAATGAAAATAGGGGCTGGGGAAACCCTCCGTAGCTACGCTAATTTGTACTGGGAGCTGTACAACAAGATTGGCGGGGGTAACGAAAAAATCGTGACGAGTACTTTTCGATTGGGATTGCCTGAGGATTCTGTATTGCAAGACTTGTTGACAATGAGGCCTCTCGAGGATATGAGGTAATTGATGAGGTGTATTGAAGAATATAAACGGTTAGAGGATGGACGGCTACAGAGCAAAGGAAAGGCCCCAGTCATAAATCAACCTCGGCAGTGTAGTTTTCAGTCAAGGCCTTGGAGAGATTTGAGGATCTAGGGGCCAGGCGCGCAAATAGGGAGGTGAATGTGGCATTCAAGGAGCCAGTGCATAGGATCGTGGATCAGATTAAAAATGAGCCATATTTTCGATGGCCAAGCAAGATGGTGGGAGACCCGTCGAGGAGAAATCAGAACTTGTATTGTACTTACCATAAAGATAAGGGACATACCACCGAACAGTGCAAGGTGTTGAAAGATAATTTAGAGCAATTGGTGAAGGCGGAGTACTTGAAAGAGTTCGTGATGGACCCTAAGAATCAAGAAGCCGAACAGGGTGCTCGATCTCGAGGGAATCCTCTCCCACCTCCACTGGGAGTAATAAAGGTCATCCATGCAGCTCTAAAGGGCACTTAGGTGTCCAAGAGGAGAGGGGTGCTGGCCGTGGTATCGGCGGAAAATTGCACGGGTGAGCAACCCTCTAAGAAGAAGTTGAAGTATACTCGAGAGCTCATTGCCTTTAATGACGATGATCTGGAGGGCACAATTCAACCACACGACGATGCTTTGCTGGTTACAACCCGAATAAATGGTTTCATAGTAAAGAGGGTATTGATAGATCAGGGGAGTGGTGCCGAGGTGATGTATCCCAACCTATAGTGGGCTTGGCCTGAAGAAGGAGGATCTATCCAATTACGATACGCCCCTGATGGGGTTTGATGGCCGGATGGTAATCCCAGAAGGGAAGATTTCGCTTCTCGTGAAAATGGAAGGCAAGGAGGTGATGGTAACATTCATAGTGGTCGCTTCGTTTTCTCCGTATACGGCAATCTTGGGAAGGCCATGGATTCATACAATGGGGGCGGTACTGTCAACCCTGCATGTGAAGGTCAAATTCCGCACGGAGCAAGGTATTGCTATAGTGAGGGGTAATCAGCAAGTGGATAGGCAGTATTTGGTAGCCACAGTTGGCCAGGGAATAAAACAAAAGGAGTTAACCGAGGAGGCTCCCTTATAGCAATCACAGGAACCCCAACAGGAAACGGGGGCTAGCTGTGCCAAGGACTTACTAAAAGTAAGGATATTGCCGGATGATGATAGGAGTTTTTTGATAGGAGCAAGTGTGGTGGACAAAGAGAGGGTAGAGATGTTGCTATTCCTTATGCAGAATGTAGACGAGTTTGCTTGGAGCCTGTATTAGGTGCCTGGGGTGGACCCCGAGTTCATAGTTCACAAGCTCAATGTGGACCCTTTATATCCTCCCAAGAAGCAGAAGCCGAAGAGATCGGCTAAGGAGCACGTTGAAGCTGTCAGGAAAGAGGTTAAGAGATTGAAGGAAGCCGAACCTATAAAGGAGATATTTTTTCCGGAATGACTTGCGAATACCGTGGTGGTAAAAAACAAGAATGACAAATGGAGGGTTTATGTTGTTTTCACCAACCTAAACCGAGCATGTCCAAAGGATCTGTTTCCTATGCCGAAGATTGATCAGCTGGTAGATGCCACCTATGGACACCCGAGGATGAGCTTTCTGGACGCTTTTCAAGGTTATCATCAGATCGCCTTGGCTGTCGAGGATCAAGAGAAGACATTGTTTATTTTACCTAACGCTAACTATCATTATACCGTGATGCCATTAGGTTGAAGAATGCTGAGGCCATATATCAACGGATGATGACGAGAATGTTCAAAGATAAGATTGGGCACACAGTCGAGGTCTACATTAATGACATGGTGGTAAAAAGCAAACGGGAGATGCAGCATATCAACGATCTCAAAAAGCTGTTCAAAGTACTTCGACAGCACAAGCTGAGCCTCAATGCCGATAAGTGTGCTTTCGGAGTAAGGGCTGGCAAGTTCCTGAGGTATTTGATCACTAACCGAGGATTAGAATTCAACCCCGATCAAATTGAAGCTGTGAAGCACCTCAAGCCGCCGGGTAATCCAAAGGAAGTCCAAGTACTGACTAACATGTTAACTGCCTTTAACCGGTTTATTTCCAAGTTTTTCGACCATTGCCGTCCGTTTTACCGGCTTTTGAAGAAGTGAAAGGGATTCCAGTGGAGTGAAGAGTGTGAAAGGGCTTTTCAGGAGTTGAAGGAATATTTGGTGCGAGCATCTATGCTGATAGCTTCAGAACCTGGGGAGGATTTATTCATGCATCTCTTGGTGTCAGAACATGCCATGAGCGCTGTTAAGGGACCGAGGAGTGCAATAGCCAATATACTACATCAATAAGACCGTAGTTGATTCCGAGACAAGGTATTTGCCCTTAGAGAAGTTGGTGTTAGCACTAGTGCATGCTACACAGAAGTTACTCCATTATTTTCAAGCTCATACCGTTTATGTGTTAACCGAATATCCTTTACAGTCGTTGATGAAGAGATCTGATTTCACGGGCCGAATAGCTAAGTGGGGGACTCGGCTTGGCTCTTTTGATATTCAGTACAGGCCAAGAAGTTCGGTCAAAGGCCAAGTTCTTGCCAACTTTGTTGCAAAATTTTCCCCGAGGAAGGAAATGGAACTAATCTGTCAAGTGGACTGCCACCCATGGAAGGTATTCATGGATGGCGCTTCCAGCGCAGTGGGAGCTGGGGCCAGAATTGTCATCATCACTCCAGAAGGGATCAGATTGGAACATTCCTTCAGGTTGGGTTTTAGGGCTTCCAACAACGAAGCTGAGTATAAAACCTTGTTGGCTGGATTGAGAACTGTTCTAGATATGGGAGCACAGGAAGTTGAGGTTTGCTCGGATTCCCAATTGGTGGTTAGTTAGGTACAAGGTCGTTTTGAAACTCGAGATCCCCGAATGAAGGAGTACTTGCGAGTGGTGAGGCAGGTTATGAGTCAGTTTCTCAAGGTAAAAGTGGTCCAAATGGCCCGGGGATAGAATCGACACACAAACTCTTTAGCCCCATTGGCGTCGTCAATGACCGAGGAGGTACCTCAGATAATCAAGGTGTAGCTAGTAACGGAAACAAGTATCAATGCAACGATAGGTGTCTTGGTGTTAACGGTGTCCGAGCCGTATTGGATGGACTCAATCATTGACTTTCTGGCCGAGGATGAGTTACCAGATGATGAAAAGGAAGATGGCAGGATACAACGGGTGGCTGCTCGGTACTGGTTGTCGGCGGACCGCAGACTGTACCGGAGGTCTTTTGGGGGGCCATATCTCGTATGCTTGCGCCCCGAGAAAGTTAAAGAGCTCTTGGCTAAACTACATAATATGGTGTGCAGTAGTCATGTAGAAGGACGTTCATAGGCACACAGTGCGATGACTTGGGGTTTTGGTGGACGCAGATGCAGAAGGATGCCGTCGAATACGTACGGAAGTGCGAGCAGTGCCAAAAGCACGCCTCGTTGATCCATCAACCAGCAGGTAGTCTAAATCCCGTCTACAGCCCCTAGCCATTTGTCCAATGGGGGCTAGACATTGTTGGTCCGTTTCCCCGAGCCACGAGCAATCGAAGATTTGTTTTGGTAGCTGTGGATTACTTCACTAAATGGGCGGAGGTTGAGGCATTAGCTAATATTCGGAATGCAGATATTAAAAAGTTTTTATGGAGAAACATAGTCACGAGATTTGGGGTACCAAAGTCCCTCGTATTCGACAACGGGTTGCAGTTCAATAGCAGAGCCTTTTGCAAGTTTTGCAGTAATCTTGACATCAAAAAAAAAATATTCCACCCTGGCCTATCCTCAGAGCAACAACCAGGCTGAAGCCACTGACAAAGTAATTATAAATGGATTGAAGAAAAGATTGGAAAGCACGAAGGGTAGGTGGGCCGAGGAGCTACCCAATGTTTTGTGGGCATACCGAATAACCCCAAGGAGATCCACAAGAGAAACTCCATTTTCCTTAACGTACAGGGCAGAGGCAGTCATACTAGCTGAGGTAAACCTATGTAATGCATGGGTTACGAGATTTACCCCTACCCAGAATGACAAATTAATGGTGAAGCATTTGGATTTACTGGAAGAGTACCGAGAATCAGCAACGTACGTCTGGCCGAGTATCAGCAGAAGCTTGTGCGAAGGTACAACCGGGATGTAAAGACAAGGGGATTCGGCGCTGGGGGCTTAGTGTTGTGGAAATCTGTTGGAAATATGCGAGAGACCAATGCAGGGAAGCTAGCCCTAACCTGGGAAGGGCCTAATAGAGTTATCGCCATTGCGGGCGTAAGGGCATACTATTTGGAAGATTTGGACGAAAGGCCACTTCCCTGGCCATGGAATGCCCATAATTTGAAGAAATTTTGCCATTGATTGTCAGTACGCGGGGGTATGGATTGAATGTAGTGTTATATGTGCGTAATATTAATTGATATGAAGATGATGTTTATCCATGTAGGTGCATTTGTACTTATAATTCCATGAACTAAGGCAAATTATTCCTAGGACAGAAACCTGTCCCCGGTTCGATCTTCATCACCAGACAGGTGGAAACCTAATCTCACATTATTCCAAGGACAAAAACTTGTTCCCAGATCAATCTTCATCACCGGCCAGGTGGAAACCTAATTTCAAATTTTATCTAAGGACAGAAACCTGTCCCCGAGTCGATTTTCATCATCGAATAGGTGGAAACCTAATCTCAAATTTTATCTAAAGATAGAAACCTATTCCTGGATCGATCTTCATCACCGGACAGGTGGAAAACTAATCTCAAAATTTTACCTAAGGACAGAAACCTATTCCTGATTCGATCTTAATCACCGGAAGAGAGGAAACCTTACACAGTTATACCAAGAATAGAAACCCGCTTCTCGGCTCTATTCTAATCATCAAGCACATGGAGATTATGATGAATTATTCAGGAGACTAAAACCGACCTCTTGGTTTCAATCCAAATCACGGGGAAGGTAATTACCTTACACTAAATTTTCCTAGATAAGTCAACGCATGTCAAATTCAGTTTTTATTACCGAGGAGCCAATTCTTTCTAGATATAGGCAATCCCTTCCAGACCGGTCCCAGTCATCATACATGCACAGATATGATCAATCCTTTTGAAGACATGAGAAAGCGATCTCAATCACCATTCGAAGGCAAGCCGTGATTAGGCTACCAGGTCATTTAAAAAAAACAACAACAACAACAAAAAAACAAAAACAAAAACAAGCAAGCATAGCATGACAGGAAAAACAACTTAGTAGCAATTAGATAAACATTCATAAACATGATTAAGCCAGATGTCTGTTCACTATGTCTAGATGGCTAATAAAAACAAAAGGGAGCAATTAGAAATAAAAGTTAAACCATTGCCTTCTCACCATAACCTGGTGACGCTAGGCAAACCTAACAAGTAGAAAGAAAAATTAAACATTGGAAAAACAAAAGAGTTGATGTTGAATTCAAGTATCAAGCTATGGGATTTGTGGGCGGGAGCTGGGAAGTATCATCGGCCGGCTGCTTTGCTACTTCATCAGTTGGTTGGGCTGTCTGAGGTTGCAGAAACTGTACGTCCTCGGCAGAATGGGCACCAGCCTGAGGGCCACTGGTGACTTCCAAGTCAACCAACTCCTCGTGGGAGTCAATTGCCTGCACCAACTCCCTCATGCTATGAGTCTCTTTTTCATTAACAGAGCCGGAAGGATTCTGGGCGGTGGGAAAGGGATCCGGGAAGGGGATCTGGTCAGGATTCCTTAATGGAGAGTCTTCAGGGACCCCCATAGCTTACAGCGCAGCCAACCACCCCTCCTCAAATCCGAGCTTTTGAGCTTGACGAACGACCGACCCTACGGAGTTTTCTGCATCAGCAAAACCTTCGTTGTACCGTTTGTTCTCACAAGCTTCCAGAGCTGCCTTTAGGTCAGCTAACTCTTCTACTTATGCAAGATTCAGGCTCTCAGCCTCCGCCAGCTTAAGCTCGGTCTTGCCCAACTTCATCTCCAGCTCTATGGACCTCTATTCTGCCAACACTATGGCCTTTTTTGGACGCAGCAGCCCTCTTCTCTACGACCTCCGCAGCTTTTACCTTCTCCTTCACGGTAGCTGCCGCAACCTCCCTGAGAGCCTTCTCCCGCTCAGCATCCTCGGAGAGCTCCTTCACCCTCTCGTTAAGAACGTAGGTCAGCTATGTGGCCTAATAACGTAACAATGATAAGTGTGAAAGCAAAGGAAATGCACACGCATCGAAACAAATGGGAAACAAAGGGATAAGAAATTGCCGCTATGGTGTGCCACTGCAACTGCCTAGCCAGAGACTTCTTGGTCGCGTCCGAGAAAACATGAACGTCCTCGGGCAATAGGAGGCCCTACACCAAACTCTAGGAAACTCGCCCCCATTCACCCTGGGACCATGTCCTTACACTGGCAGACGCAGGCAAAGGCTTGTCGCCAAGCTCGAAAGTGGGCTGCTAACTTGCCTCGGACCGATAGGAGGATGCCATGTTTGTCCCGACCTGGGAAGTCGGCTCCCGGACAGTGATTCATCCAAATACTTGGGGAGGAGTCCTTGAGGGCGCATCCCCTGAGCCTGCAGGAGGCTGCTCAGTTGTGCGCTGTCTTTTCTAGGAGTGAGAAGGGGGAGGAGGAGGAGGAGGAGGAGGAGGAGGGGTTATAGGGCTTCTTCCTTGGGTCCCCTGTTGTTGCGTCGCCGGACGAGTGCTGGGCAGGAACCAGTCGACGGTAAGGGCTCGCCGGGTCACCATCTCTTCACTCTAGTTAGATTTTGCTTCCAAGGAGTTGACCGATTCGGTTGCTGCTGTCTCGGACATGAACCAAGGCTTCTGGCTCTCCAACGAGAATGTGGACTCTGCGGCTTTGGGACATAAGTTCAGCCAAGCCGTCCCTCACCAGCGCGAGATCCTTTGCGGTAATGTACTGAAGGCGAGGTCCCGAGCTTCACTGACGGTCAGCTAGGGAGGAAGTAGATTGGCGAGCCGCACGTTAACGTATGACAGCAAGGGGTTGTCCACTAGGAGAGCTTGACCGAATGGCTGCCAAGTCTTGTACATAGAAGTGCAGCCAAGTATAAGGTGCGACACCTGGAGTTGCCTATCAGAGTTCACGAATATCTCAGACCTGAGCACGAAGTTCAAGTCTCTCATTTGTACCACTCTAATTTCCGGATTAAACCTTTTGCCGTCTACAATAAGATAATGCAAAAACTAGTTAGTACCTGTCCGAGCGAGGCAATCGTAAGTGAAACATAAAAAAAAAAAATTAATTAAAAGTGCTCGGTACCGACCAACTTCACGTGGCGAAAATGGATAGGGGAGCTCATCGGTAAGCCAATTGCCGCTCACCTGAACATACTCCCTCGCTAGGCTTTTGTTAGAATCGGGAAGGCCTGAAATTAGCCGTACTTGTACATCCTTAGCCTTTAAATAATAATTAGTCCTAACATTACCACACAAATTGTACATGAAGTTTATGTCATGATGATTTAATTTTAGTCTGTATATCTGATTTAATCTACTGACGCAGCTAACTACTTGGTAAAAATTAGGAGGAAGTTGGTCAGGACACAGACCGTAAAACCTAAGGGTACTAAGCAAAAGAGGGTCCATGGGGAACCTAACCCTTCCCTCCAAGATTTCCATTAAAGGAAAAATGCAGTATTGGACCTAGAACGACGATGAAGAGCAATATCGCCCTCATGGCAATATGCCACATCCACATCCCCTAGGATGTTAAAAGCTTCCCTAAAGTTAGATAAAAACGCCTCAGTGGACAAAAGGTGAGAAAATCCCATTCTAAAACTCTAAAATGAGGAAAAGAAATTGAAGAAAAGGAAAAGGAAGAGAGGAGGAAATGAAAACTTACTAGAATTCTAGGAGGAAGTGCTCGTGGATGAAAGATCTGAACACAAGAAGAGTATGCTTGGCAGGGAGAAATTTTGAGGAGTAAGAAAGCAAAGAGTGATCTGAAGACACAAATGGAACTGTTTATAGGGATGAAAGCATTTAATGAAGAGGAAGGCGAGAAAATCTTTCTGGCTTCTTCTTGTAACCTCCACACGTGTGGGCTCAGTTCACGAACCGTTAGGCTATGATGACGTTTAAATGTGACAGCCTGGCGTGGCGCTCCGATTGAGAAAGCATTGATGGCTGTCTCATCCTTTCAGTAATCGACAGTTGGGCTTCCCCAGGAGTCATAAGCGCCACTCAGATTATCCTTGATTCGCTCCCGGTAGCCGGATACGAATCAAGGGGGGGCTATTGTACGAGCCAGGGCCGTAGGCCCATTGGGTCTTAGGACTTGGCCAGGTGGCCTAATACGTCACCCTGCCCTCATTGGACCTGCAACGTCGATCCGACCACCTCAGGGGCCAATCTGAGCCCGGAAGTTGGAATGGAACCGCATTGTCTTGGATACCCATAGCAAGCCCCTCCCGGTCATCTTTAACCCGGTTGGGGGTAATATTGCTCGAAAGCATCCCATACTTGGCTGCCCGGTTAATATCGCCCTCATTAATATCGCTGCCGAGCTGTTTTTTGGAAGTGGGAATCAATTTCGATGCCATTACCACATTTCCCGATGGAAAATCCACTTAGCAGCGATGGAATTGGACCCCCATCCACACGAGTGAGGAAGTAATCATCACACCTCCACTCTTCTCAGGCAATAAATAGGAGAATGGACAGAGAAGCAGGGGGTTGACAATTCTGGAGAGAAAACTAAGAGAAAAAAGGAGATCAAACTAAAGGAGAGAAGGGAGCAACTCTGTGAGGTAAAGAGAAGGATTTGAGGAAACATGAGTGTACTGGGGTCTCTGAACATAGGACCACCCATAGTAGGAAACCCAAAACCCACAATACAAATAGATTGTGGGCCCAAGTAGTGGTTGAGCCCAATAACCATATTTTGGATACGCACATATATTTATAAATAAATAAATATATATATATATATATATGTATTTGTGTGTGTGTGTGTGTGTGTGTGTGTGTGTGTGTGTGTGTTTGTGTGTGTGTGTATTATAATAAATATAAAAGTTTACCATAAAACATTACCTCAATTCAGAACAAATTATTCATGGTTTTAGACTTTAGCATCAATTAAAAGAAAAAAAAAACACAATATAAATAATAGAAAGCTTAATTGTTCATTGCATACTAAGAAAACAAATAATACTTAAAAGTTAATGTTAGTAAGTTACTATTTTACCCTTACAAAAATTCAAAAATTACAAAACTAAAAAAAAGAAAAAAAAGCTTTTTTCTGTACCTGCCGGTATTGCCCGAAATTGGCCGATATAGCCGGTACATGGCCGATGCAGCCGGTATTTAAACCAGTATAAAATGTTGGTGTTTCGATACCGATATACGTACCGGTATGGTATCGACTATCTTGGTTAGGACCCTATTTCCACTCCATACAAACCTTGTAAAATACTTTCTACCTTAGTTGCATAAAAGGGGGAGGAGATAAGAGAAAAAGGATAGGGGGATTTTTAGACAACTGATACGAACCTTGTGGAATACTTTATACCTTAGTTGCATAAAAGGGGGGAGAAAGGAAGAGAAAAAGGATAAGAAGAGTTTCTTGATGGTTGAGTTATTGGAACCTGGTCTTAAGAACTATAGGATTTCATGTATGTATGGTTTTTAAGGGTTCTTAATGATGAAAAGATGAGGGTTGGTGTTTAGAGAATGCTAGGGTTTTAGTTGATGATGGATTTAGAGGAAGGATTGCATGAATATGATGAGTAGGGAATAGATTGTGACTTCTTCAAAAGAGCTGCCTTCTCCAATGATGAGAATACCTCAAGTAATCTCTACTCTCAAGAGAAAGAAAAGACTTGAAAGAAACTTGCACAAAGGCAATAACTTCATTATTCTTACATGGAAATATTTTATATAACTGGAGGATGCAAAAATCATCCATTGTACTCATATGATGGATGATGATAAGGCTTCTTTTGACATTCAAATTGTAAGGAAAGTTAGAAAATGAAAAAAGGGAGAGAACACCTATGTGGTATTGTTCAAAGACCATTCGATGATCAAGTTAGAATTGTGAAAAGATTCACTTAATAGAATCAATAAGAGAGAATAATATGGCTAAAGTGTAGATATCAGAGTGTGTACCTTTTTCTTTTCCATTGTGTGGGTTTTATAGCCTTCTTTCTTCATTCCAAAAGTAAAATGTTCATTAATATTAGACATTTATTGTCTTCAACAGTCATTCATTCAATGCTATGGACGATCGTTGGCCTTAGGGACGATCTTTGTAAATTTATTCTCATCATAACTTATGCTCGAATTAATCTATGTAATTAATGTATTACTGGTTGAGCTATAACTCAATCCAACCCAATTTACATTTAAACTAACTTGTAACTAATTAACCCAAACATGTGCCAACCTTGTCCGAGCCCGTGGCTGACTAATTAAGATTGATCCACGTGCATAGATGTGAGGGGGAGCTTCCACATTATTTTGTGAGCCAATGGTAAAGGGGGTTTCTAAGGGCGGCTCCACTTGGAGCCCAGGGGGGTTCAAATAACCTCCTGTACTGAAACCAAAAAAAAAATATATATATATATATGAAATATATATGAAGCATACACAGCTTCAGTCTCTCTTTAATTTAATTTATTTTTCTAAAAATTATTTAATCTAAGCGTGCTATATATGCTATTTATTACTATTTGATTTAAGTGTGCTACATAAGCAAGAGAAGTTCTTCAGATGCAGCAAAATAAAGAAATGAAATTAGAAAATAACAAAATTAGAAACAGTGATATTAGAGTTCCATTCAATGTACATGCAAAGATATATATTTTACATACATTTCACCCAGTGAGGTGATGCTAGTAGCATGTTCTCATTTATTTTTCTTTTATACAAACTCAAGGCCATATATACTTGAGTATCATGTATTCTTTACCCTCTAGGTGATAAGAAAGTAAAAAGACTATAAAAATGATAGGAAGTGCAATTTAATCTGTGGATTTAAATCGCTTTACTGGAGCTCAGAGTGAAGGAGCTCGGAGTGAAGACAGGTACTCAGCATCTCCCTTGTCAATTCAATTAAATAGACCAGTGAAAGGTGGCATAAATAGTAAATGCTTTTTTTTTTTTTTCCTTTAATAAGAAAAGTTATTGCCTAAATCACTAATTTTTAGTGAGTAATAATGATACTACTATGAGTATTTTTTTACCCTTAGATCTAACAGTAATCAATGGTTCACAAAATGTGTAACTCTTGTGAACCTATCTTATATATATACACTATTTTTTGGTTTTGACCCTTAGAATAAAATTTTGAACACCTTGACCTTATATTTTTTTTAAGCCCAGTTGAAAATAAGTTTGAATATAATTCTTTTAACAATATCTTGGTCTTTTTAAACACACACACACACACACACACACAAAACCAATCACAAACCAATTTGATATAAAATTTGGAAAAAAATTAATAAGCCTAACAACAAAAGTAGAAATTTGTTAATCTTAAACCTTAGAAAAAATTCACTTAGATCTTAATAAATTTGAAATAAATCAATAAAATGGGAGATCAATTGATGAATGATTGCTTAGCTGTATACATTGAAAGAAATGTAGTTTGTAGGATTAATAATGAAGATATCATGCAACAATTTCAAAATATGAAATATCGTAGAAAGCAATTGTAAAACTTTATGTATTTTTTTGGTGATGTTAATATATTCAAGTTATCTCTTATTTAAAATTTTGTATTGTATAATTTATGTTTCTTATTGACCCTCCTTCAAAATAATCCTGAAGTTGCCACTGGTTTTGGGCAGTGAATTTGTAGGTGGCAGCAGGCTTTGGAGAGATTCGTTGCACTGAACAAGGCAATCCGGTCGAGCTAGTTCGATTTAGTTTGTTTCTATAAGGGGAACCTGAATTTGATAAATTTGAGCGGTATTAAAAATAAAATTATAAAAAACAAAAAAACAAAAAAAAAAGACATTTTTTTAGGTGTTTGTGGTTTGACAGGGACAAATTCACGCCTAACCGGTGCAATAGAGTCTGTGTGTATTCTAGAGTGTATTGTTCCTGAGCTTCTGAATTTTGGAATTTCTCCAAACCTATTTGCAAGATTAGTACGTGTAACTCAGCTTATTCACAGATTATATTTTATAGGCTCATCATAAGCATATTCCAAGAAAATGCTAGCACAATCACAGCTAAGGAAGGTGTACATATGGGCTTCATCCATGTGTTTGAGGTTCGTTTTTTTATCTTTTGAAATAAGTACGTTAATAGGTACATAGATTTCAAAAGAATGTGTCCTTATTACCTCTCAAGAACAGAATGGAAGCAGAACCTCTATTCTCGTATTCTTCTGCTTCGCAAGTAAAGGATAAGGTCCCGATAAGAGAAGCCCTAATATTTCAAATTCAAAGTGGGAGTGAACCATCCAAGTGTACTCATGTCAATGACTCTTCAACTAACATGACAGTTAACACGACACGAATCATAGATACTTAGTTCCACGTATCTATAAAATTCTATTTCCATGAGTCATTGAGGTACACGTGCAACTTCGTTTCCCAGTAAAAATTCTATTACCACTCCTGTTTGTCCCAATTTTCTGGAAGCTTATCTTGAAGCCGAGTGGTGTCAAGATTTTGCCAAAACAAACATGCGACGGAATTTTGACTATTTGTATAGCAGAAAAAAAAATGTTGTAAAGGGACGTATCACTAATCAATAACCATCATCGTCGTCGTCGCCGTCATCATTCAATAAATAATGGGTGTTTATGTAATTAAATTCAATGCAACACAAAGTTACACAACTATAGGTATGAAAAAGAGAAAAATGACGACATGCCTGATGCCAAACAAGCACCACAGGCAAGCCTTATCAACACTCTGGACCATAAAAGTAGTTAATTTTATTAGTTTTCTTTTGGTGGAGTAATTTTTGTTTTTATCTTATTAAAAAGACACATAAAATAAAAACTAGTATCTGGAACAATTTGAAAGAAAATAAATAGAGAAGAAAGAGGAATAGATAAAGACTCCATTATCCACAGTGACACCCACCCACCCACCGTGTCCCACTACTACAATCCAAAATCTCATCGAAAAAACATAGGCACAGTACGTATGGTAATGTTATTGTTCTCGAATTTCTAGGAGATAAAATAGAACCCTTTTTTGTCAGAATATAAGATGTAGGGGCCCAAATGAAACGTGTTCATCATAGAATGGAAATGAATCACACGTGGCAGCACCTCAGAGGAGACTGACTCATGCAAGCACCAACGAAGAAGACAAATCAGCCTCCATCCACCTGCTTTGGTTTGAGTTTGATTTTATTTTTTTTTATTTTTTTTTTTGTTTTTCGTTTTTAAGTTCTACATCAGAAACGTCACCCAATACTCATCAATGTTTATAAAGATGTCTCTAGCAATTGGCCCCCAATAATTCATTAAACAATTATGAAATATCATAATATCATCCTTTACTAGAAGAAAAAGATAAGAAAAGGAAAGGTAGGAAATAAATGGACAATTAAGCCAAAAAAATAAAAATAAATAAATAAATGGGAGAGGATGAAGGAGAATCGAGTCACACGCAGCCTTTCAGATTCTTCACGGCTCTCATAATAATCCACATGTTTATTTATCTATTATTAATTGTTACTTATTATACTCTCCTCCTAATATTCAAAGATAAATTAATAGAGATAGAGAAAGAGATGGTGGAGCATCTAGAGGAGTACTTGACCATAGTTGTCTTTGTTCTCGTCCATTGTGGGGTAATGGGTTTACGTTTCCCCCAAGCTTTACATGATATTTACTTCCTTCGTCTAGTCTCGTTTGTTTTTTCTCATTTTAGTTAGATGTAACCATTTCTATGATCTATCCGCACAAACTTTGGCAATGGATAGCGAAATTTCAAGTTCAATTTCAAATACTAAAAATTAAGAAAAATATTCAGTCTAATATAAAACATCAAACCAAAACTCTACGTGACCGCAAAGCTACATTGTATTAATCAAGAACCACTCATTAGTTATTAATATAACGACCTTTAAAAATTTTTAAAAATTAAAATTAAAATCACACCACTTGAAGCATTTTATGGGGTAAAGCTGAAAGGAACTTTAAATTGACAACAAGATCAACTAATTTTTTAGTGCAAAGAAAAGTAATCGGCATACTACAAAGTTGATGATCACTAGTAATGGTTCTTATCTTGAAAAACAATATAAAAATTAAAAATCAGAATAGCTATCACATCGAGTGAATTAGACTAAGGTGGTGCCTTTCTCTGTTTAAAGAACTATACACAATTGAATTGTCTGGCTAGATACTCCATGTCCCAACATGTAATCAAAAAAGTAGTCCACTTTATGACCAAGAATATGAATCACAAACCGGTCCAAATAGCACAATATTTTCTACTTAAATGGAAATCATAATCAGCACTATGCCTTGGACCATTATCATTACATTCATTATATTATTATCATTTCATTCATTATATATGAACATGTATGAAGGTATATATTATTGACTCTCGCATTTTAAGACATTGGTTCACCATTGACAAAAATTTAATGTACCAAATTAGTACAATTCATGCCTGAAATATGCAATTGCCAGCTCATACTTTCACTCAAATTGCTACATGATCGAATCTCACATTAAAAAGCCACTCGTGCTATTACTTTAATTTACTTTAAAATATATATTTAAGTCCCACAAATCAAGTTTTATGATTTTATGTGCATGTTTAATTCCACAAATTCTCCAACATGAAGATGCATCAAAACGCAAATGGGATAAACCACGAATCACACACACGGAAGAATATAAACTTTTTGCAAACAAAACTATCTATATGCACAAAATATGTTCTGTGTACATATGCTAGCATTATACCACTCCATTATTGATATCTTTTCAACAACCAAAAAACCCATATGTGTCATCCTCTGTACAAAGTAAAGGCTGACAATAAATATCCTAAATTTTCTCTAATTTATAAAGAAAATCTCAGCTGTAAAAACAAAAAAGACACACCTATATTTTCTTTACCTATTCACAGGACATTACCTATTGCAAGCCTTTCCCACATCTTTTTTTTTGGTTAAATAACTTTTTCCACATTTAGTTTTTTTTTTTTTTTTTTGGTTACATTGATTCATTCTTGTAAAGTTGATTACTTTAATTATTGACCACATACAGAGTATCACTTTCCTTTTATGATGGGAGCAATCTCAAAATGGTGCTCGGTGAGGTATACCCTTTCTCCTCCTAGCATTGCGGTGGTTGAAAATTGGTGGAGTTCCTGGAGAAATGTTGGTAATGGCTTCGTCTCCAGAACTATAAGACCTCTCTCCGCCATAGTTGTAGTGTCCATCAGATGAAATTGCTGGGCTATCCACCATCGAACGGTTGAACATAAGTGTCCTCTGGATTTTCTTAGGAGTAGATGACTCATCAGATTCTGAACCACCATGAAAGGAATCCCTATTGTGCTTCATTCTCAGTGTAAACGTCAGGTCTGGGACTCCCCTCTTCATTGCCCCAAGCTGACAAAAATAACATGGGACACATTAGTCAACTCAAACATTCAACAAAAACATACTAGTGCCACCAAAGAAAAATAGAGTAGGTGAGAGCAAAAGACGAACTAAGCAAACAAAATAATATTATTGAAAGTAGTCATGAAATTGCCCACCAAATCAGAGTTCACGGGGGAGGACAAATTACACAAAATTACGTCAACAAGAAATCGAAACTTCTTTCTTGAATCATATAATTTAAAAAACTAATCTAGCTGCGACAATTCCTAGAGGACCAAGCTACATAAAACAAAGAAGCAAAGTCAAATAAAAGTGTATGAAAAAAAAAAAAAAAAAAGGACATTATTAATAAGAGAGAATGAATCACCAACCTTGCAACCCAAAGAGCAAAATCTGAAGGAATCAAGGAGACTTCTACAGCAAATCTCACATGTATTAGTAACCCCTTTTCCAGGCCTAGGCTGTGGCCTCTCATTCAAAAACACAATCTTTGCACTGTTGATAATGTATGTCTGAACACATGATATGTCTATGTACTTCTGAATTTCATTGACTCTCACCACGTTGTGGTACGAGGAACGCCTTATCTACAAAACCAACCAACCAAACAAAATTTTAAAATTCACATTTTTTTAGTTTTATACATAGAGATGACAATAAGAAAAAGAAGAAATGAAAAAAAAAACCTGAACAACACGGTGATCTTTGTGATTGATCAAACAGTAGGAACAAAGAGCAGTCCCCATACAATCCAAACAGAACATATTGCATTCACTTTTATTGGAATCTCCATGAACAGAGCAGGGGTTGAAGTAACTTGCTCTCAGCATTGGTTTAAGCCATGGAGGACCCAAATCATTGTTCCCCATTCTACTTATCGGACTCACCTGATTATCCAACATAACCATCAATTAGAAAAACAATCACAAACAAAATCATAAAAAAGAAACAGAGGATTTTTTCAGTGTGAGCGGGACTAACTGTGTTTGGCACAAATACCATGACTTGCTTATGATTGGCCTTCACGAACCCAACACTTTTTTGTTCTTGATTATCAATAGTCAGCCTGTCCAGTTCCGCAGGAACGAATCAAAACTTTACAAGATTGAATCTGGAAATACAAAAAACAAAAATACCATATTAGCCAAACAAAAAACGAAAGCTGTAAAACCAGCCAGAACAAAAATCGAATTCATTATCAGAGACTGAAAAAACAAAACAAAAAACCTTACGGGGTCGAGTGAGCTGAAAAGAAATCGCCTTCAAAGATAAGAAGTGTAAAAGGAAAAAAGTGTGTCTTTCTAAAAAGAGAGAACAGAGGAAGGGACTAGATACTGCTGCGTGGGAAGAATTACAAGTCTAAGGAAGAGAAGAAGAAAAAAAAACCCAAAGGCTTACAATAGCACAATATTTTATAAGGCGGTCAAAAAACAAACAATTAAATAGTATAATTCTGTATATATAATAAATAAATTAATTAAAATTTATATGGCGGTCACAAAAAACAGCATCACTGACGATAAATATAATAATTCTATATTAAATAAAATAAAATAAAATTGTAAAATAGTACTAGTAGCAATAAAAGGCAATGAATATTGAAACATGCCCACATTTTATAACAAAGCCAAATATCATAAAATAAAATAAAAAAAGCCAAATGTTTTGGGTTCAATGGAGACAGCAATGACTAGATTCTCACTCCTTTTTTACCCGTATGATTAAATATGCGGCTTTCACATTTGTGTGATAAGATTGGCGTGTGCTCTGGACCGTATGATTGAGTTCCGCCGCTAATGTATGTCGGCCCTTCTTTATCTCCACCGTTTGATTAATAAAATAATTAATAATTATGATGATGTAAATGCCACCAAAACCTCCACGTGTGTATAGGGGCAGCCGTACAAAATTTACCGACATCTTGGTCCCAAAGTCATGAGGTCAATAGGAATTTCATTTGTTTCGAGAAAGCCCGGAACTCATCATATTATCATATATACTTAACCGTCAATACAGGTCGGTCTTCACAGGCATCTAGGAAACTCGGGCATTCTGATTTAATGTTTTAAAAATTTCAGCATTTAACATTTAAAAAATTAATTTTATACTATTTAACACACTATTTTATAATATATTTAATATCAAAATTTTAAATTTTTTTCACTTCATTAAAAAATTATTTTTTTATCATTTTTTTATTCTTGTTGAGAGAGCATAGAGTGAGATTTGAGGGGAGAGAGAGAAGAGAAATAAAAAAATAATAAAAAATGAGTAGCAACTTGCTATAGTAGGGTATTAGTAATAACTAATAACATCTAACTGTAGCAAGGTGCTAAAAAATTTAAAATTTAGCACCATTGATGTAGGGGCTTTTTTAGTGGTTTTGTTGCTAAAAATAGCTTTTAGCATTTATCCCACCTTTGATGAGAATACTCTAAACTATAAACTCACCTCAAACAAATTATAGGCTCACAGGTAAGGACATAATTGATATGACAAGTTAATGGATGTTTTTTAAGTAATTATTAATAAATCAGGATAAAAAAATTTTGACACTATTTTTATGAGAAATATAAAAAGTTATCAACAATATTTATTATTTTATCATTTATGCAATAAAATGTTTCTAAAAATAGCTTTTAAATCAATGCCCTTAGAATATTGGTTAACGTTTTCCTTGATAATATAATAGAAAAATGTGTAAAATGTACATATATTTTTTTTAAATGATCCATATTAATTAGTATATAATTGTATAAATTTACAAATTTGTTATAGTATCGGTGTAAATTTATACTGACACTATTCATTTTACATTTAAGATTTTTATGTATCTCAAATGATTGTATAAAGGAAGAGAGTGAATGATAATTATAGCATGTGAAGAAAAAGAAACAAATTTTTAAAAAATCAAGAAAAATTGATATTTTAATAAAATGTAATATAAAATAGAAAATCTGATATGAGGTATTTTGAAAAATGAGTATATATAGAAAAAATAAGCTCTTATGCTAAAATAAACAAAATTTTGCACGAGTTGATGCGAATGTCTACCATTTTTCTTAAAGTCTTGTAATTAGGTAAGTGATATGATCTATTCTCCTTTATTAAAAGAATCATGATTCAAACCTCTATTTTTTTATAGACACCATATTTTACCATTGGCTAATCACTCAAGTACAAAATCATAATTTCAAGCCATTCAGCAAAATGGCGTGATGAATGCAACAATCAAAATGGCATGTTGAATGCAACGATCAAAATGGTGTGTTTAATGCAACGATTAGACCATCCAATCAAAAGATCAAGCTGTATCAAGTTTTAACTGTTTCCATTCTTGTAAATTAGGATTTTAACAATGTGATTATGATCAAGTTATTCTTATTATTCTTTAATTGGATTCATTAAAATTGATTACATGTCAAAGTATTATCATATATCATTCTTATATTATATTATATTATATTTATTTTAAAGACAAAACTGAGAAAAAAAACCAATTAGATTTTCAATTATAATCTAATTTTGTGTCACATTTCCATATAACTTTTAATTTTTGTGCAAAGTGAGGTATTAGTGTAATAGCCAAAGAGTCAAAAAATAAAATAAAAAGGAAAAAGAAATATCAAGTTTGATTTTGATAAGGAAAAAAAAAGTTTGGCGAAAATTAGAAATATAAATAATGAAAATAAAATTTATATTTATGTTGGACTTAGGGCACGTTTGGTAAACTGTAATAGACACTGTGGGGCCCGAGGGCCTGGTGACCTCGGCCCATGGCCCATGCCGAGGAAGAAGGCTCGTCCGATGACGATGCGTGGGAGCCTAAATTTTAGAAGCCCCGCCGAGGATAACCCTGTCTTCGGCGGACCGAGACTGGCTGCGGATGGGGAAACGGGGCCAGGACAGGTTGTCACATCCGCATTAAACGCGCTCACCTAACCCTCTGGTTGCACTAATGGAGATGTGACTCTTAGAATAGGGCCACCTTGTTTATTGTGAATTACTTGAGTACTGATAGAGCTGTTGATGGGATGGACAGTCAGGGAGGAAAACATATGGATGATCAACAGATGGAAGAGAGAGATGGGAGAAAAAGGACTATATAAGAAGGACCAATAGAACGAAGAGGGGGGGGGGGAGGAAGCTCCTCGGACCCATGCCGAGGAGCAATCTAGAGAGGGAATTTAAGTGTACTGACCTTCCGAGGAGCAATCTAGAGAGGGAATTTAAGTGTACTGACCTTCAATGGTGATGGGTTGATGATTGGGTTCCGTTTGTCTGCAAGGGCCAATTTCTTTAACCCACTCTCTAGAAATGTATTGTTTGGGGCTTACAGGATTATTTCCCTCCTAATTTTAGAGGGTCATTACAATTTGAGTCCCTACAGACACTATAATGTAATAGATATTCATATGGCATAACTATTCAATTGTTTGGTTATGTTCTTATTACAATGAATAATTATTCCTTATGAATAACTATTCTTCAAAATGAAGAATAACTATTCCTTATCAAACGTACTAAATATATATTCTTTCACCCTATGTAATAACTTTTTTTTAAAATTTCCTAAAAAGCCATTAGTTGCCACATGTTCAAAAGGAAAGAAAATAAATTTTCCTTGTTATTAATTATTAGCTTTATTTTGAACACCCTAAAATTAGTGTATTTTAAGAAATTTGACTTAAAAATGATTTAATTACACCTTATTTTTATACTCTACTAAATTGTGGATGCATATTTAGGATTTTATTCCTAACCAGTCACCAAACTAATGAATAGTAATACTTATTACATTCCAACTTAATGTATTCCTTGTAATACTTATTCTTATTCTCATGTAATAATCATTATAGTATATCAAACATGCCCCTTAGGTTTCGTTTCCATTTAGACCAAATTCAGATCAATGTAAACTAAAAATAACAAAAAATTTAATAACATTCGCTATCAATATTTTTTTCTTATATAGTATTTTTATTATTATAAAAATAGTGGTTGGACAAACTAAAATAATTAATTTAATAGATAAAATTTTTAATGATTTCTTAGGTTTTAGCTTAAGTTTTTTTCCCATCTAGACCTAATTTAGATCAATGTAAATTTTAAAAAAAAATAGAAAATTAAAAACATTTTTTTATAGAGTTTTTACTTATTGCGCCCGCTTCTAGTGATTGCCCCATTTATCATCACACCAATACACTAGTCAATTTTTGGTGTAGGCGAGAATTGAACCACATATCTTTTATTCTAACATCAAAAATGAAAATTAATAACATTCGCTATCAATATATTTTTTTTTTCTTATATAGTATTATTATTATTATTATATATGTTGGACAAACTAGAATTGAGAATTTGATAGATAAAAAATTTAAATGAATTTTTTTATACATTTGTTTCCAATAAACTTATATTTATTTTATGAATAGCTATTTTATATTTTCAAATGTACAAACATTATATATATAATATATAAACTTAGCAAAAAATTCACACACATTTAATTATGTTTATTTGTAAATATATCTCATGCATATGCATGTGGTTACAAGCTAGTTAGTTAAATTTTTATGACAAGAATGTAATTATAATTAGTAGATAATTCAAACTTGGGGTGTGTTCCAAGTAACGATGTAAATTTACATTGATACTATTCATTTTGCATTTAAGTAACGGTGTAAATTTACACTGGTACTATTCATTTTGCAAAAAATTCATACATATTTAATTATGTTTATTTGTTAACATATTTCATGCATATGCATGAAATTACAAGCTAGTTAGTTCAATTTTTATGACAAGAATATAATTATAATTAGTACATAATTCAAACTTGGGGTGTGTTCCAAGTAACGGTGTAAATTTACACTGGTATTATTCATTTTGCATTTAAGTTTTTTGTGTATCTCGAGGATAAAGGAAGAGAGTGAATGATGATTATAGTATGTGAAGAAAAAGAAACAAATTTTGTAATAATAAAAATTGATATTTTGATAAAATATAGTGTAAATTAGATAATCTGATGTGGGGTGTTTTGAAAAGTAAATATATAAAATAGAAAAAATAAACTCTTATGCTAAAATAGACAAAATTTTACACCAGTTGATACGAATGCTTGCAATATTTCTTTAATAGATAAGAAGTGTTTTAATTAGATAAGTGATATATAATCTATTCTCCTTTATTAAGATAATCATTATTTAAATCATCTATTTTTTATAGACATCATATTTTGCTATTGGCTAATCACTCAAGTACAAAATCATAATTTCAAACCATTCAAGGGCAAATTGGCGTGTTGAATGCAATGATCAAAATGGTGTGTTGAATGCAACGATCAGGCCATCAATTCAAAAGATCAAGCTGCATCAAGTTTTAACGGTTGATATGCATTCTTGTAAATTAGGATTTAAACAATGTGATTATGATCAATTTATTCTTATTATTCTTTAATTGGGTTCATTAAAATTGATTACATGTCAAAATATTATCATATATCATTCTTAAATTATATATATATATATATATATATATATATGTAGGGGCCGGATTTGAGCACTTTGCCCTGGGGATAAGTGGACTCAAGCCCAATACAATAAATTTATAAATAGTGGGTAGAAGAATTGGGCTTTAAAGAGCGTAACAACAGTTGAAGAAGTATGGGTTTAGACAAGTAATTTAATCCTCGACACTAGTCCGAGGAGCTTCCACTTCTTATTTCTTGATTGATAGTGGCAATGGTTACAAAGCTAGCTCAGGTTGCCACAACGTTTCTCTGGTCAAAATTCTGATCCCTTTCTCAAAGCTCCTTCTTCATTATATACTACTTTCCTCCTTCATCTCCACCATACATGTGCATGCTAGATCTGCTGTTGTTAATCTTTGTCACATCAACCTTCCTTCCAAAGCTCTTAGGTAGTAGCTGTGAGTCTGAAAAGCTACAGCTCAGATATCACTTCCACATTTAATGCGGCCAGAGTGTTAGTTATGGAGCATTTAATGTGGAGGCTGTAGCTTTTCTTGGAATTGCTCTGCCGCCATGCTCCATAGTGCTTGCTTGCTGTACTTATATTCTTCCCTAGGGTACTTTGGAAGACTATTTTTGTCGATAAGTCTCTTTATATCAACCTCGGCCTTCGCTAGCCAAGGACAGAATTGTCCTCGACACAGTTTCCTAGGCGGTCATGATTACCATTGCCTTCCTCATGTGCGACTATGGGCCTCGTCATGGGCTTCAGGCCTAGTATAGAAGGTGGATGCATATCTTTGGGCTTTATGACCTCACAAAATATATATATATATATATATATATATATATATATATATATATATGTATGTATGTATGTTTAAAGCCAAAGTTGAGAAAAAAATCCAATTGGATTTTCAATTAGAATATAATTTTGTGTCACATGTCCATGTAATTTTTTAATTTTTGTACAAAGTGATTTATTAGTGTAAAATCTGAAGAGTAAAAAATAAAATAAAAAGGAAAGAGAAATATTTGGTTTGATTTTGAAAAAGAAAAAAAGTTTAGAGAAATTAAAAATATAAATAAATAAATAATGAAAATGGAATTTATATTTACGTTGAACTTAGGTTTCATTTCCATCTAGACGAAATTTAGATCAACATAAACTAAAAATAACAAAAAAGTAATAACATTCGGCTATCAATATTTTTTTTCTTATATACTTTTATTATTATTATAAAAATAGTGGTTGGACAAACTAAAATTAAGAATTTAATAGATAACAATTTTAATGATTTTTTTTTTTCATTTGTTTTAATTAGAGTCTAGTTTTGTGTCACAAGTCCACACACACACATGCATGCATATATTTGGTGCCAAGTGAGTTATTAGCGCAAAAGCCAAAAAGTCAAAAATAAAATAGAAATGAAAAAGAAAGGTTGGGAGAAAATTAAAATAATAATAATAAATAATGAAAATGGAATTTATATTTATATTGAACTTAGGTTTTAGCTTAAGTTTCGTTCCCATCTAGACCAAATTTAGATCAATGTAAACTTTTAAAAAATAATAGATAATTAACAACATTTGCTATCAATATATATTTTTTCTTATATATTACTATTATTATTATTATTATTATACAAATAGTGGTTGGACAAACTAAAATTGAGAATTTGATAGATAAAAATTTAAATGAATATTTTATACCTTTTTTTAAAATAAACTTATATTTATTTTATGAAGAGCTATTTATATTTTCAAATATACAAACATTATAAATAAACTTAGTAAAAAAATTTATACGTATTTAATTATGCTTATTTGTGAATGTATTCTATGTATTTGCATGAGATTACAGGCTAGATAGTTAAATTTTTAAAACAAGAATATAATTACAGTTAGTAGATAATTTTTTTCAAAAGATAATTAAGTATGATTTTAAAATTACCTCCAAGACATAATAGGAAAAGTTAAAAATTACTTGGAAAACATTCTAACCATTAAGTGGCTAAAAAGACTTTCAAACTCGTAATTATCCTCAAACAAATTTATAAAATCGTGTGGAATTTAAATTTGAGAGTGAAAGGGGCCCAATAGTCTAGTGCTGATCAACATGTGGTCCCTGAATTAACCAAGTTGAGAAGCAATTTGCTTGAAGTATTCAGTAGAGCAAAGAATCTGGTCTACAAATGGCTTTTCTGGAGAAGCTTAATGGGAGCAAGTCTTTGTAAGTCTTCTATGTCCCATTCGTAGAAGTTGAAATGGAGTGTTTTTTAGGGGTGGCAAATAACATAGAAATGGCCAATGGGTTGACTCTTTTTGCTTACTTGTCTTCATGTTGATTGATCTTATAACATAAATTTGGCTCTTTTTATAATGGTTTGTGATTTTACTCCATTGGGGTTTGAGAGAGGAAGGGGGGTTAGGTTTTAGAGAGAAAGAGAAAGAGAGAGAGAGAGTTTTAAAATGAGTGGCAGGTTAAACCATATTTTTAAATTGACTTGTTTCTACAATTTGAGGCTTACACGAAAGCCACTAGATCATTCTTTGGTTGAAATTGATGGAGCATTTGACAGAAGAGGTCTATTTGGTAAATTACCAAGGTTAGTGTACCAAATTGACCTAAGAAAAAAAAAAGGGGGGGGGGGGGGGGGGGGATGTGTCCAAGTGCAATGACAAAAAATCTCAAGGGGTATTAGTGCAATTGACCCAAAAAATATTGGTAAGTATTTTTAAACTGATTGTAGTATAAGTAGGTAGGATTACCTCCAAGACTTTTAAGTATTTAATAGCTTGGCTTCATAAGTATTTTTAAACTGATTGTAGTATAAGTAGGTTGGATTACTTCCAAGACTTTAATAGCTTGGCTTCCAATAAAAATCAAAAGAAAGACAATTTTTTTTGGATAAATCAAAAGAAAGACATTGATTATGCAAAAACGTTGGTAACTAATTTAGTAATAGGGTTTAGCGGGGGCTCCACGTTTATGTCACATTGGCTTACAAAAACAAAAACAAAAACAAAAAGGTATACACTTACTTGAAAAAAAATTATATACTAAACTAATCTATTTTATGTTTTTGAATACCTAATAAAAATGTTGAACACCTTGACTTGAGAAACACAAGAATTTGGATTTTCAACAAAAATAAAAGTAATGCCATATTCATAATATTTTCACAATAATTTCATAACAAAACTTATGTAATAAGCTGTTACTAATTGTAATTGGGTCCAATATATTGACATCACTTTTTTACCTATCAATAATAACTGGTTGCATAAAATTTGTTGTGAAAATATTGTGGACATAAGATTACTCAAAAAATAGTTTTGGCCCCCAAAACATAATTCTTAACCCCTTGAAAAAAGGCTTAAATAACAACAATAAAAATTAGCTCAAATAACAACCAAAATAACTCAAACAAAAACAAGACTAGAACAAATAACAACAAGGTAATAAATTATTAAACAAAAAACCTATTCAATTTTTTTTTAAATCCTTAATTATTCAAATTACATAAAAATAATTTCATATTTCATATTTCCTTAAAAAAGGGTACCAAGAGAAATATTGTGATTATAAGTTTTCCTTGGCGGTGTCGGTAGTTATGCTCTCTTTGACTTTACAGTCGCAACAATTTTGCTCTCCTCAAAGACTTGGTTCGTAATTGTAGCAAATAACATTCTCTCTCTCTCTCTCTCTCTGCTATTTCTTTTTTCTATTATCATTTCAAACTCTTTCCCACTTTATTAGTCTCATCTCAATATTCCATGTCCCACTTTATTTCTTATCAGTTTTTTTCCTCTCTTTGTTAGTAAAAAGAAATTGTAGTGCTTCATATATTTGCATTTTTTTATGAATTCAATATATTCAAGTTATCTCTTTATTAGATTTTTGTATAATTTAAGTTTCTTATTAACTATCCTAAAAAAATCCCTATAGTCACCACTAGGGTTCAGTAATAAGCTTTTAATTTAGTGGTAAGCTCTTGATTCAATGATAATCTTTTAATTCAGAATTCAGCTAAGTTATATGTTTCAATGACAAGCTTTATTGTATGATTCAGTGGTAGACTTTGCTTTATCATTCACTGGTAAGTCTTTCGTAGCCTGATTCAACAGTTGGCCTTGATGTGTGGTTGAATACAGTAGCATTGACTTGAGAAATTATCAACGTTATTGTCGCTTTAAGTGTTCGTCTGGCATAATTAATTTTGTCAGCTTATTTTACTATTCAGTTTATTTTTATTACTATTTATGGGTCCCACTGCATTTTTTGGTACTATTTATAGGTCCTACTGTACTATTTTAGCTAACTTTTACCTTTATTTACAGTACTTTCAGCAAAAAGTTTTCAGTTTCAGCAAAATAAGCGGATGCCAAACAAACCCTAAGTGAGTTGCGTTTAGCTCTCTTACTTAAATGTGGTCTGGACTTGAGAAATTGGTTTCCATCATCTTGTTTTGATGTCCTGGACTTGCTTTTGCGAATCATAAAGTCAAGTAGTTTAATTCGCAGATCATAAAGATAAAGTTCGACTTGATTAGTGAAAGTTCATGGGTCATGAAACCCATATCAAGAAGTGTGGTTTTTTTTTTTTTTTTTTTTTTTTTTTGAGATAGTTTTAACCTATGGCATCCACTCCTGATGATAGCTCTTTATCATCAGACCAAGAAATTAATCGGTTTTTGGTGTAGGCGGGAATTGAACCACAGATATCTTATTCAACCATCAGAAACTTTACCAGTTGAGTTAAATAATTTGAAATTACTAAATGGCTCATTTCTTGTAGATGAGAATAAGACTATGTTAGATCTTGAAATCATGCCGCTTAGTGATTGGACATATAAGAAATCCACATGATATAAAGTCCTAGTTGGAAGTGCAATCACTAATCTCAAGCATCATTGTATATAGAGTGAAAAGAAAATATTTTCCATTTGTTTTTACTTTTGAGAGGTGGCCATTTCAAGTTAAAATATATTGTAACATAGTTTATTATTTCCTATTTGGTATAATGAAATTTTAAATTAGGTGATACCACATTCATTTTTTTCTCTAATGAGCTAACGTTTGTGTCCACCCACACTTTTAGATGCATGGAAACTAAATCATCAGTATGAAAAGGTTTTCTCATTATCAAAAAAGAAGAAGTCAGGATTCCATCCATAAAGTCACATGCCATTTAGCTACATTTGGCCAGCAGGGAAAAGTCGAACTTGAAGAGCCATCATGTAAAATTTCAGCCCCTTCGGCTTAGATTGCCTCTCTTTTTTATTTATTTTTCATTAATTTTTTTTTTTAAAGTTTAATGGTTACTGTAGGGTCATAAATTAGATCCTAGACCCAAAAGGTAAAAAGATCTAGACCCAAAGAGCCTAATACAATGAATTTGTAGAGAATGAGTTAGAAAATTAGGCTCTAATAAGTTGGGTGACAATTATAATAGATCCAGATCACTATAAAGCAAAGATAAACTGATTTTGTCTAAAGAAAATCGTACTCGGCACAATCTGAGTAGAGTAGTTCTTGTATATATTTCTTGAAGTTGGTTACAAGCACCGTTCTTGTTGTTATAGTGTTTTTCTCTTAATTCTCCAATCCCCCTCCCATCTGGGTCTTCTCTCTATCTTATATTCTCTTCTTTCTTTCATCTCCACCATCCACGTGTACATTAGATTGCTAGTGTTAATCCTTGTCCCATTAGCCCCTTCCAAAAGTCTTTGGAAGTAGCTGTAAGGCTGAAAAATACTATTTAGATATCACTTCTTCATTAATGCGGTCAGATAGTTAGCTTAAATTGCTAGTGTTGATTCTTGTCCCATTAGCCCCTTCCAGAAGTCTTTGGGAGTAGCTGTAAGGCTGAAAAGTACTATTTAGATATCACTTCCTCATTAATGCGGCCAGATAGTTAGTTACAAAGCATTCAATGCGATGGTAGCAGCTTTCTCTTAGATATTTCACAACTCCCATTTGTCATGTACGTTCATAATGCATATCTTTATCAATAAAATTTCCTGGAATGTTACTCTAGATGACAGAACACACCTTCTGATCTCTGCTTCGTTTAGCCGAGGAGATACTCTTCGGCCTACCTTTCCCAGCCTTCTCATTTGTAGCTTGCTTGTAGAGTTCTAAGTTTTACATCTTTATTACTGTTTATCTGTACTCGGACCACTAAACGTCCTCAGACAAAACCCAAGACCCAACATATATTCTTGGACCTTTTATCCCTACAGTTACAATTGGAAGAGAAAATTTGGAACATAAACATTTCCATTAGAAACATTAAGAAATGCTAATTAAACTATAAGACCTTCGTATTTCAATTTTCATATTTGAAAATATGCTAACAACTTCAGGCCTAGATTTTAATTATAGAAAAACCAACAGAAATGCACAAAATCTGTCAAATCGAACTACGACTTAGGCTGCAAGGTTGGGCTCGCATGTTAGTCTGGATTCAAATGAATATGCTTCTCCAACACAAAAATAAGTTCATTAGTCCACACAGCATAGCGGGCCATGCAAGCAATCTTTAATGCATGACTTCAGCCCATCACATGGTCTGGGTCTCCTTTTCCTCCTGCTGAAGTAATAAATGTAGAAAAACTCTATTGACACAATTTGTTTAACATTTTTTTTTTGCTGAATGTTTAACATTTTTTCTTTCACAAGATGATATGTGAGAGGTTGATTCGAACATCAACATTTCCGTTGCAAATATCAAAAAATTTCAATTTTTTTTAATATATTACAGTACAAATGAAAGGATGGAGAATTTAAATCTTAGCTATCACATTTTAAAAAAACAAAAGATAATAGTTGACCTAAACCTTCATTTACTAGAAAGTGCTAATTTTTTTTTTTTTTTTTTTTTTGGGGGGAGAAAAAAGTTTCAATTAACTTAAAAGTCATTGAAAAGACAAGACTTACAATATTAGCACTTACAAAAAGCCTAACTTTTATAAGTACTAGCAAGATTTATAAACCGAAAACTCACTCACTAACGGACCAATGTGACACTTTAGACCACTTATCTTTTTCTCTTCTTTTTTTTGATATAATATAGACAGAAGACAGGGAATGGGAAAGGAGGGAGTGGAAAGACAAGACTTACAACACTAGCACTTCATCATTCCCTATCTTCTGTCTATATTATCTCAAAAAAAAAAAAAAAAAACCTTAAAAGTTATTGATAGATAGCACATTGAAATCTTTAATTAATAGATATGATATCAACAATGGATTGACCATATAAAAGTGATTTTACATTAATCATAGCTTATTTTTTTTTTCTTCTAAAAAAAACTGGGCAGGGAATCCAACTCATTCGTGGATATACAATAATTAAAAAAGCTAAGCACCCAAAAAGCGGAAACAAATAAATTAAAAGAAACTCCCTGTTAGAGCATCCACAATAGTAATTCTAAATAATTATATTGTTATTTTTAGCACCACTAATACTTGAAATGCATGCTGCAGTAATGGTGCCATAGGTATAAAATTTTAGCTTCTTGCTACAGTGCACAACCATTTATGGTTGTATATTGTAACAAGAAGCTATAAAAATATATATATATATATATAAAACTTCTCTCTCTTCTCTCATTGAATTTTTCTTTTCTTTTCTTTCTTTCTCTTTCTCTCTCTCTAGCTTCTTTTCTTTCTTCTTTTTTTCTTTCTCATTTTTTTTTTCTCTCTAGCCGTCTAGTGCCTCCCTCATCTCCCTCATCCCTCAACTCGCCTACCGCCAAGACATCATCTCCCCAAACCCATCTCGCCGAGACCCATCTCCCCAAGCCCCATCGCTGATCTGTTTTGTTGGATCTTCATCATCTGTTCTGTTGGAACTTGATTTCTAGGTTTGTCTCCGGTTTATGCTAGGTTTGTCTCCGGTTTGTGCTAGGTGTGTGTTTGTGTTTGTGTTGGGTTTCTGCGGACCCATGTTGTGTTTGTGCTGTGTTGGTGATTTTTGATTTTGTTTGTAATTTGTGATTTTGTTTGGTCTGAGTTGAGGAAAAAGATTGAGGATTCGAGTTGGTGGTTTTTTTTTTTTTTTTGTAGATGTTTTTATTATCATTCTAATGAGTTATTTGTATTATTTTAATAAAATAGCTAAAAATATAAATTCATTGATGTTGGGTATAAAGAGATAAAATAAATAAAATGACTTTTATATATGCCAAATAATTATATTTTTAACTTCATTACTGTGAATGCTATTAGCTTAGTTGGATGATGGTGGTGCGTTGTATAGTGTGGTACACTCTGCAAAAGTACAGAATGAAGCTTTAATGCTTGGTTGCTTATCCAAGCCGCCCTAATGAGACATTTTCCAATATCATATACTGATACACCTTTTCGGCCCAATGATATACCCTGTGCTCCACTAAGCAAATTCTTAACAGATCAGAGACAGTTTTTTTTTTTTTTTTTGAGAACCATCAGAGACAGAGTTATGTTAAAGGAAAAAGACAAAGAATCCATCGGTGATATAATAATTTCATACTATTTTTACAATTATCCGTAAAATATGATGAATTGTTTGTATTTTGATGTGAACCCACTATGTTAACGGATGTCCTTAAAATAATTGTTAATATATAATTTTAAGAAATATTTAATACAATTTTATGAAAAATATAAAAAATTATCAAAAAAATCAATTAATTTTTGGGTTGTGTTAACGGGCACCGCAATATGTTCTTTAACAACCTTTTTTACTTTTTTCAACAGCTTTTTTTTTTTTTTTTGCAGTTTTATGTTATTTTTTCAGCCTTATAAGTACTTTTATATCATTTTCTTTAATTTATCTCATTTCTTTATTACATAGTTTTTAAATCAATTCCCTTAAAGCATCTATTAATTTTTAACTTTAGAAATGAATGTGGAATTGGCTGTGTTCATAAATTTTTCTAATTACAATGTATGCTTTGTGCTTCTAAATTCACCGCTTCATGGGTCCATAGGCTCTTCCACGCTCTAATCATCCAAAATCCAAACCATTTTTTTTTTTTTTTGTTTCTCCCTCCCTTCGTAAGTGGTTACTGCTTACTGGTCAGTGGACCAACCCATTGAGACAGGCTGTTCTCTTTAATTGTTTAATGGGACTACAGAACAAAAGGCCAATAAGGGAGCCAGTGTGTTATCAGACGGTAAAATAAAAGTGATACTAAGACCAGAAGTTGAAAAGAAAATAAGCTGATTCCACAGCTATTGGGCCTGAATTAAATGGTATCGAATTCCTTTTCCTCCAACCAAGTTCAGCCTTTGAACCTCTATTTATAGATTAATTAAAATTTAAGTGTAAAATAAAAGATCATAAATATTAGTGAAATGAAATATTAAAATAAATAATAAATATATAACAAAAAATTAAGGACAAAATTTATCTACAAAATTGACTATAACCTAAAACTACAACCTTAGTCAATATTTTTTTTATTATCGGTGAATTTTGACAAATCTTCTATTAGATTTCATTTTTTTCTTATATCCTCCATACTTGTAAAATTTTAAAAAAATTAAAGATCAATAGCTATATCATCAATAAATTGTTTAAATTGTAAGTTTTTATAATTTAAAATTATGCATAAAATATAATCTTATAGATTATATGGTTAATAATATCAGATTGGCATAAAGTTTGGCATATATATTAAGGGCCTATTTGGATTGAGGGGGGGGGGGGGAGGGGAAGGGGGAGTAGAGTAGAATTGGCTGAAAATAGGCTAATTCTGGGTCAATTCTACTCTACTCTCCCTCCCTTTCCCTCAATCTAAAACGGATTATAAGAGCGTAAAAAACATGCAATCTAATGATTAAATTTTCAAAATATGTAATAATGTTAACGATATTGAATAAGGTTATAGTTTTAGGTTAAAACCAATTTTATAACCCAACTTTGTCCTACCTTAAATTAGATATATTACATTTCTCCACCATGGAGACAAAAATATATACACGTGCATTTGTAGCAACATGCCTGCAATTAGCCCAACGAGTTTTTTTCAATTTTTATTATTTACTCTTTTTTTTTTGAGAGAGAGTTTCAACTTATGGTGTCCACTCCTAATGATAACTCAATCATCAAACCAAAACACCAATCAGTTTTTTATGTAGGCGGAGAATGAATCCCATATCTCTAATTCAACCATCAAAAACTTTACCAATTAAGCTAACTAGAACCTACTATTATTTACTCTATGGGTTGGTAAATCTGGTAAGTTTAGGGGAAAATTGTTAGTTCTACCTTAAGTACATATTTACATAATGAACTGTAACCAGAAATAATTGGTACATACACATGCTTCTTCCAAATTCCAATCCTTTCAAGTTGATTTTTTTTTTTTTTTTATAGTTACAAAATGAACGATGATTTCAACCTTGAACCGTTGAAAACATGAAGAAGTTACTCATTGTACTACAAAAGTCATAAAAGTGACTGGTATTTCACTGTCAGTGACCACAGAAAATCCCAAATAAGGACAGGACAAATTATTGGCTATTGTTTTGGTTCGTTGAATTATTGAGCACGCTCTGGTCCTTCTGTAAATTTTCTATACCTAACATGGTGACTATCAGTACCACACCACCACCTCCATCTCCTTCATGCTTTCAATTTAGTTCATATAACAAGTTTCTCATAATTCTAAAAGTACCATCTGGAGCCCTCCACCTAAATTTTTGTACAAGCAAAGCATCATAATAATCAGGAAATGCACCATATTTTTTTGGGAAATACTAAGGCACTCGTTAATTATCCATTTAAAGTAGGAATGGCAACGGGTCGGATTCGGGCCGGGTTTTTTCATATTCGGACCAGATCCGCGGGTCAGGACCCGTGACCCGGATCCGGCCCGTTTATTAAACGGATTTTTTTCTCGGGGCCCAGACCCACTCCGCGGGGCCCCGCGGGCTCCACAAGCCCCACCCAGCCAGGGCCCTAAAAACAGAGTCCCAATCCGTGGCTCAATAAAAAATAAAAAATTATGTTTTTCTGAGAAAAAAGAATCCCAGCAGCACAAACAACAAATCTAAGTAAATCTCAAATCAAATCCACCAAACCCATTCAAATTTCCTATTCACAAAAACCAAAAACATTTGAAATCAAACTATTTTTTTTTTGGGTTAAAAACGACAATATCATTAAACTAAACAACTACATCCAAATCAGTACAAAGTCTGTTGAAATAAATTCCATTACAGTCATCCTCTAAGGTCTTAAGCAAGTCCACAGGCAGACTGGAAAACAAAAGGAAATCTACCTCTTGATCAGCACCTATTCTAGCTAAAATCAAACTATTCACAGAAACCAAATACATTTGAAATCAAAATCTAGAACAAGCACATGCAAGGAACATCAAATCTTAACAACCAAATCTAAATCTACCATCCAAGAATCAAAATCAGAATTTCAAGATGATGAATGAGCATCACCACCACCACGACGAAGTCCAAGCTGAAGCCGACAAGGCCCAAACCCTAGCCTCCTCACTGTCCAAGCTCTCCGCCTCCTCTCGCAACATACCCTCCGACAAAGACTTTCACTTCTTCAACAACTTCGACGACTTCAAGAACCCCATCCGTGAAATCTCCAAAAAATCAACGTCGATGCTCCACACTATAAACTATAATGCTCAAGTTTGGAGACAACAAGCTGCTACTGCTTTCCCTGACTGCCCAAAGCTGCTACTGCTTTCCCTGAAGCAGACATGGACGACGCCTACGATTAGGAGAGGAGAGTGAGTGAGAGTGGGAGGGGCGGCTAGGGTAGTGTGTTGAGTGAAATGAGAGAATAAGTTAGGGTTTATAAGTTTATATATATACTGGGGTTTTTTTGGTAATTTTAGTTTTAACCGGGTCTTATCCGAGTCGGGTTTCAGATTTTTTTGATAAAACCCGAACCCGACCCGGACCCGCTTCGGGTTTTTTTTTTTTAAAACCCATACCCGACCCTATTCTTTATTGGACCGGGTAAAATTCGGCCCATTAGGGTCGGACCAGACCGGGTATCCGCGGGTCGGATCTAAATTGCCATCCCTAATTTAAAGAAAGTTTTTATGGGGAATGAAAAAAAATAATTAATATTTTGACAACTTTTTTCATTTCCGATAAAAGTGGTATCTAAATTTTCTTGAAATTGATTATTAATGAGTACCCTAAGAGCACCAGTTAGTATTACCTTCTTCTTTTTTTTATACATAAACATCTGGAATTGCGCCAAATTCGAACTAGATGTTGATCTTTTAAAGTATACGTCATTTTCATACTAATAAATACCATATATAGAAACAATGTGAACGTGGAATCTTGACTCTGTTATTTATATTCTGCCACGCAACAATATCTGAACCCCAAACTTCGTAATCTGCACATGTAGGGCTTTATATGTAGATTGTGTTTTACGCTTTAATCATGGGGTCAAAAGAAAAAACAAACAGACAGTGAAGAAACTAGAAAGATTGTACTGTTTACTTAGGTCTATTTATGCATTACCAGTTTGTTAATCTCTCTGCCATGTCTTTCAATCCTTGCCTTTTTTTTTTTTTGGTAATCAACGTCTACCACTTTAATAGCCTCTAGGGGAATAAATCATCAAAAAGATAAAGAAAAGCGACTTAATCATTCATTCAACAGCATCTTTCTAAAAATATTTATTATTACTGTCCACGAATCAAATGGCAACATTCTTGTTTAAAAAGAAAAATAACCCATTAAAAGTAGAGAACAGGAGTAATTAAACATCTTTACACAAATTTCTCCAAGAATATCAATAATTATTATATAAAAAAAGAGATCAAGGAACAAATAAAAAACACTCTAATCACTCACACTCGCTCACTCTTACCCTTTTTTCTTTAATAGACAAACGAAAGCAATGCTATGCTAGCTGGTCCATTCTCCCTTTTCTTTTGCATTGGTTTCTAACCAATCATGCCAAATGAATCCCTGGCCAGGAAATAAGAGGAGTAAACATTGAGCAACCGAAGCTAATTTATGAACAAAGAATCAATCCATCAATCAATGATCATGATAATGCACGCCATACACGCGTGAGGAATTTCCCACTACCACAATCTGCACTGGCAATTTTGCTAGCTCACATCACATGTACATGTCGGTGAAATATGGTCACAATCTTTTTGGGCTTTAAAAATCATTGCATTGCGACCACCGCTACGCTAGCTAGCCACAACTATAGCTAGAGCTGTACAACGTTTCCAATGGTTTTGCGCTCGAATTCCTTGATAGTGTCGGCAAGGTTCTTCATATTATCATCGTAAACATAAGGTATCTTGTTGTACCATGTCACATTGTTCTTCGCCGAAAGTGGTAGAAATTCCCTGCACGGTTCACCTTGTACCGAAATGGAGTTGTGATAGTGATAATATCTGATCTTTGTTTCGGTCTTGTGCAATGTCTTCCCAATTACATTCTCGGACATGTGTACACCCGTGGCGTACGCATTCTTAGCCTGAATTGCGTACTTCCGATCCCTTCGAATTCCAGTTATTGAGTCTCTGAATAGTAGCTTCTCAAATCCCCATTCACTGAATTTTGATCAAAAGAGTCCAAATTTAAGCACATAGAATTTACAAGTACCAACAAAACTATAAATTTTCCGAGTAAATTCCAATGCATATACAAAGGAGCAAAGCAGTGTGATCTATTTGTATATTCCAATTACGACAAATTTACACACCTTTTCTAACTTCTGGGAAAAATTCTAAGCTAAGCTTCTATTTCTTTACCCAAAAGGGTACACAAATGTCCCAAAACAAGCACATTTGGTTTAATAACTTTCATAGCATTACGAATCTTAGATGCTAACATTTTTGTTAAAGCATTTTAATTCGTGCAATTCATGGAGAAAAGAATAGAAGAAAGTACCTAGAATAATTGCGAGTGGAATCGTTCAAGCAGAGCACACTAGACATAGGATTCTGCTCAATAGTGAACTGAGTATAGTCTGAGAACTCATTGAGCACAGATTCTAGCGTATTCCCGTCAGGCAAATAGATATACTCATCCACATCAAAGTAAAAAGTCCAATTAGCAGAGTGTCGGTACCGATGTAGACAATCATTCACCACCATGAATTGGTTATAGTAATACCCATCAAACTCGGCCTGGCCCTTAACATCTTGAACCGTGGCTCTCCCAGCTCGCACCCATGGCTCCAGTGCGGCTCTAACCTCAGGTGAAATCCCATCTGCATCGTGAAACACGAAATGGGACTTGGGGCCGAAAAACCACGCGTGGTATGCCATCCATTCTCTGATCCTAGAAGCACTCAAACTCCCGTACAAAGATGACCCACAATACAAATACTCGTACTGATAAGGTGGGTGGTACTTGGACTCGTCGTAAGAACCCGGTGCTTCTTCCAAGGCAGTGAATTTCTCGTACCTCCTCGGAGACTCGTTGTAGTACGCATTGATTGTGAGCTTCCCACCCGAGTTGTCCCAATTGGGATTGTCCGGAAAAGTACAATTGACAACAACAACAGTGTAGACATGGCCATAACCCCAATCTGGAAGCATCTTATAAGCTTTAGCTCTAATGGAAGACCCATTGTTAGAGATCCACTCGCATTTGTACCATGGGTGACCATACACGTGAGTGGGCTTGGAGGCTAAACCCACCACAGCAAAAGTCCGAGGCCCACCGCGGTAAGCACCCATTAGGACAAAGAGAGCAGCGGCGCTACCAAAAGTCTGGAAGACTCGCTTATTGGGGTCGCTACTCTTGGGTGTTGAAGTTGAAGTTGAGTACTTTTGTTCAGCAAGTGGGGTAGTTGAAAAGTTAGTTAAGGAAACGTTGGGTGTGGTAGCGGTTAAGGTGTTGGGGGTGGTGGTGATGGTGGTGGCGGAGCAAGAAACGCGAGTGGTGGAGAGGAGGTTTTGGTAGTAAGGAGGGAGGTTCCACATGAGCATGACTAGTGTCAGAGCAAGTAATGTGGCTACTAAGGTTTTGGATTCGAAGAAGCTGAACAATTTGCCGCCGGGAACTGAGGGCGGCGGTGATTCTTTCCTCATTTGTGTGTGTGTGTGTGTGTCGGCGACTTGTGTGGCTTTGTGATGTGTTGGGTCTCAGCAGTGGTGGTGATGGTGATGATGAATATAGTATAGGTGGGTGAGTTTCGATGATTGCTAGTCTATAAAATAAAAAAAGAGTCAAAATGCGTGAGACCCAGGTAACATATACCCGTTGCAGGGTAAATTTTTTCCGGACTCAGACCCACACCCACCTATGCGTCTACCTACCTCTAAAGGGCGCTACTCTCTCTTTTTTTCCAGCCATTTTGAGAGTTATAGGATTCCTTAACGGGTTTGGATCTTGTCTTAATTACTACACTGACACTTTCAATCGTTTTTGAGGTTTCGGACCTTTCTTTTTCGTTTGTGATGATTTGTCATACCATGGGACCCTACCCAGCTAATACCTTTGGTGAAGAACATGAAACATCAACAATGCAATCCAAACACAATAAATTGCAGAATTAATGTGGGGGATGGAAAACATTCAACTATCTTCATTCATTGGTTTAGGTGTCCATTAATGTGGGGGATGACACTTGTTAACATTTTCTATTTTTTAGTTATGTTAACAGTGTTCTTAGGGTATTAATTAACAATTCAGTTAAAAAAAGTTTTGTGGGGCCAGCAAGTCCTACGGCCCAGCCCACTCCGTTTCGAGGCCGAAAGCCCAAGCCGAGGATCCATCCATGGTCCGAGGATAAAAACAAGCAGCCCAGGCGCCCAACAGGCCACGCCAAGGACGACCCCATCATCGGACATCCAAGAACCTAAGGCAACTGGCAACACTTCCAAGGAAGCCTCCATGACTACTCCAAGAGCCGAGGGGGAGTACCACGCGCCTGCAATATAAATCTGGTGGAGGGACAAGCTCGTGACAAACAGTTACCTCCACATTAAATGCACCTGACTACCGCCCTGGCCGCATTAATGAGGAAAGGACTCCGCACCAGTGCCGCCTTGGTTGCCGCGACCCACAAAGAGAATGGGAAGGCGGCTGATAGGACAGGCACCTGAGTAATGTCCTGATCGCTCAACAAATGTAGGGTAGGATCGGTCGGGTGAGGGGTATATAATGTATAGGATCCCTCCTGAAGAAGGGGGGGAGGGGGGCAAGCTCCTCGGACAAATGCCGAGGAGTGATTTTAGCAAAGAATCAAGGCACTTAGCCTTCAATGGCAATGAATCCACGATGAAGCTCCGTTTGCCTGTAAGGGCCAATTTCTTCAACCCACTCTCTACAAATTCATTGTTTGGCGCCTACAGGATTATATCCCTTCTAAGTTCAGAGGGTCCTTCCAAAAATCGAGTCCCTACAAGTTTTTATGAGAAAAAAAAATCGATTAATATTTTGACAGCTTTTTTCATTTTCCATTAAAGTGATGTCTTAACTTTCTTAAAATAGATTATTAATCAATATCCTAAGTGCACTCATTAGCATTTTTCATTTTGAAATATCATTTATACATTCTTTATTACTATTATTATGATTCTTTACTTGATCTCTGAAAATATATTTTTTATTAAATGGGTGTTTATGAATATTTCTATACATTCTCATGTTATAAACAAGTGAAATAAATTGACTAAGCATGAGTTCAAAGTCTTCCATAAATATATCAACTTGAATGAGGAAAAAGGAACATGAACAAACAGAATCTAAACACAAATTAACATGGGATTAATTAAATGCATTCGACCAAAATTCTTAACGATCTTGATAGTATATTTCTTAACAAAAAAAAAGGGGTTAAGTTAGAATCATTATATTTCATTTTTAAAATTAAGGGAGAAAGACAGATTGGATTTTCATAATTTTCAAATGTCATTCATACATTCTTTATAACAACTATTATTCTTTATTTGGCCTCGAAAATATATACATTTTTTCAATGGGTGCATACGTATAGATATACATACTCACATTCTAAGCATGAGTTCAAATTTTGTATAAATAAAACGATTCGAATGAGGAAAAAGGAACATGAATAACGGATTTCAAGCCTAAATTAACATAGGATTAAATGCATTCAACCAAAACTTTCAACCATCTTGATCGGTCTAGCGTTTTCATTATTCTTTAACCAAAAAAAGAGAGGCAAGTTTAGAATCATTATATTTCATCTAAAAAAAATTGAGAGAAAGACATATTGAATTTTCATAATTTTCAAATATCATTCTTACATTCATTATAATTATTAGTATTATTTATTGGCCTTTGGATAATTATTATGGGTGCCTATGCATATATCTATACATACTCATGTTCTAAACAAGTGAAAGAAATTGACTAAGAACAAGTTCAGATCTTGCATAAATATAACAAGTTAACAACCCAAATGATGGGATTTCTTTTTGAAGCAAGTTAAATTTATATCACGTCCTCCATGTTTGATATGATTTTACAATTTTTTTTTTTCTTTTTTTTTTTTATTCGCTCCAAGTGAAAAGAAATTAAGTGTGCATTTGGGTATCCCCTAGTTTCTGACAGGTTTAGTTTACCTCCAGTACTTTTTTAACTGGAGCTGTCCTTTTATTTTAAATACACAACAACAAGTAGTAGTGGGTTTTAATTTCCACATTTTATTTAGTTAGTGGATGATGTGGCATTTTCTCATTAAAACAAAAGAAAATTATAGTTAAAAAAGTAACAGAGGTAAGCCAAACCCATTTCTGACTTTCTGGTAAGTTACTTGCACAGTATTTATCAAAATATATACATTTTAATTAGTAACTTTTATGTTAAATGTGTGAAAAAAGTTAACTTTAGAAATTAAAAATTAAAATAAAATAAAAAACCTATTTTTATTAAAATATATATAAAAAAAAGTTTTTAAAAAAAAATAGTTAAAATCTAGAAGTTTTAGGCAAACAAACTCTAGCCTCTAACTTCGTTTGGGAGTTCATAAGGGAATAGAATGGAATAGAATAGAATGATTATAAGAGAATTGAAAGGAATGGAATAAAATAAAATGTATTTAAATAAGGAAAAGAAATAGAAAAGAATGGAATAGAATGGAATTAAATAACCTTGATTAGATATTTTAAAATAAATGAATGAAATATAAGTATTCTTGTTTGGGAGTAACATAGAAAGAATAGAATGAAATCATTTTAGGACAATATTATCATTAGACCCTTATTTTTTTTTTTAAATGGTTGAATATATAAGGGTATTTTGAGAGTTTTAATAAAAAATTCATTAAATTTAATTTCATTCCCTCCCATTCCTCCTAATTTTGAGGGAATAAAAATTTGAGATTTTAAGAATAAAGAAGAATGAGTATTCCCTCCTATCTATTTCATTACCTCATACTTAAACTTTCAAATAAGGAAATGAATTCCAAACAAAAGAATGTAAAAATATTTTAAAAATATTCTTTTTATTCATTTTCATTCCATTACATTCAGTCCTCTCAAACAGGAGCTAAGAGCAAAGAGGGACTAAAATCAGTAAACCTTTGAGCATCAAACTTGTAAGATACCTGTTATAAGTCAAATAGTCAAAGATATGATACTTGGAAGTTGGAATACATAATTAAATTTTGTATTATCAAATAAAGCTGTGTTTACTTGAAGCTGGATGGCCTTGTTGGTAATAAGATGCAGAAGGAATGGCAATAAAATGGATGGGAATTTGGCTTCGTGGGGATTTAATTATAGAGCCCGTTGACTGAAAGTAGTAATTTCCCTAACGGTAATTGAATTTACATCAGAGAGGCTGTGCTTATAGCTCATTTGGTGGTACCTTTTATTTTTTACTTTCAGTATATATACTGTTAGTAAGTGCCCTTAAATTATTTATTAATAAACTATTTAGAAAATTTTTAATACATCTTTTATTACAAATTTAAAGAGTCATTTAAAAAGTTAATTATTTTTATTTTCTCATAAAACATTTTTAATAATATTTCATAAATCAATCTTAAAGCATTCATTAACTTTTTTTCTTTTTTTTTTATTAACATTTTTGTTCTTTTGGTTAGTGGTTACTATAAAAAAGACAATCCATCAATGATCAGATCAAACCTTTTTAAATAAAATAGTTTTCGAAATTGTCAAGTCGTGTAATTTTAGTATCTGTTTGATATACAAAACTTTTAGCTTTAAGATTTTCGTTTTTTTTTTTAATAAAGTTTTTAGTTTTTTTTTCACATATTTAACATAAAAACTACCAAAAATTATATCTTTTAATAAGCTTTATGCAAATAATCTACAAAAACTGTGGTAAACACAAATGGACACTAATTATGATTTTCTTTTCATGGGAAGTACTTGAATTTAAATCTTTTACCTACTTAATATGGGGAAAATAAATAAATAAATAGTCTCTCTTTTTTTTCCCTATATTTAGGGGAGAGGGATTTGAATTCTAAACTTCTACATTAAAAACACTAAGAGTTTGTCAATAGAGTTACAATCCTCTTGACAATAGTCCTTTAAATCTCTTGAAAAATCATGAAATCACACTTTTCATATTCATTTTGATTAGCTAATTAAAATTCATCATTTTCTTAAAAATATAGTCTCCAAAAACAGTATCAAAGCTTTTTTTTTCTTTTTCTTTTTTAACTCAAGTGATTTCCGTCCATTTTTAAAACTAGAATCTCTAAAGACAATGATGAATATGCCTTGAACCAAAAAAACCATGTGTTCTACAATTTAAATTTGTCGGTCGCATGGTTTATTTGCATGAACTTCATGTTAGTGTTTTTAAGTATCTCCCAAGTCTCACCAACCACCCAAAAACAAAACCGAAGCTAGAGAAGAAGAGGTTTAAACCATGTGTAAAGCAATAATCTTCCCTTCCCCACATTAGGCCAAATATATACTCTCAAAATGGATCAAAAGTCAATGGCCATGGCCACTAGTGCAATTTGTGTGTCCATTCCATCCCTATAGTGGGACATGTATATAAGGGCCGAATCTCCCATTTCCTTTTTAAATTTCATATCAAGCAAAAACATTATTATTACAAGAATATGTGAAAACTCAGAAAACCATTCATTCATTCTTGACTACTTTTTTATTTTTTTAACTAATGCCTTGCTTGGTAACTTATTGAAGGAAGACACATTAGTAAATAAATAAATTTGAAGGAAGCCATGGTGAAAAATTATACTGCAAGGCACTATCAAACATAATATTTTTAAACGTCTTTTCACCGATTGTACATCATTTTATTTATATAAATCATGACCTAATTAATTTTTAAAGGGCAGAACCTTCTAATTCTAGAGCAGAATTGCCGCATAACATCATGATGATTCATGAAATTGAGTTCTTCGGCCGAATAAAATTTCGAGGGGTTAATCCAAATCAACTCTGTCGAGATTGAGTTACTTTATATTAGAGGATCACAATATCTTTAATATAAAAAAGCTATAAAAACTAATAGAAATCGTACATCAACTATTTATTTATTACTAATGTCACTTAATTAGTGAATCGTGTTATTAAAATGACACCTTGACCCATTTTATCAAACAGGAAATTTACTAGATAAAACATGATTTTGCACATTATTATATTAGGGGGCATGGTTTATTAATATATTTTTAAGTTTTTTGGGGAAACGTGGGTTGTTAGTTGTTACACTCGATTGTCAAGGGAAATCAACGGGCCACATTCTGCCATAATTCTAGTTTCTAGAGAGAATTAAAGAAATCAAGCTGTCATTATTTTTATATCCATGTCAGTCTATCGTTTTCTTTTGGCAATTAGTGGAAGCACAAATCAATATTAAATGGGAAGGGTCAGGGTTGATTTGTATCATTGTATGTACTCAATCATGGACTGTGTCTTGTTTGCAATTGCAAGTGTGATATAGAAAGAAAAAAAAATAGAAACCCTCTCTGTGTTTATTTTTTGTATTTTTTTGATTAGGGGACAAAATTATGTAGGGTTGTCTTTATTTTTTGTTTTTTGTTTTTTTGTTTTTTTGAGGTAAATAAATTGCGACCGAGAAAAAGATGGATTCCAAACGATGGATACATTACATCACAAAAAATATCATTACCGCTAGTTTATCTATCACTTAAACCCATAGATGTACCTGTTTAGACACTTGACTATTGGTTGAAAACAAAATACGTGTGTAATATGTGAATCAAGCTGTGCTGTGGCCTGTGGGTGTGTAGGTCAGCATGGAACCATGCATGCATATTCTAATTTCTATCCCTTGGTTCTTTGCCTTCCTCGCTGCCATTCCCATTCAGTATTGTATTATACAGGTTCGCGGTAGTTGCTCTGAAACCACGTTTTGAGTGAAGTTCTCTCAGCTTTCAATAATTGTTTCGTTTGTGTCGGCTTGGTGGCTTGCTCTTCGCATTCTTTTCATTCTAGAATTGTCGGTAGATAAGACATCCATCTTCACTCTTTACCATTTTCCTGAAAAAAAATACAGATATATATAAGAAACAGCAGTACTTAAGGTGGGCAAGCCTTCTTTACTTTCGGGAAAACGCACACACTTGCAGACCATTGTGACCCCCAGGACCACGTCTGAGAGCCTGAGAGCTACACCTCATTGGATTGATCTAGAAAGAGAAAGTTTACATACACAAATAATTGGAAGATTGTTACCGGTAAGTAAAAAAGTAATGTCAATGGTGAATTCAGATAAAAATCAATAAAAACTTGTCAATTCAATGGGTGTAAAAATAATTGTCAAATTATTTATGCTTACAGCATTACTCATCTAGAAATCAAACAAATGTATTATATTTCCCTAAATGATAATTGAACTGTGTAATATATTGGTCAATATATTTGATAAGCAAAATCATATAGTTGAATTTAATTAAAGAATCAAAATATACTACCTTGTTATTATTATTCTTAAGTTTTATCCAAAACAAAATTCAATCCTCCTAGTAAAAGCCAAAGCCTTGATATTCTTTATGACATTCACCCATTCCGAGCCAGCCTTGCAATATGGACTATGACCTCACAATATTTGAGAAGTGCTACTTCCACAACATTTTTACAACAAATCATAAGTGGTTAGATGTTATTGGTTCAAATTTAAATTTACCACTGAGATTACTTTTTTAACCCAACAATAACAATCAGTAACAACCTACCACTTAGGATTTATTGTAAAAATGTTATGAACATATCATTTCTCTACAATATTTTCCTTTCTTCCTAGAAGTAGCTACCCTTGTCCAAGCCTGGACTCAACTTCCTTCTTGGTCTCTAAAGAATCGCAGCCAAACTTACATGTTGTTGCTTCAAAAAGACCTAATAGCACAAGGAAATAATGATATGTTTTGTATATAGTTTGAATCCCGCCTCCCCTCTTCCTACTATCTTCCTAGAAGAAAAAGAATTATAATGGCACAAAATGTGTAACATATTATCTCAACAAGTTGTGAAAAACAATGCGAATCTAGCTTATCTTACATGTCAAAGATATGTAAGTTACAAAACAGTATTCCACTTGCACGTTTGATAGTTTTTTTTTTTTTTTTTTTGAAAATGATCTCATCCAATTTCCTCATTTGTAAATGGATGTGCGATACGTGGCATTTATTTAATTTTTAAATATCATATATCTTATATCTAAATAAAAATTGGAGGGCATTGGAGGATTTAATGTCAAGGAATGTTATCCTCTTTTTTTTTTTTTTTTTTTCCTTTAGAATTGTTTTAGATAATTTTAGGAATAGACTTAACAGAGTAATTAGGAGCAGCGCAGAGGGTAATTTTGGTTTTCAAGTGAGAATGCCGATGGATTCCTATTGTATTGATCAAACCAGCTATATGCAAGTAAGTTGCTTTTTCTTTTTCTTTTTTTCTTTTTTTTCAAGAAGAAGAACTGCACATAATGTGTGGTGGAACATCCTCCATCCATACTATAAGACCGCTAACATATCTAGCATATTTAGCAAGTTTATGAGCAACTGAATTACCATATCTATGAATATATGAAAAACAAAAAGAATGAAAGGAAGCCGTGGAAAGTTTTGCCTCGGCAATAAAGTGACCATAGGAGGAGAATGATTCATCATCACTACAAAGAGCTTTGATGATAATCTCTTAAAATGATTGAGATTTGTGCTTCTTTCTTCTATAAATTTGAATTATCAAAGAATTTGTTGGAGGTCGCTCACTCAAATGTGCATTTGAGTCTTCAAATATCTTATTTAATCTTTATATCATATAATATTTATTTGATTTGCATTCAAATGTAGTCATCATGTGCAATAAATAGATTTTAGGTTTGTTTGTTTTTCATTTCATCTGATGTTAGGTAAATCGTGCTTTCGTTGTTCTTTTCCTTTTGGAGCATGTCATCCCATCATTTTGAAGCGCCGATTAAATCGTTATTCATTAATATGTTATAAATATGTGTTTGACGATTAGAGTTAGATTAGGTTGTGTAAAGAGATAATTGATTTAGATTGATCGGTGGAGGCTTTTCTAAATTTAATTCTTTTCTTTTCTTATCTTCTTTAATTAATTATTTTATTTAAATTTTGATTTAGTTCTTACGTATGAGTTTTTTTTTTTTTTTTTTTAATAGGAAATACTGTCATACTATTATTAACTTTGAAAAACAACAATTACATCTCGGGCAAGAACTTGTTCTAAGAAACAAGGAACCTCTTCCACTCAAACTAAAAAATTAGCAATGCCTAAAACATGTTTTGCTAGTACATGGGCTGGCATATTGCCTCTACAACCCACATGAGAGAAGTCCACATAGCGAAAAGTGTGAGAAGCAGCCAAAGAACCATACACCAGAGCAGGAACAGAAGAAGGTGGTGGGGACAACTCCAACAAAGCTTGTATCAAAGTCTGGGAATTACTCTCCAACGTATGAGATTTTGATTCCTATTTTTGGTTGATTGATTTCATTCTATGTAATGTAATGGAATTGTGGAAATTATTTTGGGAGTAAATAATCAACTACGGTTATGTTCATACCTAGAAAATGTTGAAAAGAAAATAAAAAAAATTAGTTTATGTAATTTTTAGATTTTCAATATTTATTTATTTAAATTTTTATGGCTTTTTAGGCTATTTAATTGAAATGGCGTGACTAAAAAAAATTAACGGTATAAAAAAATTGAAATGATGTAATTAATTGACATGGTATGATTTAATAACCAACTAGTACATGTAATCAGCTTATGGATAGAAAAAGTTGTTTCAAAATGATACATAATGTTTGAGGTCAAAATTCAAAATTTTAAACTTAGGGGCCAAATCAAAATACCCCAAAATTTGAGGATACAATTTGTAATTTAGAACCAAATTGGCTAGGTAGTTTTTTTTGTTTTTCCCTTGTACTTGGTAGTTTAATTTATAAACCTATAGGTCACTTCAAAAAAAAATATTATAAACCTATAGAGAATCCCATGCAAATAGCCAAATACTATTCATGAATGGTATTTTCGATGGGCTTTGATTAATCTATACAAAAGGGTATCAGCCCTATTAGAAGAGTTGGGCTAAGATTAGCCTGACTTTACTTAACAGGGTCCCAAAAGAAACAGTCTAAACTATCACATTACTCTATTTAGGATGCCCATTTTGTGGCGTCTTGTCTTGTCAAATGCAGCTGTAGTTTACGTGTCTTGGGCCCAAACCATGATTAAAGAAAGTATTGGGCGAATGAAGCTGTAAATGCCAACACAGCAGCATGTTGGTCTTATTGGCTGAAGGCATTAATTAGGAATGAACCAGAGTGTATTGTCATTTTGCCAGCTTATTATAACCCATTCTCCATAGTTGATTCTGATACCAGTTTTTGGATATCCTCAAAAATCTCCATAGACTACTTCCATAATTATCACAATCATCTTTAATAGTAGTTTAGATCTCTATTTTTGGTTGCTAAACAAGTCAATTAAATGATGTTTATGTGAAATAAACACACAAAATCCATGGGAAATTGCCTTGATATTGTTGGGAGAGACAGGATATCATCTAGAAAAAAAGAAAAGGAAAAAAAAAAATCTCCCCATTAGTGTGACTTGTCTGCCACAGTAAAATTCTGTATTAAGAATCAAGATATAAGATTGATAATATCCCTTGCTTGCTTAATATCCCAAAAAAAAAAAAAAATATATATATATATATATATATATCACAATGTGGTTGAAAATGACTTGGAACTGTAGTCTATAGTGGCCAAAGAATCGTAGAGTGAGAGAGAAAGGAGAGGTGTCAGATGACAGATGGGCATGAGTCATTTTCCCATTTCACAAAAGCCTTTGAAAATTGCAAAACATATCAATGTAAATTCAACAGGATCATGGAAAAGAAATGCAACAATTCATTATTATCTTTCCAATCCTTATTCTCTTTTTTGCTTTTGGGGTTTGGGGTTTCGGGGAACTTGTAAGTTTTAACTTTTAAGTGCACAAAAGTCACCCTGTGAGTACTGCTCTAAACTTTTTGTGGTGGGCATAAGTAAATTTTTTTTTTTTTTTTTTTGGAACTGTTTTAGAAATTAGAAGTATATAGTTCATTACAAGACCGGACACAGATATGAGTATAACATACAACAACACGTAAATGTTTGAAAAATTAGCACTTCTACCTTTTCAGTAAAAAAAAAATAGCACAAAAGTATGTGATATACTTATATTAATTAATTTTATATATATATATATATATATATATAATGTTAAGCATTTTTTATCATATAATGTTAAACATATATCAATTTAAGAGCAATAAAATATATTAAAGTGAATTCATAACTAATATATGCTATTTATAAATTAGAATACAAACCAAATAATAAATCTAAAAGAGTAATTAAAAGATAACTACATAAGTGTTCAATATTAAATCTAAAAAGAATTTTTTTTTTTTAAAAGTGTTTTTGCCTATTTTTTTTTTTTTTTTAAATGCACAATTAGAATACGGATACAAAAGTATCCTAGGCATGTCATGTATCCAACTTGAGTACGACACTTCAAATGAAGTGTCCGTCCTTTCTAGATAATTACTAAATATACCACACCATATCTCAATGCACTTGTGTATGGGGAGGTATCATCTAGACTAATGAGTCCAGCGGTGGGCTTTAGTGGGTTGAATTCTAGTGAGAGTGTCTGTAGCTCGACTCGCTTTGCAAATTTAAAATGCATTCAATGTCGTAAAGATGTATCAACGAATATCTTTCTTTTTCTTTGTAGTTTCGTTTGTGTATTTCTTGGTGTCCATAGGATATAAAAAGAAAGTACTGTAGATGGGGAATCACTTGTAAAACTTGAACTAATAATTGGGCATCAGTGACTATTAGTCAAAATGATTCAGAAAGGCATCCTATTAAAAAATTGTCATAAAATGCCTTACAACTCACAACATAGAAATTTAAGACACGGATATATGAGTGCACATCTCAATCTTCCATGAATCTGGCTAAATTCAATTTACATAAAAATAAACAAAAAATGCTGCAATATTTTCAATGATTTCGCTTTAAATGGAATATTGGAATCAGGGATGGACCAAGGTGGGGGCCTGCGCCCCCCTTGGCCCAAAAATTTTTTTAGTAGTTTAATTTTCAGTAAAAAATAAAAAATTTAGACTTTGTCTTCTCTTACTTTGTGACTTGAGTCTCTTCCAAAATCATGAATCATCAATCTAACTCATGTAAATCTTTAAAAAAAAATTGTAAAAAAACAACAGTATTTTTTGTCTTTTGTTTTTGTTGGTAGATGATTGCATCTTAATATATTAAGAAACAATTATTTTTGTATATTTGTCTTGGTTGAAAGTTTCTTAATATTATATGAATGTATATTTGAATTTTTTTTTTTTTTTTTTTTTTTTTTTTTTTTTTTTTTTGCTTATCTTCAACCTCCTAACTTGAAAACCTGAGTTCGTCCCTGAGTGGAATTGTCTTGAGGATTACGGATTTGGGTTACAGTAGTCTGAGATGGAAAAGTGAAAGAAATATATTAGTGTATTTGATGAATTCACATGCCATTTGCCAATGAAAGCTAAAAGAAAACCTTGAAATATCGACCCTATCAGGAATCAACACTGTTTTTTTGGGCCCCATTTACATTCTCATGCTGGCTTTGGGAGAAACATGTACTCAATTTATTAAAACTCAGCTTTTTTTTTTTTTTTTTTAATTATTGTCATCATTTTTATTAAATTGTAAATGACACCCTCAAAGTATGTGTCATATTAATATAGTGCTTTGATTTTAGTCCTTCCATCCATGTATATTGTTGAGGTGGCTGTTGCCACATAAGCTCAAAACATTTATTTATTTATTTTATGAACTTAAGCTCAAAACATGTAATCGTTTTGAGTCATAATTAAACTATATCAACACATTTCTATTAATCCATATAATCTTTACATATATACATATCTATTAATCTTTATGTATGTAGGCATAGAATGACTCTATTTCAAATCAAAGTTATTTAACATCAAGATCTAAAATTCAAAATTTAAAATTTTAAGGGACAATAAGAAATAACTCTCTACTTAAAGGGATCAATTTACAATTTAGTCCATAGTGTTCTATTCCCATAATGAGCATTGCTTATGGATATATTCTAAATGATAAAAACATATTTTTGGGTGAAATATATAAACAAAATTTTCTAATATGAATAATAACAATAAGTTTAGAAATATAAATTTTTTTATGACGACTATGATGACATGTTTGTAATTGGTGCAAAATAAAAGTAGTGTCATTGTGGGTCACTAGCCATATTGACCAATAGTTGTAAAAAAGATGGTAAAACATTTTGTCTTTCCTATCATTCTAATTATATGTACTCTTAAATGGTGAAAAGTCAAGTAAAATTCAAAAGTTCTTCACAACAGCCGTCAGCATAAAAGGAAGAAAAAAAACACTACTTTCGAACATAAATTATCTAATTACAGCCTTAAAAAAAGAAAAAAGAAAAATAGGTCTATTTCATATGAAACACATGGTTCATTCCCTCTTTTTAGCTATGTATATAGATTTGGAGAACTCCCCCCACCCTTCTTTTAGATATGTTTTCCTCCCTATTTTCAATAGTACAATAGCACAATTAATACCATTTTAATATATATATAGGGACATGATACTTGATACAACTTACTAGAATTAGTACATATTAAAAATTGTGTAATGGTAGCCAAATAAAATCCTGTCTTACTACTGTATTCCAATTTATACTCCACTGTTGCAATACACTGTGTTTAGACTTTTTTTTTTTTAATTTTAGTTACTTTATAAGGGAGAAAAAAATGCAATAGATTGCAATTGGACTATAAACATAAAGTCGAACACAAAGAGTAAGACAAATAAATTTAATTTATGACATGTTTTAGTGAAAGTGATATTACCAAAATCACAACTTATCAACTTAGTAAGTCCCATAGGTAGTATCCTTGATGCTTAACACTAATTGCAGTCATATTAGCGGACACTATTTATTCAAGGTGGCTTCATGGCAGCTGCTTTCCAGTCCTAAAATAGTGAGCTTTTCTAGCTTATATAAACCGATAAGCATCATATCGTTTCTTCATAGCAGCACCAAACGAGCTAAGGAGGTCTAGAGTAGGAGGGTTAAACCAAACCAAACAAAACAAAACAAAACCATGATGATGAACAACAGAACCTTGAAGAAGACAACTTCAATGGGTTTCCAAAACCCTCCTCAAGCCGCAACATATTACCCAACAAAGTCTCCTCTCATTGAATTCCCCACCTCTCCTCAACTAATCTTTGGGCAAGAGATACTTCATTTCAGTCACCCACAGCATCCTCTGTCGCGAATTGACCTGCCTGACCTCTTCACCTGTTCGGGCTGCAAGGAGTTTGGTGCAGGCCTGAGGTTCACTTGCCAACAATGTGAATTTCAGCTCCATGAGTTTTGTGCCAGGGCTCCTGATGCTCTCAAGGGCCACCCTTTCCATTCCCACCACCAACTTTCTTTCTATTCTAAACCAGGTAAGTATTAAAAAAAAAAAAAAAAAATGATTTGTATTTATATATTTTTTAAAAATATTAAGAAGTGCTAACTAATTGAACTATAGTAGTCTTGATAATTATAGCTATAAAATTTGGCCATACCAAATTGATTTTAATGCTAACTACGTTAATTTTCTGCTTAATAATTTTCATTTTAGTGAAAGGTGGAAGTTCAAAATCGAAGTGTGATATCTGTAGTAAGCCCATCAAAGGGTTTGCTTTCAGATGCAATGCCTGTAGTTTCCAGATGCACCCTTCCTGCGCTATGCTATCCACAACCTTTAACACCCCGGGCCATGTACATACCCTTAGGCTTTTACCTGCCACTAAGACATCAAATGGCGACCTTGGTTTTGTGTGTGGTGAGTGCCAGAGGAAGAGATCAGGCCGAGAATACCATTGCACTGTTTGTGATTACCATCTCCACGCGGTTTGTGCTAAAGATATGATTAATGGGCTCCATGACAATGGCATCAAGGGAGTCGAAAAGCCAAGCATGCTAGGAACTGCGGCTCGACTTGCGTCTCAAGTTTTCGTAGAGTTCATTGGAGGAATAATTGAAGGTCTTGGCGAAGGTGTTGGACAAGCCTTTGCTCAAGATATTATCAAAGGAAAGGGCACTAGTGGCACTAGTGGCACTACCAGAAGAACTGATTAAAGTTGCCTATATAAATTGTATTATAATTAAGTTTCTATATCTAAGATGGATCAGTGTGTTTGGTCTCTGTATTATGATTGTTTATATTATGCAGCTTGTATATAGCTGATGTGGTTTCTTAATTTTTTACTAAGGGTTAGCTGCTAAACTAATTTGAAGTGTGTTAAAATTGTGTGCGCTTTGCAGTCAGCAAATATATTCAAGAAAGCTATTTTAATTAATTGTATTTGCTTGCAGAACTTTCATATTTCGAACAGAAAAGCTAGGCCCTGACAGTGAAAAAATGTTCTTTAAATTCATGCTTACCTTATTTAATCCATTCCTTATAATTGGATTATGCATGCATAATTAAAACCCACCTCTCGTCTGCTTCATGGCTAAGGCTCGGTTGTGTGACCCCACTGATCATACCCACCTTACATAATCATATCAATTTTCCCATGTGTTTTATTTTTTACAATAATTCTTTCATACTTGTTAGTCGTCATTATTTAGTTATTATTTATCTATTGTACACATCTCACTTTTGATATATGAATTTTAGGTGTGAAATTATGAATGTTATGTGTACTGAGTTACCCCTTAAAGATCAAATATAAAAGCTATTAATGACTAGGCTCAATTTTTATATCAATTATAATAACTAATTATAAAACTAGCTAAACAAAAGCAAAATTTCTTGATTATGTTGCAGTTACACTTCAAGGAGATACCTTGGCTAAAGCAGTCGGAAAAATTAGAAGAAAGCAAAGCACAAAAAATTCCTTTGCTAAGTAATTTTCTTGGACATGATGAAATTCTAAGAGAATTTTCAAAAATGATAAAAGAACAACTTTGTGGTTTTGTTGGAGAGCCCTCAATTCAAGAAGATGCAAATTTTATAAGCTCCAGTATCTAATAGAATACTAAAGACTACAAAGTTTATACCCAAGGAAATTAAAATATCCTAAAACATATAAGTATGTTTTCTCTCTCCTTCACTAGGAGAGAATATGATTTCTTTATTTTTAAGTTGAAAATGATAGATTTTAGCACTTTTTTTTTTTTTAATTTGTTATACCAGAAATATTATGTTTTCCAAATGTGCATGGTGATATTTTGCTAAGAAATAATTTTCTCCCTTTCTTTTTTCAAGTTCCAAAACTGAAGAGTGGTAGCGCACGTGTGAAAATTAGTAGGTTTAATTAAAGGTGGCACTTGGTTAATTAATTAAGTTCAGCCGCAAATACGCACCATTCTTGAATGTGGATTGTGGGGGTGTGACAAGACAGGATAGAACCGATAGTTTATGTTTCTTATAAATAAAAGTTCTGCCTCCATTTCGATGAACCAAAGCTAATAATTAAACAGTTTTTCAAAAAAGCTACTCCCTCCGTCCCAATTTTTTTGTCCTGTTTGAAAAGTCAAACTTTTTAAGAGAACATCATTTATTATCTTGTCTACCTTTTAAAAATGTATAAGTTTCCAAAATTACCCTTTAAAAAATTTATTAAAAAATTGAATTAGTAAATTAATAGGGGTATAATAGGAATATTAGTAAATTAATGACTTTTATTTTTAGAAACAGGACAATATTTTGGGACATCTTAAAATTGAATAGAGGACAAAAAAAATGAGACGGAGGGAGTAATAATTAAACAAGAAATTAGCATTTCTCAGAGTATCAATCAGTGTATAATGCAACGGTGGTCGGAAAAAATGCTTAGGTACTAATCCAATTTAATTGTGCTACCATGCATCTAAGAAACTTAAAAACAGTGGGACCTAGCTACCACTCTAAATTTTTTATTTTTTATTTTTGAAGAAAACCTACTTGAAAAGCTAAAATCGTTAAAAATAAGATGCCTTTAGAAACAAAATTCTTTCTCAAAGATATAGAAGATTGGATCCTAGTGATGATATATAGGGGTGTGTATGGATTGAATTGAATTGGGTTTGAGATTTTTTTTCAACCCAATCCAACATTTTCATATTGAGAAATCTTTAATCCAATTCAATTCACGGAAATTATAAAAACTAATGCAACCCAACTTATAGGGATCAAATTGGGTTGTTAGGTTGAGCCAGTTTGTCAAAGCCTTAAAAAAATTGAATTTTTTTTAACTTTTTTTTTTATTAAACATAAGAAATCTTTTTAAAAATTAATCAGTAACTAAAACCTACAAGCAACTCACATCAAAAAAAAAAAAAAAAAAAAAAAACCTACAAGCAACTCATGTGACCCCACCCACCATACTAGCTGACAGGTAATTTAGGTGCATTCACTCCTAATGGACTAAGAAATTTATGCTCGTGCCCAAGAGCAAACTATTTAAACTCACTATTCAATAAAAAATTAGGATTTACACAAATAGACCTAATATTCTATACTTCCAACTTTATCAAAATTAAATCTCAAAATACCAAAATATATTAAACTAACAAATTTAAACAAATCCTTAAAATCTAATATAAATCAATCTAACAAATTCAAAATACATACATTTCTTAAATTATTAATAGCGTGTGGGTTGGGTTGGTTTACCAAGGATGTAAATTGTGCTAATTTAAACCCAACCCAAGCTTCAAAAAATAATAATAATAATAATAATAATAATACAAAACAAAGCAAAAATAAAATAAATAATTTAGAACCCAACCCAACCCACAAAAAACCAATTCAAAATGTCCAGTTGAGTTGAGTTGGGCTAGTTTTGTCAAGTTAGTGAGTTGAATACACATACAGTACATCTCAAATAATGAGCAAGACTTAGATACAGTACTTAAGTGTTATTCCTTAGGTTCCCTTCTTAGAATTCTACTATGTGAATTTTTTCTTATTGGATGAAAGTGTATTTTTTAATTAAATAACCATATGACAAAATCTTAAGAAGGGAATCTAAGGAACAGCACCTAAGGTACTGTATCTAAGTTTTATCCCTCAAATAATATATGTAGGATTAGCGGTTCAATTGGCAACAATAGTGTTATTATAAAAAACAATGCTTGGAACATAATTTTTCTCAAAACTTGGTAAGGTTGTAAGTTATGCTTGTTGCAATATTACTCTCACATATATAGACTCATCCTAACAAACTTTTATTGTGCACCAATCATAACATGTCATCTCATCGATTGTGAAAAAACAATTTCTTTGATAGCTAATCACTTCACTCCATTTTTTTAATGCACTTTTTAGTCATCAAATACCATTGCTAATTTCATGGCAAAACTAATTTCTTGCTCTGGAAATGGGAAAAATATTAGGCTTAATCCAGTACTCCTCTAACTCTCTTTCTCTCGAAACAGTCTCAAGTTTCCAGTCTCCCATAGTCCCATTTCTAGGACCCATTTTTTGAAGCCTTACGTAGAAGTGTTTGAGTTCTATTTTTTGAACTCTGATTAGAGTGAGAAGAAAAGCTTTGCAACCATTCCTCAAATATGATTTGTTAACTGGTGTTTTGATAATGTTCTCCCTCCAAATCAGACTCTTGTTTTCCTCCAAATGGTTTGTGTGCATAGCTTTAATCATTAAAGATAAACATGTCTTTGAATATCCTGTTTACTGCTTCAAATGCATATCTATGATCCATTGGTGCTTCATCCCAAATTATCAAACTTGCTTGAAAAATTAGATCAGCAAGTTGGGTCCTTGTTTAATACCACATGTTGGCGTTCTCAAGTGGATTAATCATTAATGGGGATCTCAGATCTTTAATAAGTTGTACATCCTCCAGTGTTGTGAAAATTTGGTTTAAGCGAGATTAAAGAAGAGATAAATTAACAGAGTCATTGAAGCAATAAACAATTTTGTACTTGTATCTCAGAGATAGCTATGCACTTAATTAGTAATAGAGAAATAGTACTATCCTTAGTCAATTAACCTAGCTTGATTTTAATTACACGTAATTGTATACCTTGTTTAATATCACATGTTGGCCTTCTCAAGTAAATTAATCATTAATGGGGATCTCAAATCTTTAAGAAGTTGTACATCCTCTGTGTTGTGAAAAAATCGGTTTAAGCAAGATTAAAGAAAGAGATAAATTAACAGTGTCATTGAAGCTATAAACGATTCTGTACTCTCTTTTTTTTTGACAGATCGATTCTGTACTTGAATGTCAGAGATAGCTGAGTACTTAATTAGCACTAGAGAAATAGTAGTAAGAGTTGAACTCGTACTATCTCTAATAAAATAACCTATAGCTTAATTTTAAATACCCGAACTTTGCATATCTTGTCTACCTTCAGGATTTTGACAAATAATCTCATATAAAAAACTCTGGATTTCTGACCGTTTGGATTTGCTGTATATGAACGTAATAAATAAATCTGAATTTCAAATCCATCTATATGGAGTAATAAATCTGAATTTCCACTTTGGATTTTGACTAATAAATCTGACTTTTTCATCTATATATTATTGCCATTGCATCTTCCTAATTTTGTACCATGTACTCTGGACTTTCTGTGATTATACGTAGCAAGTAAAACAATTCTTCTTCCCAATGAGCCGGTTTGTTGTTCACTTCCAACAACATCACACATTTTTGTAAATGACAAATTGTAGATCCCTTGGCCTCGTGTGTTTTGCACTGACTCAATAGTTGTACTTCAAATGAATAAAATTTCTTCTGTTGAAATCTGTGTGCATATATTCCCTTGTTGTGATGAATTCTCTTTTAGTTTGACATATTCATATATTATTTTTGTAATAGATATTGTTAAATTACCAATTCTTCTAAAAACTTAAGCTATTAAAAAATTGTGAATTTAATCATTTAATAATAGTTATAACTGATATCGCAATGAAATCCATCTTTTTCATTAGGCTTTGCATTGTCGTTGAAGTTGGATGAACATCACTAAAAACGTTGTAGTCTTAGTTCCGTGTCATTCTTTAAGCTCATCTAGTTTATTGAGTTTCAATGTCATTCAACATATGTATTGTATTTAATGTAAATTATTTGTATTTATTGTACATATAGTCAGTCTTCAATTATGATTTAAATCATATATGGGAAATGCTAACGAGTACCCTTAGGGCACTCGTTAATAATCCATTTAAAGAAAGTTTTTATGGAGAATGAAAAAAAAAAAGTAATTAATATTTTGACAGCTTTTTTCATTTCTCATAAAAGTGGTATCTAAACTTTCTTAAAATAGATTATTAATGAGTGCCCTAAGGGCACTCGTTAGCATGACTTATCATATATATATATATATATATATATATATATAGTATATCAATTAACCTTGATTCAAATGTTCTTTTCTATTTTCACCTAACTGGAGAACTGGTGTTGTTTCTGAATCTCAGTCTGTCATTGTAACTAAAATTCTTGGGATCTGATGCAATGAATTTGAACGAGCCTTGATCAACAAGGAAGGCATAGGCCGCATATAGCTGCATGAATTTACCCAATATGAAAGATCTGACCAGTAGGATCACACATAAAGGCACGTTTATCACATCCAAGAGATGCAAATTTGCTTTTATTATAATATTATTAGAGAAGGAATGAACTTGTCCAAGCGTGATGGACTAGTTAAAGTGATCAAAGCTTGCTCTTGACTCATTGCAACAGTTATGAGAAACCCCCCACAAAGCAATGGTCCATTGCCCTTGCAATGGGAAAATTCTGGTGACAATGAAATTGTCATTGACTTTTTCACCAAAACTATGTATCTTTTGTGTTTTGGTATCATTGGCTATATGGAGTCTGGTTTTGTATTCGATCCAATTTGTGACTCAACTTGACTAAGAGTTACGGTTTTAAATGGGATTTTTTGTGAAGCTTAGTCCATGGACTAGTTGTTTGGGATATATATGTTGCTTCAAAATTAGGGTTACTTGATATATTATCTTACTATATTACAGTCCATATATCATTCTCTCTAACATAATGAAAATTCTTGCAATTTCGTGGTTATAGACATATTGTCGAACTATATAAATCTTGTGTCATGTGATTATTTGTGTTCTTTTCTATTTTTTGCTCCTCATAGATTCTAGGAATTAGGCTAAATTCCTAACAAGCATATGCCAGTGAAGTGAGTTTGTGAGATATGTGAATTTTTCTATGTCTAGCAGAATTACTTGGAATGATATGTTTGGAACCAGTATGTTGTTATCCAGGCCTAGTGCTGGTAGTTATCTTATACCCTCATGTTCACTGTTTGTTGCTAAATGGCTGTACACATGTTTTGTATACTTGTATTTCTAGTGTCCGAAAGTTTTGACACTGATAACTTCATTTATTAAGGCCTAGTATTATTTCAACTGCTAGAATATGGTGCCGGCCAAGGGGAGCCAAAATTGTAATGACTAATGAACCAAGCTTGGACCCCCAACATATATCAATCGCAGACAAGAATCATGACAGATCAAACGAAGAAATAACCCGCGCCATAATTGCTTAAATTAAAATATAGCAGACAGTCACGTTATTTAAGAAATAGAAATTAAAGCCCAACCCTATTGCTCCTAATTTTTTTTTATATGATTAACAGGAAGTCTAATGATCTACATGACTTTATTTATTTATTTTTATAAATAAAAAAATCGTTATTCAGACCCCGAAAATTTCCAAACAAGTCAAAACATTCAAATTAACGAGCCAATGGGCAGAAAAGAGTGACGTTTTTTTGTTTTGGAGTGATTCTAATAGAATTGTTAACTGCAGAAATGCCAATATGATTTGAGAGATCGGAACATAAAGAGATCTTCCTCTTCTTCTTTTTTTTCATTGCGACAAAATTGCCTTTTCAAATCCTTGAAGATGGAGTTTTGATAGGGTGCAGAAAAGTCAAAGATTAATAGAAAGCCTAATAGAGTCTAATCAACTCAACATGACACAACTATCAAGAGTCTTGTAATTCAATTTGCTGACATCTCTTGGTGTTTCCAATAAAAACATTCAAGGTTCAATTCCCCTTATCCCCAACTATTGAATTGACAAAAATACAAGATGCAACTAATGGCGCCCACATAGGATCAATGAGTAGAACTTTGAGCGTGAACTGCATAAAAAATGCCTTCTAAGTTCTAACAGTCGGTAATATTTGGTAAACAAGTTCATAATGCCAGTGGTTAATGCTTTAGAAAAGCTGATAATACGTTTTAGAATAAAGTAGTTCACTAACCATGTTCTAATATGGAGCTAAAAGTCAAAAGGGTAAAAAGAAAAAGAGATGAGCATATCTTTTAGTCCGGCTAACCAGCATTGTCTTCAATTTCCACGTGAAGCACTAAGATTTATGTACTCCAAAAGTCCAAACACATCTAGAGAACCAGGACTGTCTTACTGCTTTAAATTGCTGAATTAGTAAGCTATAGACCGGGAAATCATCAGGCCTTACTATGAAGTTTCTTCACTTTTCAATGGAAAAGAATAAAACTTAGAAAAGTCCGAGTCCCCAAAGCAAGTGGGCAAGTATAGACCAAATGCCTCTTATTTTAAATATAATTGAACAAATATTTCACTATTAAATCCTGTGATATTGTCACTAATGAGATTGACCCAAACGATCAACTTTTTCGTGACAAATTTACATAGTAAAACCTAGAATTATGATGCCATGACTTATATAAGAATCAAAAAAGGGGGGAAAAACCACATAAATTAACCAAATTAAACCTCTAATGACACTATACATGCTTACATCTTCTCAACTTCTCTATTTCCCTCCATCTCAATTCAACACCTTGTCATCAATGAAACTTTCCATCCTTCTCCTTGCTTTCGCTCTCCTAAGGAATGTCGCAGTCTATAGATTCTTAAGAGTTGAAGATTTATAAATTCCAAAGTCAAAAGAAATATCAACTATTTTCCAGCACAACTCAACTGAAAAAAAGGGTTCACAGTCTATGATATCCCAGCTCTTAAATTTGTTAGGAAGAAATATGAAGCATCTGGATCATGCCATACCTGAACCTGCTTTAATGTCCTTGTTTCTCAGTTCAGCCATGCAGTTCCTGTTCAACTCCTAGGTCCCATTTTCAATAAGTAATCAGCATTAGATATCTGAATCAACTTGCATTTTTGTCTGACCCTGAGTTGTTACTTGCTTGTTTTCTTCTTTATCCAATATTCATTTCCTGTTAACACTATTGTGTACCATATTCTAAATTCTCCCACTTGAACGGAGCAACTAAGCCAATGTCTGGCGCTCCTCGGAAAAACACACAGACACATACGCAAACAGCAGCTATGGCAAGCATTGAGTGAATGAAGGGACGCTGAAGCAGTCCTTGTGAACCTGCAATCCTCATGTCGTACTTTGTTGCCTTTACAGCACACCTAGCACAAGATCTGGACCCTTGTTTGAATTGGGAAATCTTATGCTGCTGCTCCATTGTCAACTGTGGTTGCTCTATCTCATTACTGATTGTCACTGAAACTTGACCATTCTTTCTGTCAGCAAGTTTACGAGCCACCAGCTTGTTGTAAGAGTGATTACTCCTCATCATAGCATAAGCAAATGGCGACTGCCCAGTTGCATCCAGAAGAGAATTCCAGCAGCTCAATCCAATCTACAAGAGTAAGGAAAAACAAAAAGGATAAATAAGAATCCAAAAGAAAAAATGCAAACCCATATATCTCAGCAGCTTTGCTTTTCTTTTAATGTTCAGTGATCAAGACAAGCCATCTAAATTACAAGAGTACTGGTAGTAAGTAGTAGAATACCTCCAGTGGATCACTTGTCAAAGCATCTATCATCTCGTCCGAACCTGATGTACAAGCAGCCAGATGTAGAGGTGTAACACCACCAGGTCCTGTATAATTTGGTGGGAAAATATATTTCTTGGAGGCATCATTACTGCTAATAATAAAATAATGGATGAGCACATCAACCATCTTCCTGCACCTCCTTTTAACTGCCCGGTTCAAGAGCTGAATCTCAGATAGTGTCTCCAATGATTCCTTTGACAGCTCATCCCCATCCAAGTTTCTTTCAACCAGCATGTCTAGCAGCGTTTTCACCAAAGCACAACAGTCCCTTTCAACAGAGAATGTAAGTAAAAATTTGAGCCGGCTAAGTGAATAATCAGGACCCCCAAGCATAGAAGAGTTCCCTTTCCTTTGGAAAAGCCATCCAAGTTCATTCAAGAAGTGCAGAATTTCCTCCCGTGATCTTGGCCGCCCAAAATCATTAGTATTGTCTTCTAAAATGAGATCACAATCTCTGGTCTCCAAATCAAACTCAGATTCAAGGAGCCTCAATTCTTTACATATGATAGAATCAGCTATTATCACAGGAAAACAGTTGCCCTTGAAACCATTTTCTACCTGTTCATAATATTGGTATAGGTTATGTAGAATGTAGATTTTTCAAGGATTCTATTCAGAGTTCTGAATGGAAAACTAACATAAACGGAAGAATTTTTTAAGAGTATTACCTCAATGAAACAGCGACCAACAACACCAGGAGATGCATTGTGAATTTTAAAATCAACCAAGTTTATCTCATCACATGCAGTGTCTTGATAGGTTGATCCCGTAATTTCCTTTGATGTGTAGCCACCCATATAAGTGCAATGAATCCTGCACAATTTATAAACTATTGCTTTTAAAAACAGACACAAATTAACAGACATATCTTCACACAAGAAGCACATTTTACTTACTTGGTGCCATGATTAGACAAATTTCTCCCCTTTAATAGAAGAGAAGTTTCTTGGCCACCCACAACTGCCAAAGGGGACACCAAAATCAACTCCGGGGAACTCCATGTTCTCCAGGATTTGCATAAACGTATCTTTCCTGCAGAACAAAATAAATATCAAGGAGTCAACAATCTCAGGGAAATTATCCAAATATCTATTTTATTTATGAACCATCAAAATGAAACCATTTTTTTTTTCATCTACGTTCATCTGGATGGTATAACATCGTTTCATAATTCAAATAGATTGTATAAAATCCCAAATTGAGAATTCAGAGGAATACATTTATCAAAAAGCAGAGTCCATAACCTTTTAAAATTTAAAAAAAAAAAAAAAAATTATCCACCACCACCATTAGCACTCACCATCTTTATGTGATGCTAATTGGCTCCCTGCATGAACTATAAACCTCCCACTTCTCCAAAAATCAGAGTCTGAAGATTGAACAAGAGCATTGACACGCTCAAGAAGGTTTTGTTCAAGCTGCAAAGAACACATACACCCTGCAAGTGGTCAGCAAAGTGGTTACATAAATGTTCTAACTGGCATTACAAAAGTTCACTCACTTGTTCCCAGGAAGCGGATGACATAGACACATAAATTGATAGAACCACGCAACCAGGTCTTATGTAGCTCTCCATTTCTGATGGACTGTTAGAGAGCCAATTGTATATCTAAACAACAAAAACAATTACATTATTAACAGTCACCAAAAATATTATTAAGTCTCCATGCCAATCGAAATAACAACATGAACAAGTTAAAAATAAACCATAAACTCCTCACCTGTGTCCGCAGCGACCCTGGGAAATGACTTGGATCCTTATCAAATAGTTTAAAAAGTATTCGACCAGTACGATCCTGCAGGAAGAACCATACAACCATTCCATACCCATAAGACATTTGGTAAACTAAATTTCAGACACCCTAAGAAGAAAAGAAATGAGCAGCAGCCAAGTACTTATAAAGCTCCAAAAAAAAAAGCATGCAGTGTCAAGCTACCTGTGTATCAGAATTCAGACTAGAAGGTGAATGATCAGATCCAGAAGAAGTATACCCAGCTTGATAGGGAAAACTTTGAAATGAACCAGCTTCACCTCCCGTATTTGATCCTCTAAAAAGATCAAAAGGCCTATTACAATCACGAGCTCTGCTAGCTACAACATTTGCATTAACCCCTCCACTGATTAACATTTTCTCAGGCTTCATAGTTTCCTTTTTGTGCTGCATTGGGAATAGCTTTGGAACAGCAGGAGGAGAAGACGAAGGAGACCTCTCTTCAATCGGATTACTGCTGTCAGATGAGAAATACTTCCTAGAAGATGCCAGTTTTGACGGGCTATCATTCTCGGGTGAGGAGCTGAATAGCTGTAAAGGTAAATTTACTGGCATTTCTTGAACCTGACCATCTGAATCTTCCATAGGAGACTGGTAACTGCTACTACTTCTTGCCCCTCCAACCGATGGGAACTCAAGAGGAGGTCTCTTTTGCAAATTGGAACCAGTAGCCTGGTCACGGCTAGTAATCTTAGTTTTCTCGCTGTCACTGCTCTGGCTGCTCTTTTGAGATAGCATTGTAAGAGCATCAGGAGCAGATGTTGCTAGAGTAGTTGATAGACCAGTAAGCAAGTCCATTGTTGACGGAGAAGATGGGTTCCCATTCAGTTTGCTTTGATGTTCCAATGAATTATGATCAGGAACTTTCCTATTCAAACTTCCTAAATTGGGCAACTTTGCAGCAAGGTCCACCGGCAAAGGTAGCGAATTTATCTTACCAAGAATCTGAATGAGCTGGTCTCTATCTGGTACAGAAGAGCAATTGATATTCTTGTCCTGATTTTTCCCTATAATTCAAAATTAAATAAAATGAGCATAAGATTAAGACTCGAAGAGAAAGCCATACATCAACTTAACCAGTGTCATTTACCTTGCACACGAGCTATAGCAGTCAACAAGTTAACGATATCCAAATTTGCAGTGGTTCCATTGTCACGATTTCCGGGGAGTAACAAGCGTGAGGTAACATCCTCCGGTTGGGTTTTCCTTCTTCGTCGATTATGCCCAGCAAGTCTACGCCTACAACTCCTCTTGCCCTCATCAAACTCGGAAAGGGGATGAAACCTGCAAAAAAACGCCCAGCAACAAAGAGATTAAACACAGCAGCACAACAATTTTAAAACCGTTCATAAGTCATTACCATAAACAACCAAAAAAGGGGAGCTTGTGCTTGTCCAACCTGCTACACTGCTGGCAGAACCTCTGCATCTGATTGGCAACAAGGGCTCTAGTAGCTTTGCTGTGAACCTCACACACCTTATGGCGGCGGTGATAGTCTTTCGCATTTGACAGATCCTCCTTACAGTTATCCACCTGACACATGGGATAGCTCCCTCCTCCGCCGCCGCCACCGCCGCCGGGAGATCCAGGCCGGACCCTTTTGTTCGGCCTAGACGCAGGGACCGGCCCAGCCGCATCCTGCCCAGGCTCCTCCACAGAATTCGAGCCACCCCAAAGATTCAAGTTCAACCGAAGCCGCTCATCCTCTTCTTCATCCACAGTCAACGCCATAGACTCCTCTTTCCTTTTCTGCTCCATTTGAGCAGCAACAGCAGGAGTTCCCAACCGCAGTAACTCCTCGGCATCAACTGGTTTCGCAACGAATCCGACACTATCCCAATCCCAAACCTTAGGATTCCAGTTATCCCTAGTGTTTTGAAGCCCAGTTGGTGGTTGTGTGAATCGTTGTTGTGCTTGATAATTAGGCAGATCACGCTTCTTCGCCATGGAATACCGACTCGCCAGTGTCTGGTGGTGGTGTATGAAAAGGGGCGGAGCAACCTGTGCACCTGCCTCCTCCATCTCTCTCTCTCTCTCTAAACTCTAAACGCAACCCTCCACAGAGCTACCTATATGTTACAAAAGAAAAGAAAAGTCAAGAAATTTATCCATACATGTGTTCTTGCTAAAACAGATTCAACCTCAAACAAAAAAACTGAAAAATAATTATGACAAACACAAACGGAGATAACAAAGACCAGAGCTTTAAGAGTTAAGAATACAAAAATAAGAAAAACCCAATCGAGGACATAATTTCACGGCTATTAACACGGTCACACAAAGATTCTAAAAGTCCTACCTACAGTACAGTATTATATACATGTAACGAGAATAAATAGCAAAATAATCGAAATTCACAACTGCTTACCTTCACAGAATTGTAAGCTTCAGCCACACGTCCTTAGCGAGAAAAAAAAGGAATCTTGAAATTCATCATCATAACCAAAACAAACAAAAAAAAAACCAAACTTTTCCTATGTATTAACCGAACCCAGATCTATGTTTTGTATTTTTTTTGTCTTTTCAAATTGTAACTAAAACAAATAATCTTCGAATCTGAAATCTAAGACTGTAAGAGCTGTGCTCTTAAGCCACTCAAAAACCATCACAGATTTTTAAGCAGAACATGAGAAAAGAAAAGAAAAAAAAAAAAAACCCGATCTAGTAGAAACTGAAACACAGAGAGAGTCACACCCAAACACAAACAATCTCTTCCGCAACTAATATTAATGTTTTACTTTTGCGTTTCAACTTTGTTTCCTGTCCTTGCCTTCTAACAAACTCTTTCTTTTTCTTTCGGTGTTGGCAGAAACCGTAAATTGATGAAAGATTGGGGTTTTAGTAGGGGCCGCCCAATACAGACGAAGAATCTAACACCTTTACTAAAATAAACTTTTACTTTTTAAAAATATTTGAGAAAAAAAAATTAAAAAGAATTAAAGAAGGCGTTAAAAACAAAAAAGGTTTTGACGTTCACACACAACACAACATAATAATAAGTAATAACAGTCCGTAGTAGTCCGTATACTCTATTGGAATGTGAGTAGTAAAAAGTAAACCAAACCATTGTTTCGGACAATATTTACAACCCTTATCGCTTCCCATCCGACTCACGTCACACACTAATTCTAAAGAGTAAGTCAACCTTTTTTTTTTTTTTAAGATATGATAAAATAAAAATAGAAAAATTTGGTTAAAAATAGGATAGAATTTAAACTTATAAATTATAAGTATGTTTATTGTTATGGATTTAAAAACTGATCAAATAATCGAAAAAGAGACCGTTATTAATTTTTCCTAATTTTTCCAATTTTTACTAGTTTGATTTTTGGTTGAACTAAACGGTCTATCATTTTTAAAACAACGTTTATCATACATGACGAGTGAGAAAATGCTATAATAAGTATTCGTTTGAAAACAGTTTATTTAATTATTTACTGAAAATATTACAAATATTAGGTTAAATTTAAATAAAATAAATAAGTGACTTATATGAAACTTGCAAATAATAAGAAACATAAGCAATAAGCTGGCTTATAAGTGCATCTCAAACTGATACTAAATCTTGAAGACGCACAACAAATTTTGTAACCTGTTTTTCTTGTTGTGGTTAGTGTACAAGATTCGCATCTGAAAGTAATATTACATTAATTACCATTTATAATCTCAAATTTTGTTTAAAAAAATTATAAAAATTTTTTATGTTTGTAATATTGTTGAAATTACAGCCTAACCTAAGAAATTAATAGGTGAGGTCCCCCAAAATGTTTTATCTTAATGAACTTATTTGTCTACTAAAGGTATAATAAGAATAGGATTTTTTTAATATTCATTTTTTGATATTTTTAAAATGTATGTTATTTGAATTTTTTTTCAAAAGCATAAATTAAGGATAAAAGTATTTTGACAACTATTTAAAAGATAAACTAATAAAATAAAAGATACCGGGTAAAATAGTCAAATTGAAGGGAAAAAAAAATCTCTCAAATATATCTATCTAAGTAGATACACTATCTTCGTTTTTATCTCTAGTGATTGATGATGTCTAGAATTAATGTACTATTGGGGTTGTGGAAGAGATACATGAAAGATTACAAAAGATTTCGAAGTTGACACCAGTGAAGTATTGGCCAAAACTACTTTAATGCTTGAGTTAACACTCACAAAGGTCATATTTCATAAAATTGAGAGTTTGACCGTGTAGGAAATTAACACGAAGTTCTCAAATCTGTGAGAAATAAAATAGAGAAAATATACGTTAAAGAAAAAATAATCATACGCACAAGACAATATTTACGTAATTTGACAATTTGCCTACGTCTACGGAGTTGTAGGGATTTTACTATTATCAAGAAAAAATATAAAGTGCGGCAATACAGTTTTTCTCACTCTAAAAAACGACAACAACAAACATTAATAACCAAAACTACGTTTTCTACATCCTGCGCATAGGATTCACAATTGGCTACAAAACGGGCCAAAAATTTTTCCCAGCAAGCCTTGGGCCCAAGGCTCCGCTTCATGAACTAAACCTCAAAAAATCTCTCATTAAAAACCATACAACATTATTTTGGGTCGGGTCAGGTCGTCAACCGGATCAAACACAATTAGGCTCCACAAAACCCAACAGACAGTATGTGAATATTTTTCTCATAACTCGTGTATGAACAATTCCTGGAAGTGGCGTACTTTTAGCCATGAATATGGCTCACGTATTCAAGATTTGAGCTTTCTCAACCGAGAGAGGTTGTCTATATTTCTCCTGTCACTTACATTTTGAAGTCTCAATTTTTTTATCACATTATAAATGCATCAAACATACGCAAGTTACAGTAATAGGAATTTATTTTTAAAATCATTCTCTCTTTTTTTAAGCAATAATGATGTGTAAATAGATATTTACATTATATCAAATGGCTCCCAAGTTCAAGCGGATAGAGACTTTTTACTTGTTTATTAAATTTTATTTGCATTAATATAGAAATCCATAGATTTGCTGTTTGTACAATTTTTTTTTATATATATTCAAGTCATAATCAATCTAGAATCATTGTGGATTCCAGTTAGCTCAACTGGTAAAGTCTCACCAAAAACTAATTGGTGTCTTGGTCTGATTATAAAGAGCTATCATCAGGAGCGGACGTCATAAGTTGAAACTCTCTAAAAAAAAAAATCTAAAATCATTATTATACCCTCATTATTAATATATTTTTTTACCCACTAACTAGTACTACAACTTATCATCTTAACAAAATTACTATGGCCTAAAAGTCATTTCCACATTTTATCAAAATATATATAATTATATATATTTTCACATACTTCTCGAATAATTAAGAGCCCGTTTGGTAAACGAGTTTAAGTAATGTTATTTGTAATTTTTTAAAATACGTATAAGTGAAAAAATATATAAAAAAGTGTGCAATATTGTTTGAAAATTAAAAATATGTTGTTTAACTACTCTACTAAATAGGGCCTAAACCTCTAATTAATTTATCGAGGAAAACTTTACAATTAATGAACCGGCAAAAATAAATTTGTGCTTTTAATTTTCCAAAACGATATCCGTAAGATTTTTGTTTTTTTTTTTGGATTCAATCTGTAAGATTTTATAGGAGCTTTAATTGATGTACTTAATGTTCTATAAAAATAACTACTGTGTCAGAGGTCACAGATGGGACTAGTTTGGTTTAGAATTAGACTTTGGAGACAATCCCAAAAAAACCAAACACCTCACCATTCACCAACCAAAAATTTCAGGATCTTTCTCGTAGATAAACTTAAAAATGATTTTATTTTTTATCATTTACGTAGCTTATAATAAAAGTGCTTGCATGGCATCAATTATTTTTTCATGAATAGACCAGAAACTCATTAATACTCTCTCATTTTTGAAACCTACCAAACATTACTTAATTCATGAAGATGTCAGTTTGGCATGTCAAAGCAAACTGGATGTTTCTTAAATCTTAGCTGTTTCAAAATTGATCTAACCTCATATCATATCAGGGCCCCAAAAAAACACCTAGTAATATCTTTTCTCAACGTGCGTAAGGGATTTGATACCTTGCTGTATTCCCTAAACTATGAAAACGTGTCTTTAGCAGAAGGGCCAGGTTTTAATAATTTCAATGTTGAACCAAAAATGTAAAAGCAAAACTTTAAACACTTATTTTTCTTAGGTAGAATTTATTTGAACCTCGTACAATATATTAAATGTATAAATGAGCGTTACACCAACCATTTCTATGAATTAAAAAAAAAAAAAAACCAAATACTAGGGATCAAAAGCACGAAATTTAATAACTTATTAAGGGAAAGGCGAAATAAGAGCATGCTATTAGAAGACATTGCAACATATGTCGGGAAAGCCTCCATTGATTGTGTACAAACAAAGTACAAGCCAAAAGGCAGGGCAATAAGAAGGGGTTTAGCTAATGAAGATATTAAGGGTTCGTTTGGATACTGTTGAAAATTAAAAACTGAAAATACTGTAGCAAAATAATTTTTAAATGCGTGAATAGTGCCGTGAGACCCATTTTAAATGAATAGTTGAAAAAAGAAGTTTGTAGATCACGTGAACAGTGCACGGGACCCACTGGAAAGCACTAAAACGAGCTTCTCAATGAAAAAAAAGACGTGAAACGCAGACGCACTACGTCTCAACAATATCCAAACGAATACTAACTCTTTCGGAAACCAGTAATGCGTAAACCATGTCAAACCAAGACCGATCAATATCCGAACGGAAGGCATTCGAACTTCTCCTAGAATAGTTTCCAACGCAAAATGAAATTCATAAAATACGTTATTTTTATTTTTTTCAGTGAATATAATTAGAAAATTGGATTGGGAGTATAGTCCTATAGGAGGACACAAATGGCTTGCCTTGTATGAAATTATTTTTGTTTATTTTTTTTATTAAATTCGACGCTGTTCTTCTCAGTATGATACGTGGACAACTACAATTAATTCGTTTTGCGTAACCATTATAATTAGAGTTTTCTTGGACAATAATAATGTGAAGTTTTGTTTTGTTTTTTTTTAATTAAGTGATGTGAAGTTACTTATACTTTTAAAGCCAGATTATTAAATAATTACCTTTTTTTTTATTTAGAAAAACGTGTTTTTATTTTATATATATAATTTTAATGTTGAAATTTTAATTTATAAAGGAGGCTTTTTTTTAGTGGTCCTATTTTGTAACAAAAAAAGCACGTGTGATGAGGCTTTTTTTTTTTAGTAGTCTTATTTTGTAGCAAAAAAAAAAACTTGTTTTTATTTTATATATATAATTTTTATTTTGAAATTTTAATTTGTAAGTGGATAAATCAATTTGAAAATTAACGGCGAGTGATTTTATTTTTTAGGCAATATTTTAGTAGGAGTTAGAGTTGTATTTTTACCGGATTGTCCTTTAATTTTGTCTCTACTTAAACATAAAGAAGTAGAGGCATTTTAGAACCATGAAAATGAGGAATCCAAACTCTACTTAAACATAGAGATGTAGGAGCATTTTAGAACCATGAAAATGAAGAATCTAAACAGAAGAAGTCTCTTAAATAATAGTATAGATAGATACACTATACGCATTGAATATGTATCAGTTAAGGTGACTTTTCATGATTGATACTATTTATTTAAGTGTGACTTGAAATTACTAAATTGTCATCATCGTACCAATTCTTCATATATCATTTTCAATCTATTGGTCACAGCCGCACACCAATCTTATGATTAACCAACGGTCTTAGCCATTCGTCTTTCTATGTTTTTTTATTTTGGGGGCTCAGTTTTATTTAAAAATAAAAAATAAAATAGTTTTGGTTTCCAACAAAGATCGGCTCAAAATTAATTCAAACTTTAACAAAAGTGGATAATAAAAGACCATTTGGTAATGTTGTTTTAATAATGTTGTTTGTATTTTTTGAAAATACGTGAGTGAAAAAATATGTATAATATTATTTAAACACTAAAAACTATTACTCAAAATATCCTACTGTACGGTGCGCCTCCCCTGGGACCATTTGGACATTGGGCCCAAACTGTGCAAATGGGTCTATGGTTGTTAACTCCCTCGTTAGAAGTTGGGCTCAAGGGCTACCAGATTAGCCGGACACGAATCAAGGGGGTAAGGCACGGTCCCGTGGAGCCTAACCACATTTGGGCCTAAAGTTCCGACGCAATAGTGCGGCCCATGGCCTCAGTCTAATCCCCTACCGTATAAATAAATTGTGAGCCCAAATGAGATCTTAGCCTGATAGCCTCATTTTAGGCCCCCACACCTACTAAACAGTTTCTAAATTATATGTTTGATGTTAACATGTACGGTACGTTTTTTTCGTCGGCCTAAGTTTTCATTCTACGTTGAAGTTTGATAATGCTTTTGAATTTTGACTGTTTAATGGGCAGACATTCATGTTTAATCAAACACAGTGAGTCAACAAAACGTGTGAAAATGAAATGAATATCAACGAAACTGGAAGCACAGAATCTGTGCAAAGACGAAAGTAAGGGGCAGATTGGTAAATCCAAAGAAGAGGGTACGAATGAGAGAGAGACAGACAATTAAAGTTTGGTCGATGTCACTGTTACACTTACATAGTACTTGTAATTACATCTGGGCGAAATTTACTCAAAAAGTAGAAACCGCGTTGGTTAACTTTAGTTATGCGCGTCCTCGGCGTCACGTAAATGCCGCCCAATTTCTGACTTTTACACAACGTTTTCAAGTTTGCCATTCACATTTGATTTGATGCATTGCTTTCACCAAAATTATAAGCTTTCACTAAGCCTAAATAATCAGCAAGGCAGCGCACACACTTGTTGATCTGAGATTCAGCTATGTGAATAATTTCTACAAATTCTGTCGGTTTTAAAAATTTTGGGTTCAAATTCTGCCTACACTAACTAACAACAAAATTTGGCTATGCATGAATCAGCGTCACTTTTATTTAAAATGATTATATATAATTAATAATATAATATAATGGTGTTACGTACGCTTTTGTGAAAGTGAGGAATGGCTATCCACTGCGGTCACGTGCGAAGTATACGTGCGAATGAATTATTCCGCACTAAAAATGGGACGGCAAAAACTTATCGTCCGGACTCCGGACGAATACAGTGACGTGTGGGAACCAGCTGTATTCGTACTATGCATTTGGTCGGATGCTATAATATGGGTTTCTGCCAGCCCATTTACTGTGCATAAATGTACGTTCCAATTCTGACCCAGGATCGTATACTTTTTTTTTAGCATATTGTACTTCCAAAGTTTTAATAATCACCCCTATTCTTTTACCTTTTACTTTAATTTTTTAAAAAAGAAAAGAAAAAAAGTCACATCTAAGATGAATCTAAGCCTAACCTTCAATCTTAATGCCCAGAGTTAAATTTCAAACTTTGCTATTCTGACAGATTTTTAGTTATAAGTAAAAAAGTGGTATCAATGCTCAGCTTACATGTAAAAACTTTCCAACTCATTAGATGCGAAAAATATTGTCTAATTTTTGTATATATATAGCTTTAGTGTCCGTTTGAAACAATTTATTTAACTGATGTTAATTTTTTTTACTGAAAGTGTAAAAAAAATGTTAAGAAATAAGCTGGATAATACAGTGAGACCCATAAATAATATCAAAAAGTACAATAAAACCTATAAATAGTAACAAAAATAAGCTAAAAGTAGAGATAAGCTGAGATCCAAACGCACACTTAGGGTCTATTTGAATACCGGTTATTTTACTGAAATTGAAAACTTATTGCTAAAAGTACTGTAGATAAATATAAAAGTTAGCTAAAATAGTACAGTGATGCACATAAATAGCACCAAAAAGTACAGTAAAACTCATGAATAATAATAAAAATAAGCTGAATAGTTAAATAATTTTTATTTTTATTAATATCCAAACTCACGCTTAGTCTAAGTTTGATGGTTAATGGTCCAATTTATTAGTACAACTCACAATGAGGTTCTAGCCTTTTTAGGCTGTAGCTTCAATTCTCCTCACTAGGCACTAACATTGTGTTTGTGCGAAGATAATTATATTTGGATGGAAAATTTGATTAGATTTTAACTATGGAGTTATAATACCCACCATTTTAAACTAATTCATTTCAGGGTAATAATATGATAACTTTTTTTATTTCCTTATTCTAATATGTTATCCCTATTATTCCCTTTAGCATAAGCACCTCATATATTATTCCTTTACAGGAAGTGTCAACATGATCTTTTAAACATGAATAAAAATGCTGGAAGACACAAATCCATACTTGGGGAATGTTCATGAAGACTTTGCATTTGAGAGTTTTTTTTTTTAATTAAATGTATTTGAGAGATTAAGGTAAGGTATGAATCAATCCATACCATGATTTGTACCTTAAATACGATATTGTGTGTGAAGATGTTTACTGATGTTTGATCATGTAACACATGCCTTTTAGATCTGGTGGCACATGTTACGTTAATTGATTGTAATTCTCCACGTCATTTGAACTTTTGCCTATAAATAAGTCATTTATTGATCCATCAAGTAAGCGATTTTTTTTTTTTTTTTTTTTTTTTGAGAATGAAGTAAGCGAGTTAGATGATACAAAGTATGATATGAGAAATCAATCATAATCTCTAAACGTGTCATACAGGATATATTCTTAATCCAAAATTTTTGGAATTTTTTCAAGCCTTTGTTATGCGGTTTTTTTCCACACATTTTACCTTTTAATCGGAACAATTTCTATTAATTCATTTTAACCCGATGGTAAATTAGTAATACAAATTACAAAGATAAAAAGATAAAAGCTAACTTAAGAAAAAATAAAACCCAATTTTGTTTTGTTTAATTGGTAAAAAATGAGATAAAAAGTAAATCTGAGCAATAAACTGATGAAAACTAAAAGCTTGCTGCCAAATAGAAAAATAATTAAGAATGTTCAATCATCTCATGAAATAAAACTTTGATTGGAAATTTGGAACCCACCCCTTGTTGTAAACCCCAAAAAAAAAAAAAAAAAAAAGCTTGTGGCCATTCACATGTTAGAACTAATATTCAATGAATCATGTTAAAAAAAAATTTGCACAAAGTTTTTTGAGTGTGTTTGGTAATCCTACAGACTAGGGCTATACAGGTTATAATAATTATGGAAAAAGTGGGATAGGGTAGGGTATAAAATTATAAATTAGGGTAAGGTCTATGTGGCATTTAAGAAAAGAACACGCGTGCCAATAAGAAATCTCGGGACACGAAGGACAGCATAGCGCCAGCTGTAAGGGTTTGGGTCACTGAAAAACGAGCTTCTCAGTTCTAACCCTTTTTATTTTTATTTTTATTTTTAGGATGGGAACCGTACAAAGTGCACGTACTCCGTAAATAAGTAGCAGTGAGCAGTGATCAGTCCCATCAAATTATAGGTTGCGCCCTTTCCGTACCTAATTATCTTTCCTTTTTTTTTTATATTCCGAAGCCCAATTAACTAACTTCGCCTCTCACGGGTCCCTTATTTATTTATTTTAATATTATTTAATAAAGTGCCAATATATACACGCAATTGAATGATATTATCATCTTTTATATATATATATATATATTTTAGAAGAAATCATCCTATAAGTTTAATATATAAATGGTAGATAATAAAATAGTGTTAATTATGAGTTTATATAAAAATCAATAGTATATTATCAAATTGTTAGGTATGTAGTGAATTGTCAATAGTAAGTGTCAATTTTTAAGAAATTGAACGTCCCTCCCTACAGCCTACCCAAAAAACTCCCAGAGTTGTATGTGAGGATAACAAAGGGGTGTTTGAGATTGTTGTTTAAACAACATTATATATATTTTTATACACTTTTTCAATCACAAGTATTTTCACAAAATAACAATATTACTAGAAATTTCTTACCAAATGAACCCCCAAGTATCACTATTTTTAAAATTTTGTTATTTTAACTTATTTAAATCTAGTAATATTCTTTGAGCACTCTCAATTGTCTCATCTCTCTATCAGTACTCTGGTGTTTATTTGTGTTTGATTGGAGGTATTTTAGGAATGATGGAGATTGGAGGAAAGAAAATGGGGGAAAAATAAAACACTATTGGCCTGTTTGGAAGTTAAAAAAAGGAGGGAGAGTAGAGTAAAGGGAATGAGAGTAATTCAATTATCTTATTTGGAAGTTTTTTAAAGAATGAAAGGAGGCGTTTGGAGGGGTTTCAACTACCTCTACCCCCTCATTTTTAATTCTCCCAAATTGGAGAGATTTGGAGGGAGAGTAGAGTAGATAAATTATTGACCAAATGAATTCTCCAATTTACCCTTTCTAAATTAACAAAATTACAAACCGATTATATAAATAATCTTTGTTTGTTTCATGAGAAAAATTAAGGTGAATGAAAAAAATAAAAATAAAAATAAATTGCTAATAAACAGGACCTCACACCTTTTGTAGTTGTACATTCGCACCATTTGTCGATGCCGAAACTCTGCACATAAACCGGCCGGTCGCGCCTCAGACTCACCACCAGCGACACCTCATTTGTATTCCGGCGAGGACCAGGCCTCGATCTGAAGCTCGAAGACGGCAATTCGTTTCCCCCGCGACTAATGCGACTCGCTGAAGACCTTACTGGCTTCATTACGACGATCGAAGACTCGCCGTTCCGATCGTAAACGAAGTTCTGGTGGCTCATTTGGTTTTTAGATTTCTTCGAATGCAAAAGGCCTTTGAGTTGTAGAGCTTAGAGAATATGCTTCAAAGTCTCCAAATCTTTGGATGGTTCTTCAATCCCTTGCATCGATTCGACAACAAAAATGCACCGTTTGTCAGCGCCAAAACTCTGCACAGAAACCTACCATTGATCGGGGGCACAAGACGACGGCGTCGATGCAGTGGCGGACATGACGTTAGGGTTTTCGTTTGATCAGTTCAGGTCATGGTTGCTTGACTTGCTTCCTATGCGAAGCTTCTTGAAAATTTTCCATAAATAAAGAAAATTTATTTTTATTTTTATTATAATTTTTTTTGAGGTAATAAAAAATGTTTTATAATAGTTAATAGTAGTTTTATACTTTTATTAGTGGTATTTGATGAAATGAGAGTGTTGATTAAATAATTATTTAATCTAACAAATTAATCATAGACCAATGTTGCAAGTCTATTTTCAAATAGGAGTAAATTTGTCTATTTAAATCATTTCCTCTCATTTCCATCATAATTTTTAAAACATCCAAATAAGATGAATGACTAATTACTCTCTTCACTCTTACTAATTTTAAAAACATCTAAACAAGGTGGAAGATAACCATTCCCCTCTACTCTCCTCTCTACTACTCTCCTCCTTCTCTAAACTTCCAAACATGCTATATATTCTTTTGTTTGGTAGGAGAGAAAATAGAGTGGAAAAAAAATAGAATTGGGAAAGTCTCTCTCCTAGCCCACAAGTCTATTTCTCTCCAAAATAGAGAGAAAAATTGAGAGAGACAAAATGTCAAGATTACTATCACTTTTCCATCCTTCTACTTTTGATAATGAGGGGCATGGTTCTAATTGACTATTTATTCTTATATTTTTCTATCCTTTCTACCAAATATATATAGTGAAAATACATGTATCGTAATTTTAGCATTTTCCATTAAGTTTATAGGTCTTGGTATAAGGTGTCAAAGTACAACTGTTCAGATAAAATTTTATAATGCAGTCAAGTTTTTTTTTAATTATTATTTTTTATTTAATTTATAGGGAATTGAGCAACTTTCAACCTAAAGTCTAATTTTTTATTAACTTTTTTAACCAAAAAATTTTTTTTTATTAACTTTTGTTTGTTTTTTTTTTTTTCTAATGTAGGTGGGACCTCTTTCAAGTGTCCTTAAGAACTTAAAAGTAAGGCGTCCATTAACAAAAGCCTATAAATATATCACTCATTGATCTTTTACTTTTGGATGGAGAATCGTATTGATCGTTGGAGTTATTGTATCTTGTTCATGTTTTACTGCTAGACATGTATTACTTTATTTTAACTTACCATGGATGTATGTCATTCTATCTTGAGTTATTGAGGGTGGTTTGATACCTTATCCTCATTTTTACAATTTGACTACTAGAATATACTATCTTGACGTCCCACTTCATTATTAAATATAGATTGTGGTTTGTAAACCAATTCCTTATTGATGTAATTTTTTTTTCTCTAAATTGTAACTAGGATTCAAAGTAATGTATTTTTTATTTTCTTTAGATTGTATTTAGGACCAAAACAATATATTTTTGTTTTTTAGATTATATCTAAGGTCAAAACCATGTAAGAATAAATTTTTACATCGCACTATCCTCAATAAATAGTTGAAAAATGAAAACTATTGCTTAGTAGTCGAAGCGGCTCAGTAGCATTGGGGTGGCAGGTTTCCATGGAAAGATGTTTACCATTAATGCCAATATATAAACTAATTTTTTTTTTTTAGAGAGTTTCATCCTATGACGTCCGCTCCTAATGATAGCTCTTTTTCATCAGACCAAGACACCAATTAGTTTTTGGTGTAGGCAGGGATTGAACCCCAGATCTCTTATACAACCATCAGAAACTTTACCAGTTGAGCTAACTGAAACCCACGTATATAAACTAATTATTGGAATTTTCTACTTCAAAAGTTTCATTGTATAAATCAAATATATGAAAATTCATTCAAAAATGATGCTTTGGTGTTTTAATGTATAATTTAATCAATTTCTATTAACTATTATGAATGGTTTAATACTAGGTTAGAATTCAATTTAGTCCCTTAATTTACTTCAATTGTAAAATTAATCTATAATGTTTAATCTTTTTCATGTTTCACTTTGTAAAATAAGTCAAACTGATCATTTTGTCCAAATTTGCAAGCAAATGGTGATGTTTAAACAATTTTTTATAAAGAAAATATTCATTAGATGTGTCATTTAATAAAGGGGTAATTACACTAAACCCATTTATGGTTTTGCCCGAAATCACTTTGCTTACCCGTGGTTTAAAAAGTGTCATTTTACCCACCTGAAGTATGTTCCGTTTATTTTCCGCAACCCACCTCTGTTAAAATCAAGGGTAAATAGGTATTTTTGCTCAAATTTTATGTCTCTCTCCTCCCAAAACAAAAAATAGCACAAAAATGCAAGAGAAACAAGATCAAAAAATGGTATTGGTATCTCTCTCAATTCACATAAATTTTGAACATGAAGAACATACCCAAAAAAATAAAGCCCAGATCAACCTACACAAATAACCGAACAATACAATATTGCCCTTTAATCAACTGAACAATACACTATGACCTGACTCAATCAAATATATTATATATACACGATTTTCTCATCTCATTTGTGGGTTTAGTGCAACTTACATCGCTGAAAGAGATCCTATACAAAAAATGATGTTGATGAAATTTATAAATCAAATAGAAAGTTGTACCGAGCTCTACTGAACGAAGAAGCGCAGAAAGTGCTAATTATGTGTAATGGTCTTGAGGACCATGTGTTGCATGAACTAACACAAATACACAGTGCTCCATAAGGCCACTTACTCGAAACAAGCTAACTTGGTGCTAAAAATAGCTTTTGTTTCTGCAAGAAGAAAATGGAGGTTGTTCTTTGTGGGGACATGTCTGTGAAGGGAGAGGTGAAAACGGAGGGGGTCTTTAGAATATAGGGCCCAAATATAGGAGTTTTGAATACAGGGAGAGGTGAAATTAGGAGTTTTGAATATAGGGTCCATATATTAATTTTCACAAAACCCTCCCTTTTGATCTTGTTTTTGTATGTGTTTTTTTATTTTGGAAGGAGACAGACATAAAATTTGAGCAAAAATACCTACTTACTCCTGATTTTAATAGAGGTGGGTTATGGAAAACAAACAAAACATATCTCAAGTGGGTAAAGTAACACTTTTTAAACTATGGGTAGGCAAAGTGATTTCAAGCCAAACCACAGGTAGGCTTAGTGTAATTACTCCTTTAATAAATCTCATTGTTTATGAGTGTTAATTTTTTTAATAAAAAAATGTTTAAACGATTGCATTTGTTAACAATTTTGAACGAAAAGACGAGATTGATTCATTAATGAGTGACTAAATTAATAAAAAATTATATATTAAGGATTAATTTAACCATTCAAATAAAACTTGTTACACAGTTTATTTTTATAAACTTCATATATTCACAATTGAAATTATATGTCGCGATATTTTAATATTAATTTGATAATTTTCTTAAGTAGAATCTAACAAACTAGACGTAAGGAAAATAACACAAGGTTTTTCTTATAAGAGGATGTAAACTCTTGGAACATTAAAACCAATCAACAAAAAATCTCTAAATTATTTAAAACCATATGTTAAGATTACAATATTCCTAAGAATAATACGTTAATGAGAAAATAATACATAAAAATAACGCTTTAATATGATCATAATCTGGCTAAACATGTGATAATTTGGTTAGACATATGAAAAATGTCCCAAATTTTTTGTATGAATAGAAGATTTTCTATCACAGTTTCTTTTTGTAATTTAGGTTGATATAGACGATTACTCTTAACGAAACTTCCCATGTCTTTTACCTCAAAAAATAAAATAAATCGCTCCAACATGATCACATTTTATGGGATGCGAAGGCCATCCACTTGAGAATGGGCATAAATTTTTTTTGGAAACAGTTGACCATCACTTTCTTTCTTGATGGATTTGGGCACTGAAAGATGCCTCATTCAAGTGGGAAGTTTTGATGGTCCAAGTGGGCCAAAACCCAAACCCACCATCACCATGTGCAGCCCATGTACGGAAGAAGATACGTGGATTAAATTTAACGGTCAAGATCATTCTACATAGACCAATTTAGATTCAAAATAGATTTGTCGCATTTACAGATTTACTTCGTACCTGGCTCACATGTCTATAGCATGTGAATCCTCAGTGTCACGACGGGCCTCAGAACTTTCTTGGATATTGCAGTTTTTGCAAGTTTCCTCCACTACCATGCTGAACCTTTTTTTTTTTTTTTTGGGTGTGTGTGGAGTGGAGAAAGTATACTTTACCTATGTAATTAGAGTCCGAATTTGGCAAAAATGATATATAAAACTTATATTTTACATCATCAAATAAAAAATATATTTTCACTTAAAATTTAATACATCGTACCACACTTAATAATATCTTAATAAACTCCCAATTTTGATTGAATTTATAGATAGATATTAGAATTGATTGGATGTGGTTGTACTTATTTTTAAATAAACAATTTGGGGGGTTTGAGTTTGTCTTGAAGAGCATCTAATCAAGCGTTTAAGGTTTTTTTTTAATGCATAAAAAAGGAGGTCTCCGGTATAGACTCATCAATTCCACGCCACGTAATAGTAATGGGTAATGTCACGTGTATTATTGGAGTCCTGATGGAGTTATCATCATGACATAACACATTCATTGAAACGTCACTACTCGAATTGCTCAACTCCTACCAAGCATCATGTAAAACAATACAAAAACTCTTACTACCAAGCCACACTCCTATGGTGGTAAGGTGTTATAAGGTTTCTAAATTATGTCACACACAACGCATCTGTGTAATTCCATGAATAGTAACTACACATGATGGGGTAAAGTGTATTTTCACTTATTTTCAAAGCAAAATAAGTTAATCCAAGCTATCTCTAAATCACATTGACAAATCAAAAGAGTTAAGAAAGATTTTACATATAAACGGGTGAAAGGTATATAGAAAAGAAAAATGATCTTCACTATTTGCCTTAGAATAGAGGGTCTATTTCATGGTGAGATATACCTTATCATGAATCGAGTGATATGTATTATGATTTATGCCACATTTTTTAAAATCTCATTTTATTAAGTAATGTTATATGATTTTAATTGACATGGTAATGGGTTCACCTTTAAATTTGTAAAGAACTTAAATCTCGACCATGAAGTAGTCTCTATACCAGGTTTGAATCAATCTCATTCCCCCATATAAGCAAAATTTATTTGGGAAAAAGGGGAAAAAAACCACACACAAAAAAAAAAAAAACCATATTACACAGAAAGTAGGAGAAACCACAACAAAAAGAAACACGGGTTATAACTTTAAAGTCAAGCCTGGTATTGTTGAGGTCTAGTGGACCAAACAAACAAAAAGAAGGGTGGGGGGACAATGTTTATTTGAATGTCCCTTTGGTCCTCTAAAAATGCACGAGTAGCTATGGGCTATGGGCACGGGATGAATCCTTTTTCCACTGTTTTCATGATTCATAGAGATGATCTTTCAATAAAGGCAGGAACGTGAGTCGTCCACTATGTGTGCTTCTTCTTCACGCATCTTAACCCTGCTGGCTGGCTGTCCTCAAATTCCTACAGTGCTTATGTAAGATCGAGTGTGCATGTCAACTCTCAACTGTCAAGTATTATTATTCTCTATGCCCATTGATTCTCCCATTTTCATATCTGCTTTATCAATGACTGTTTATATGGATGGAGCATTCAAAAAATGTGAACTTCTCTACCTTTAAAGTCCTAAAACACAAATGTTTTATGCTATTTCTGCTCACGTTAAGCACGTATCACACTCTTAAAAAGTTTAGAAATCCATGTCTATACGAACGGCAAATCTTTTTATATGATAGCCAGGTAAATTATTGCCCCAAATTTGAGTATAAAAATCAAGCATTCAAGCTGCAAATATGGAAAATGTGAAGCAACATTTTAAGGCAGGTCAATCAGTGGTTTTGTTTAGAACGCAATAATGGAGCTTTCAGACTATTTTCTGATAGTACGTAGTATAATTTATATAGTTGTTTATCTTGACTTGGAGCAACACATGCATGACCAGACTATTTTCTGATAGTACGGAGTCCAATTTGTATAGTTGTATTAATTATCTTTACTTTGAGTCTTGGACTGCTTTAATTTCTCTTGAATAAGTCTTGAGGGATAAGGTGGACAAATAGACAATGTTCCAAGTCGGATGGTGAGATTGGTTCATTGTATCTAAGTTTTCAACAAGTACAACTTTCCTCATCATTGAATCAATGAAACTAAGATGGTTGCCTTTTTAAAGATGAATTTTAAACTCAGTTATTTCAGATGAGATGTAAAAAAGATCATTTAGTGATGACAATTTCTCTTCTTTTTTTGGCTGGGCTTGGCTTTCTCTTGTTTAATTGTTCAATACGGGACAAGTGACATTTATTTGATTTTTAAATGTCACATATCTCATATCTTATCTCTTAAATAAAAAATTGGAGAGATTTTGAGATTTTAATGGGATAGGATCTAATCCTAAACAAGAATAAGAAAGTAAAAACAAAAAGTACATGAAATATGACAATCGATGCTCCAAACGATATAAATAAAGGAAAATATGTAAATAAAAACAAAAACAAAAAAAAATACATGCCTTTATGAATAAGTCAATGCACTTAGAATTTCATAAGCACAATAATTAATTGATGAAATTGTGCAAAAGGAGGGAAAGGTAATTGATGAAATTTGTGCACAAGAAGCAAAAGTTAACGGGCTTGACTTTTGTTATCAGTTTCTCTTAGCCATTCATTAAGAAAGCATCAATTGGATCTCACCTGCATTTAAAAGTAACAAAAGTTAATTAAAATATGAATTTTTTAACTAAAAGTAGCTTGACTATACATAAAAAGTAGCTCGACTGCATTGGATGCATTCGTTTATTTGACCATTTTATTTGACGAGATTCAATAAATTTTTGGATCGCAACTGTCGGCAAGTCCCATTACACTTGAATGGTACCTTTTTTTTTTTCAATAGACTTTTACATACTTGGGTTGGAACCTTGGAGGGTTATGATCCGGTATTAGGATCACATTGACTATGTATGCTATGGCCCATATATTATGGAATTTTGACATGTTGATCATAAAGTGTCATTGACTAGGGGAAGAAATGAAGTTAGAAGGGGTGAAGTGGGTACTTAAATAAGCTATTTTTGTTCCATTTAAACATCCTTCAACAGCGGTTAAGGTAACTTCAGGATTTTTCTGACAACATTTTCAAACTCCATGGCTTTCCAAAAACTCTAGTTTGTGGTCGTGATCCTAGGTGACAAGCAATTTTTGGAATGAATTATGCAGGCTTAATGGAGCAAGTTTTAACTTTAGCATTGTCTATCACCCCCTAAAAAAAGAGCACTTAAGGTGATTTATAGGAACAACCCCAAAGAATGGACCAAATGGATTTCATGGGCGGAATTTTGTTACAACACTAGTTGGCACTCTACAATCAAAATCACACCATTTGAGGTGGTTTACAATAGAGAGCGACTATTATTGTAGGATTATCTTCCCAGCACAATTTGGGTTGAAGCAGTAGGGCAAGAGCTTACACAACGAGATCAAAATTTGCGGGAACTTAGGGAACACATCAAGCACGCTCAAGATTGCATGACAAAAGTATATAGATGGGAAGCACAGAAAGCATGAATTTGATGTGGGAGAATGAGTTTTCCCCAAGTTTCAACCTTACAGGCAAGCTTCTGTTGCTCTAAGGAGGAATGCTAAGCTGGTTGCACAATAATATGATCCATTCAAAATTATCCTAACGCAGCTACTTGAATTTCTTCTTTCTTAAAGACGAGAGTTATTAGGGGGAGGAAGTGAAATATTTTTTAATTTTATTTTTATAAAGAACATTAATTTATAGCGTACCTTCCATAATAATTGCTCTTATCATCAGGTCAATACACTAATTAGTTTTTAGTGTAGATGAGTTTGAATCTCAAATCTCTTGCTCCAGAGCAAGAGACTTTACCTATTAATGGAGTTATGATTAGGAATATCTTTGTTTAAGATGAAGGTATTGCCTCTTTTTTTTTATTGGATAGGGAAGATATTATCTCTTAAGAATTATCTTAATTATCTTTGTTTTTGAATGGAGATATTATCGTATGGGATTTATATCTTATAAAGTATGCATAGTTATCAATATATTGTTGGATTCCTATCCTTGTAAGCATCTGTGTTTTTTTTTTTGATAGGATTGTAAGCATCTGTTGTATTAACAAGAGGGTTTTTTTTTTTTTTTAAATAAATAAAAATTAAACGATAGTTAACGAGAGGGATTATGATTGAATAAAATTATTGTCATAGTCATTTGCCTCAATATGTCATTTGAAGGCCCAATCCCCTTATGAAAGACAGAAAGAGACCAAAAATTTGCTTGCACATTCCAAATTGTTCAAGAGAATTTTATTTAACAGTGCATTTATTTCTCTTCCTGCCTTCACACTATTGGGGCAATACACCAATTGATTTTTGGTGTAATCTAGATCCCTTATTCAACAAGGTCCTATACTAATTGGAAATTAGGAATCTACACTTTATATATATTAAACTAGGTTTTAGCCAAAAATTTCCCCTTGAAAAAGGAAAAATGAATAAAAAAGCAAAGGCAAACGAAATTGCCCTGCACATTTGAGTGATGATAAAGCGATTCCATTTTTTATCCAAGAAAATGGTTCAGATTTTTTGCTTTCATAGTGTGGGCCAACGGGCAACCACCAGAAGATTGGCAGCGAATCTATCATTTGGAATATTCTACCACAATAGATTAGCAAGCACATCTTACTCCTGCAGTGCTCGCAAAAAGACAGAATTTAAAATTGCAATATGAGAGAGAGAGAGAGAGAGAGATGCAAACAATGCTAAATCACCATCTTTATTATTATACTAGTGGAAGCAACACTTCGAAAAGTTTCTGTTCTTCACATAAGCAATTAATAAGAAATCAAATCTATAATGGGGTGTGATTAGGAAAAAAACCTCTTATAGTAACTGAACAGAACTAGAGGAAAACAAATCCTGGGAAGAACAAAAAGAATTGCTTATTTATCTACGGGAATATCTCACCAAATCTCTATAGGATACCTAGTTAATAATAAGATGTATTGATACGTATTCAAAAACCAAACCTTTGAAGACCAAAATTAAACGAGAAGCTGCTGTTCCCCACCAAAAACAAGGCAAAAACAACCATAGCAGCAACAAGGACCCACATCCATGTCTGCATCCTCCTCTTACCGCGGTTGCGAAGAGGTGGGGGAATAGATTTTGCCTTGGCCGGCTTAGTAAATTGCGAGGGTTTTTGAGACCTCTTTGTTACTGTCATGGGCTTTTCTCTAGTTTCAGACTCCTTGGTAGTTTCAGTTGGAGTTTCTAAGCTTTGAGCAATTTCAAGTTCAACGGCACCATCAGTAGCCTCTTCTCCAGATGCCTTCTTTTTTTCCTTCTTCCTTGCTTTTTTCTCCCTTTCCTGCATAAACCACATGCAATGGTGAGTGATACAGAAAGGCAAAGAAGAGAGGCATAACACCCTTTTTTTTAATGAAAAAGTATTTTATTGAAAGAGCACAAATAAGGATGCAACCCTAAGAGAGGCATATGCATAATGCACATATAGTTCCGGCATGCTAAAATGCCAATTGAAGTCATGGAATTGGGAACGTCAGTAGAATTTACCTTCTCTTTCTGTTCAGCTTCCTTCTGTGCTCTTAACATAGCCCTGGCTTGGGCCTTTTCCGCATTTCGCTTTTTCCTCTCCAAGGCCTCCTTGGCCTTGTTCTTCTCCTCCAACTTACGTTGCTCCTTCAACTTGGCTGCTTCCTCTTCCCTTCTCAATTCCTCCGCCTTCCTGGCCAACTCCTCTTCCTCCTTTGTTAGCTTACACTCTTCTTCTCTTGCCTCTTCAATCTCATCTCTGCCAGAAACAGTTGCTAAGCCATTCCCCAAAAGATCAGGTTTCACAGGCATTTTAGATTTAGTTGTCTGATTCTTTTGTTCAGCAGTTTTCACGATGGATTTCTCCTTTACTTTTTCAGTTTCCACTTGTACAACTTGTTTTTCTTGTTTAACAGGTTTTTCTTGTTCCACAGCTGACGGCAGGGACACAGAGTTATCCTTGGTCACCCTTGAGTTATCCTTGGTCACCCTTTCATAAGCTACGGTGGGAATTAGAGGTGGTTCCTCGTTGGGACCGAGTGAACGGCCATCCAGAGTCCTCAGTCTCCTCAATGTACTCCTAGTGTTGCACCTGATGTATTCTTTACGGAACTCATCATTTTTGTTCCATAGTTCCATAATTTTCTCCACCTATAAATTTGATCTGAAAGTGTTAAAACTAAAGCATTTTTGCTAGATGAGAGCAACAAAAGGACTATATGAGCTCACCTGGTTAACACATAGTCGTTGCAATTCCTCCTTTTCTCCCTTTGTCACTAAGTTAGCAGCTAAATTATTATCATCCCTGTAACTATAGAAGTATTTGTTCTGCAGATTTAAGGAATAACTATAAGGTCAATCTCTCAGTTCCTGAAATTTGTACAAATTAGTTTTTGAACAATTGAATCTGCAAAATTGGTTAAGTGCTAAAAGATAATAATGCTCTCTCTTTTTTTTTAAAACATTAGATAGATCCCTCCCAGTGGTAAACACACACTAAGTTTATTACAATTGGTTTTACTAATATTTTTTTTTTTTAAAATTATTTATTTATTTATTTTTTAAAAGAGAGAACAAAAAAACACAAAAATAATAAATAAATAGAAAACTACACAAACAAAGTGGTGCAAACTATTGATTAGTTTTGCTACTTAAATCAACCAGCACAGTTGGCACATAATGGGATAAACATTACTCTAAAAGTGCGAATAAAAGGAAACAAAGTACCATCCACACCTCTTCAGGACTATAAACAACTACATTGACACATTACCAGTGCAACATATTTTAGGTGAAAAACCCTTCATGCGTCATCTTGTTACATAATTATTAAATCTTAATGACTTTGATTGTAAAAAAAAAATTCCTATCTGTTCTTCTAGTCAAAAACTGCAGTCTGCACAATTTGAAGTTCCTACAAGTAAATCCATTCCAATATTCTGTTCTATCAATCTAATAATTATTAACAACATTTAATGTATATCATCCTACCATAGTTTTATTTTATTTTCTATTTATTTGATAAATAACTGAAATTCATTAAAAAGGTGCAGAAAGGACAACCCCAAAACAAAGGAAAGTTTTCACCTTTGAGCAATTGCTTGAGAACCTTAACTGTGCGTGTGTGTGTGCGTTAAAAAACAAGAAAGAGAGAGACAGAGCATAATCATAACAACCAATAAGATATATTATACCAATCAACTATTTTTTATTCCTTACAATAAGAGGGGGAAGGGAAATTCGAACCCAGGTTCTCCCCCATGGCCCATGGGGCAGTCAAAGCTGTACCACTAAACCACAAGGTTCTTGGCAATCAACTATAATTAAAACTAATTGAAGATTTCTTTTAGATTAAGTCAAATTTAATTGATAGTATTGCAGGGCATGGATTCCGCCATGCATTTGCAGAACTTTCTACTCTGTGGTCTGTTATCTTTGGTACCAAATAGAAATACTTTATATGTTGTCAAAATCCAGCTAGATATACCCTAAAGGAAACTTCATATAGGAATATTGCACTTATTACTCGGCCATCAAATAGCAGTAATCCTACACAAATATCAAAACAACACACCTTCTCATACGCTTGTTTCTTCATGCTCTGTAAATGTGCGTATGCCTCTTGGCGAATGTCATCTGCAGCTTTAAACTGAGCTTGTAATTCACTAATCTTATCACTTTCATCATTGAATTTCTTTTTTGCAGCTTTAGTGACAGCTTCAGCTTTTAGAACATTTTCTCTGAGTACATCCAATTCCTTCCTCAGAACCTGTAAATGCTGATAAATCAGATAAGCTATTGAATGCCAATCACTATGAAAGAAGAAGTTACCTAATTGATAATTACAGAACTTGCTTATAAATAACGAACAAAAAGATAAGTATAGAAAATTTAAAATGTGCATAGCTCATGTCACCTGTTAGTTGCATAGATATTAAAAGATAATGATAACAACCAGAAAACAGTACCTTCATGCGTTCTTCAATTTGGTCTTTCTGATCTAAAGCCTGCTGAACATCGTCCTGCCTACCCATATTAGATGAGAGCTGTTCACGAAGTTGTTTCAATTGCCTCATTTCATGAAGATACTTCTTTTCTTCCTTCAGATCTAGGGTTTCATGTTGCATTGCATGTTCCATGTTTCGTATCTGCTTACCAGCCATAAATTGAAAAAGATAAGCATAGTTGCATAAAATGAAACCAACTCAAATGGATCAGACAAATTCCTCATTCAGCTATTTGTGGAAAGAGATAACTGAATGCATACCCTGCCACCAATATCCTCAACAGAGATTGCATTCTTCACTTTGTTAATCATAGACTGAACAGAATCCATCTCCTGGCGTTTGGACCTAAGCAACTCTCGTGCAGTTCTCTCCTCTGCCATGGCAGCATCAAAATTTTCACCATGCTCCTTCCAAGTGACCTAATCATAGCAGCATTGCAACAATCATATAACAAAAACAAAAATCTTACTCTCATAAATATTGTGAAGCAATAACTTTCCTCACCCTTTTCATTTGGATTTCAGCTCGAATAGCATCCCGACTTCGAGTCTTCTCTTCAACTTGTAACTGAGCATGTTTGACCTGTTCTTTTAAATTTTCGTCATCATATCTAGGGACCCTGATTAAATAATAGAATGGCCTTTTGACCACCTCAGTATTCTGTCCTTCCAAAGCATCAACAGTGGAACCTTCTGGTGAAGTTATTGAGGTTTCATCACCATGAATCCCAGCCATACCCTCAGCTCCTTGAATTGCTGGTTTGTCACCACTATCTGTACTAGTCAACCGATCATCTCCATCTTCAACATGTACAACATCTGGCACACAGTTTAGTGCAGTTTCACTCACAGCAGCTGAGCCATCCAGAACCTTGGACTCAGATTCAAGGCCATCATCGCAAGGCATATCCCTGTTACTTAGCGTGGATGTATTTTCAATTTCAGACTCTGATTTCTCATCAGCACCTAGACTAGTAGAAAAGCCACTTTCATTTTCAACCAAACCATTTATATTGGATTCCACAACTGTAGCAGAAATTGAATGATGCTGGTCATCAGCACAAGCAACAACCATTTCTGAAACTCCAGATTCTATCTTCATGTGATCACTTGGTTGGTCAGATATTTTTTCTTCAGAATCAATGGCAACAGGACCAGTGTCAGTTTCAGACCTTACATTGTTATCATGGGAACTTAAAATGCTATAATCAGGGCCATTCTCAGCTTTAATAGTTTCATCAGGGATAGTCTCAGTGTTGATTTCTGATTTTGTATCATCAGCTGGACAAGAATCAGGGCCATTCTCAGCTTTAATAGTTTCATCAGTGCTAGTCTCAACCTTGATTTCTGATTTTGCATCATCAGCTGGACAAGAATCAGGGCTATTCTCAGCTTTAATAGTTTCATCAGTGCTAGTCTCAACCTTGATTTCTGATTTTGTATCATCAGCTGGACAAGCATGAGGGCCATTCTCAGCTTTAATAGTTTCATCAGTGCTAGTCTCAACCTTGATTTCTGATTTTGTATCATCAGCTGGACAAGCATGAGGGCCATTCTCAGCTTTAATAGTTTCATCGGTGCTAGTCTCAGCCTTGATTTCTGATTTTGTATCATCAGCTGGACAAGAATCAGGGCCATTCTCAGCTTTAACAGTTTCATCAGGGCTAGTCTCGGTGTCGATTTCTAACTTTGTATCATCAGCTGAACAAGAATCAGGGCCATCCTCAGCTTTAATAATTTCATCAGGGCTAGTCTCGGTGTTGATTTCTAACTCGGTATCATCAGGGCTTATGCTTCTGTTTGCATCGAAGTTTTCAACTTCAGCCTCTGGCATATCATCTTCAGCAACACAAGTTGGAATGTTTTCAGTAATTGGAGAAGCCTCATTCTCAGCATCCACTTCTACTGCTGTATCATTATCAGGAGCAGTAGGGAAGCTTTCACCATTTTCAACAGGGACCTTCCCAAACACAACAGGGGAGGGCAAGCATTCCACTTCTTTAGAAGACCCATTTTGTTCTGGTGTGTTTTGAGTAGCACCAACCATATCATTATTAACTAAGTTCTCTGAAATGCTATCTTGATCATGCTCAATGGCCAAGCAATCTCCGCTTTCATCAGGGACAGGGCCATTGACAACTTCTGGTTCTAACAGCTTATTGGCTAATTGACATGAAGCTTTTTCTGAATTCTGCTCTGAATCTACTTCATGTTCCTCCGTGTCTGCTTCAACAGGAATCTCCTTAACATCATCATCCCCACAAACAATCGGGAAGGACAAGATTTCGCAATTTTCAGAAGACCCATTTTGTTCAGCATCAACAGTTTCTGAAGGTTCATCTGCAGTATGATTGGCAGGCAAACCGTCCCCATTATCAACAGGAACAGGACCATTACCAATCTCTGTTTCTAACTCTGTATCAGTCACAACAGTTCTCTGCTTCTGCTCCAACTCTACCCCAGGACCCTCTAGTGCACCTTCCACGGGAACTTCATCGGCCAATTCTGGTCTTTCTTTCTCCGGATCCAAATCAGTTTGACCATTCAAACTCACCATATTCTTAGATTCCTCATTTTCTTTACCATCTGTCACCGAATCATACTCTCTTTCCTCCTCAACATCCTTCACTCCGTCATCAAGCTTAATCGCCGGCTCAAATTGAGCAGAATTATTAACTGAAACCCGAGATTCCTCAATTATTTCAACATCCCCTGTCAACTCTAAATTATTATCCTCCCCATCCACTGCCTTCCCATCATCAACCTGCGTGGATTCACATTCACAATCAGCAGCCTCCGAAATGGAAACCATAACTTGAGAACCTTCAATTCCTCTTACATCCTCAGAAGACTCTTCAACCTTTACCTCAATTCTCTCATCAATCTCCGCCTCCGCCTCCGCCTCTGCCTCAGAAGACTCCTCAACCTTTACCTCGATTCTCTCATCAATCTCCGCCTCTACCTCCTCCTCAGCCCCTCCTACATCCTCAGAAGATTCCTCAACCTTAACCTCCATTCTCTCACTAATCTCAGCCTCGCCACGTGGCTCGGATTCCCCAACATCCTCCGTCACATTCTCAACCTTTTCGAAAACACCACCACCGTTGCTTTCAGGCTTCAATTCACCACCAACTCCACCGCCCCCAGTCTCCCTATTCTCCAAGCCGACATTCTCAACAATGACCTCACCGCCAAGATCCGATGGCTCAACGTGATCGCCCGAAACCGCGTCGCCTCCGGTTACGAACACGTAAGAGCCGTCGGCATCTTCCTTATTCCAATTCTTCTCATTCCCATTCCCATTCCCATTAATAATAACCCCATTATTGTCTTTGTGCAGATCCTGATAGCTACGCTTTTCCTCAACCTCAGACACCGTGACCTCGCCGTGTACATCCGTCTCCGCCGTCATTGTTCCGATCACACACTACTTTAACCGCTAATTGTGACTCCTATCTAATTAACAGTAATAGATTTCAAAATTAATTAAATCAAATCATCAATGACCGACAATTATTCTATCTCAATTTCACTAACCATATTAAAAAAAAAAAAAAAAAAAAACAGAGATTAGATAAGAATTGAAGATCAATCAGATAAAAAAAACTTACGTGAAAAACCGAAGCAGAAGATTCAGATCCAACGGCGGATGAAATGCCGGTGCAGAAATCAACGGATCGAGTGCGAGATCCCAATGTGGGGAATTCGAGGCCTGGGTCTTAGGGCTGGATGCTTGCAGCAATGAGAAACCGAAGATAGAGAATGGAGTTTTAGTGAGAGAGAGAGAGAGTCGAAGAAGAAACAGCTGGCGAGAGAGAGAGAGAGTTTCTTTCGTTCTTTCTCTGAAATGTGGCTCTTTGGTTTGAACTCAAATACCTCGCTCACGCTTTTTTTCTTTTTTCTTTTTTCCTTTTCTTGTTTTTTCCTATTTTTACATTTTGATAAGGTTACTAAATATTAAAGTAATACTATATCTAGTTTAAAATTTTTGCTAATTTTGTTTTACATACTCTTTTTTGCAATTCAAGGGGCTCCAACGCCAGCTCATGCTATTCGTTTGGATCTGTCCAAGCAAAAAAATTAAATTAGTGCTGAATTTAATGGTGATAAGATAAACTAATCCCACTAGTAAAACGGTTTTGTGTTTATTTCCTGATTTTGGGAATTGGAGGAACCCGAGGCATTCTGATGAATGATGTCGTCACTATCTCATCCACATGGCAACATCTTTACCTTTTTGATAAGGAGAAAAAGATTTTTATTAAACAGCATAATAATTACAAGATTAAATCTGGCACTTTTTTATTCAGTTTTAGGTTTATTTGGGATCTATTTATTTTGTTAAAATTAAAATTTTTTTGTTAAAAGTATTATAGATAAAAGTAAAAATTAGCCGAAATAGTACAGTGGTACTCATGAAGAATACCAAAAAGTGCAGTGAGATCCAAATAGTAGAAAAAATAAGCTGAATAGTAAAATAAGTTGGCAAAAAATAAGCTAGCCAAATAGACACTATTAGTACACAAGGATGTTACCATCTCACACTCTTGGAGCAATGGTCACTTGACAAAGAGGAAATTTCATACATACACTTAGATTAAGTTAGAGTATTATTTTTTATCGTCTTTAGTAAAAAAAAAGTTAGAATATAATTTCTATTTTTTTATTAAAAAAAGAAGAAGTATACAATGTTGTTGTTGTTGTTGTTGTTTATGGAAGTATAAAACATTCTATCCAGCTACCTTAATAGTTATGAAAAACAATAGGGAAAATTATTGTGTATATAGACCTGTTGTTGATGAGGATATGCTTCTTTAAACAAAAAAAGAAAAAACTTTTTACTTATTTTCTTTTTAAATATTTTATATCTGTGTTTGAATGAATGTTATATGGGACTTAATTAACACTATAATTATTATTATCATTAATAATAATTGTGGAAACACAATCTATTTGTCCGCTTTAGAGAGCAGGCCACGGGCATGCTTAGAGCGCAACGTCCCGACCTTCTATCCCTTGCACGGCTTTGTCCTCTTTGCAAGTGTGAAAGGCATGCTTAGGCACTTTGTGCTTTGCAACGTCCATCCCACATCGCTTAGAGAAGCGCCTCCCTTATGCCTTACAAGCAAGAGCTCAAGGCATAAGGGTACCACTACTACTCATGTGAGTAGTGGTAGAGACGTGCCTTGCACTCAGGTGTTGGCAACACAACTGTGCGGGATATATGGCGGGACATTGCGAAGCATGCCAACCAAAGGGTCGGGCGTTGCAAGCATGCCCAAAGCCTGCTCCAAAGCGGACAATACTTGAGATGGGCACTGCCCTCAAAAGCGCCTTTTTGTGGGAACACAATCTATTTGTCTGCTTTAGAGGGCAAGCCACGGGCATGCTTAGAGCACAACGTCCCAAGTTTTTATCCCTTGCACGGCTTTGTCATCTTTGCGAGTGTGGAAGGCATGCTTAGGCACTTTGTGCTTTCCAATGTTCGTCCCATATCGCTTAGAGAAGCGCCCCCCCTATGCCATATATGCCGTGCAGGGGATAGAAGCTTGAAACGTTGCGCTCTAAGCATGCCCATGGCCTGCCCTCTAAAGCGGACAAATAGATTGTGTTCCCACAATAATAATAATAATAATTATTATTATTATTTATGGAAGTATAAAACATTTTATCCAGCTACCTTAATAGTTATGAAAAACAATAGATTGTGTATATAGACCTGTTGTTGATGAGGATATGCTTCTTTAAAACAAAAACAAAAAAAAGCCTTTTTACTTAATTTCTTTTTAAAGATTTTATATTCACGTTTGAATGAATGTTAAATGGGACTTAATTAAAACTAACTATTTTTATCTTTTTCTGCTATAATTGTCTTTATTATACTTGGAAAACAATTTTCGTTAACCAAAATTTTTTGTTGCCCCAAACACCCATAAATGTGAAAAATATTTTTCGAAAATCAATTTTCATTTGACCAAACACAGCCAATGAAGAAGTGGATTTCGTGCACCAATAACAAATTGACATATAAGCTTGTTGTGGATTTGGACGTAATTTTGGGTGTGTCACTAAAATTTTCCTATTACAAATTAAAAATTGATAATTAACCTCGCGGTACACACACACACACATATATATATCCTATTTCATTTTCTTTTTCTGTTATGGTGATTTTTTTTTTTTTTTTGCAGAGAATGGTGAAAACAAATTGAAATAAATAAATGGGTGTATTAATATTTTTATAGATAGATAATACCTCTTAAAAATAGTTTTTTTTTATAATCTATAAATACAATATAATTTCAACTTATGAGATATGTTCCATAATAATTACTTTTTGGAAAAAAGTTAATGAATATCCTAAAAGGTATTGATTTATGATTATTTTTAAAAACTTTTTATAAGAAAAGAAAAAAAAAGTAATTAATTTTTTTGGTAGCTTTTTATATATTCTATAAAAGTAGTGTAAAAACTTTTTTAAAATAGTTTATTAATAATTATCCTAATGACATCCGTTAATATGACTACTACTTTTTATATCCACTCTATATCTATTTCAAGATATTTGCCTTTAAACTCCGTTTTATAATGATTGTTTTTTACATTACCCATATACAAATAGTTTTACATGTAGAACAGTAGATCATGCTTCCTAAAGTTCTTTAAGAAAAATTTACTATAAAAGAACAAAGGGAGTACTAAAGAGTACATGTAACAAGTTGCTGTATAATTCTATGGACCGACACTATATTTTGTCTTAAAAAAAGGGGCCGACACAATAATTTTAAGCTTCTTCTCTCTCTTTATTTTTTTATGAATTATGTTATCGCAATCAAAGAAAAGTGTGATCTTTGAATTATAGAATGGCTTGGGGCTCTTTCAAATTCCCGAATCCCAATAATCAAATTTTTTTTTTACAAGGGGACTACGGCTACGCACAGTGCTTTCTTTTGGAGTTACGTAAATAATTTAATTGCTAATCTGCTGTAAGCAAGCCACATGGTCCTAAGATGTTGTTATATTACGTTTTATTAGTTTGAATAGAGGTTTATGACTTTCTCAACAAAAAAAAAAAAATATATATATATATATATATATATATAAATAGAGGTTTATGAATGTGAATAAGGAATTGGTCAACTTTATTCTAGAAGGTGGAAAGAGATTGGAGAGAGGCTAAAAAAATCCAACCAAATTGTGGGGGCCATTTTTCGAAGTTACCCAAACGCGACTAGAAAGAGAGCCTTTTTGCTATGATTTTAGGTGCTAGCCATACATGAAACGAAACGTTGTAGCTAATGGGACAAGGACATTTAATTTAATTTAATCTTTTTTTTATATATACAAAGTTTGGCTGTAGTTACGCTTGTTCGTTTAGATGAAAAATCTTATGTATAAGTGATTGATAGCATCAGAAAAAATAAATCAAATGAAAATTATTTTTGTTCAACATAAAAAATATGACTTGTCTTTTATACTATTAATAACAAGATCTCTTATTTGGGTTTCATCATTTTGTGTACTAAAATATCCTTACACAAATTCTTAAAATTTTTAAAATACCCATATCTTTTAGCTAAACAATTTTAAATTTAAAAACACAAATTGGTTAAAAATGTAATTTACTATTTTTTTAAAAAGTTCCTAAATTTTAGCCTATCCTAAAAATTAGGACACTATTTTTATCTTACTTTTAAACATTATTCCACTTTACTTTACCTCTGTCTTCAATAATTAAAAAAAAAAAAACTAATTAGAAAAAAAAAATTTGGACACTACTTCTATCTAGCTTTTCAACATTATGACACTAAATCCAAAATAAAAAATAAAAAAGTGTCTCATCGCATGCACAAAGCGCATGTGATGAGGTTAGTTTTTAGAGATTAGTCTCTACTTGTTTTTTGGAAGCTAAATAAGGGAAGTTATGAGATTATTTTCCAACTTATTTAAAGTTACTACCGAATATAGAAAAATGAGATAATTTTATAGAAAATGTTTTTTTGGAAAATGACTCATTTTACTACATCTTTCACTAAAAAAAAGTTACCATAACTAAAAATCTAATTGTAGGATTGCACAATCTTTATATTATTAATTAATATACATGTCAAATTTTGTGCTAATCAAATATTATTTACTATTCGATTCATAAATTTATTTTTTATTTATAATTTTATACTACAAAAACTTGAAATTTAAACATTTAGTCGATGACATAGTTATTGATTTTTTTTTTTATCCTTTTTAAAACTTTCAAGTAAGAAGAAATTATATAAGAAAAAAATGTAATTCAATGTTGAATTTCTCAAAATTCATATCTAATAAGAAGATATAAAATTAAGTATTTGTTTTTGTTTTTATTATTATTATTAATAATAAAAGCCTCGGATTAGTACCTCTGTGTGAAACTGAAACCTTGTGAGAGAGAATGGGTCCCCAAAATTGCCTTTATTTTCATCGAGGGACACATAAATATTTTCTCTTTGAGAGTGCAAAAGCAATTGCCGATCTCTTAACAGATCTTGCGGACTCAATAGGAACCTAGCTAACCTACCCATCAATAAAATAGAAGAGAATGTGACCCTAGCCATCACTTATCCCCCATAAAAAATGGTGACCATAAGTGCCTTTGACTATTTGTGCCTAAGAATAGGCAATATATATATATATATATATATGTATACACACACATGGTGAATGAGCTTTAATTGTTTAATAAATAAAAATTAATAATATTTATAGTCAAATAGTATAAGCAAAAAACACCAATTTTCTTTCTTTTACTATAAAAACAGGAAAACTATTGGATTAAATAGTGGTGTGAATGAAAATATTCGAGGAGAAAAGAGAGTTAGTGCTCAGTTTCAACCTTATTGTTTTCTATTATCAAAATTCTAGTGAGAGATGCAAAATTAGGTAGCTAACCCCTCTAGTATTTGCCCACAAGTTGAATTTTAAACCTCTTGTTTCAAGAGGAGAAGTGGTACCTTCTCATCATAAATATGGCCACATTGATAGGGGTGAGGTTATCACTAATCTCTATATATATAATAATATGTGAAACTAAGAGAAACTCAAATTAAAATTCTAAATTAGAGTTTCAATTTTGTGCTATGTGTTCTAAATTATTTATTCTTAAAGAGTTTTATTTCTTAATTTTAGAATCAAATGTGGGACTACATCATAAATATTCATCCAATTGAGTTATTAAGTACAAAAACCAAAAAGTCTAGAATAAATGAATCGAAAAAAAAAGAGTGTTTCACCATAATTTAAAAAAAAAATAATAATAACATAGACAATTTACATTTTATATCTAATAATATCCTTACAAGTTTTATTAAAAAATTAACAAAATATAAAAATGACTATCACTAGTATTTAAATTATATATATAAGAATTATAATATGCATGCTATTGTCTATCTTTAAATATATTCATGCATATGCATGAGATTATAAGTTAGTCACAATTAATTAATGATTTATTAGTTTTTTTTTTTTGTTTTGGTTGGGGGGTAATTATTGTTTGCAATTAGTTTCATGAGATTTCAAGTCCTTTTCCAAGAGTACCATGCACAACTTAATTTATCATGCATAACCATGATTATTATTATTATTATTGTGTGGATAATTTATCATACAAACAATGATTTGATAAGTACAAACTCGCATTTGGACTGACATGCATTAAGATATAGGAGAGACTTTCAAGTTACAATTTATATATCCCTAGCTATTCCCCTATTCCTCGTTTTTCTTTTAATCATACAGTACATTCTAATTCACTACGTTAAGCAAAAATGCACTTTCTCAGATTTTGCCGTCACTCCAAAGTTACTAGAAAATTAGAAATATCTCACTCCAGTTGTATACCAGTATAACTACTCGCTAGTTTACTACTTCTACTAGTTATTATAATGCATATTTTGTTGACGTAAGAAAGAAGCATTCGAAAATATCATAGAAATGCACTGAACTCTAAGTCAAGTTACACTGAACTCTAGGACATGCTATACCTTGGCTTGTGGTTCAAAAAAGAAGCCTATATGGCTGGGAACTGGGGAGTCAATCACATGTAGAAATAACGAAGCATGTGCCTCAATTTGTTTTTACTGACTGATTGCTTTCGAATAAACAATACTGGGAATATTCCTTCGTAGCACATTCTTCCTTACCTATTATTAATTCTGTCAAACTTACTGGATTTGGCAATTTGTCGTGGCCATCTTTAATAGTTTGTTTGGTTGAAGCTTTTTTTTTTTTTTTTTTTTTTTTTTTTTTTAGAATTTTAACTTATGATGATTATCAGAATAAGACATTAATCAATTTTTGGTGTAGGCGGGGATTGAATTTCAAATTTCTTATTCAACCATCAGAGACTTTACCAATTTACTAATTGAGCTAACTGGAAGTTTGGAATCCACTAGTTTGGTTGAAATTGAGGGACAAGTATTAAACAGAACCTTAGCTATGCCTGGTTCCTCGGACCACATGCTTTAGGAAAATTAATGCTCATTGACATTTATTTAAGTATCAAACAGAACATTGGTCATGCTTAGCTCCTCAGATCACATATCTTGGGTAATTGATATTTTTTAATCATTTTTCTAAGTATTAAACAGAAACCTTGGTCATACCTGGCTTCTCGGACCATATGCCTTGGCTAAACTGATATGTTTTAACCATTGTTCTAAGTATTAAACAGAACCCTTAGCTATGTTTGGTTCCTCAGACTACATGTTTTTGGTAAATTAATACTTCCTATTATTTTCCTAAGTATCAAACAAAACCTTGGTTATGCCTGACTTCACGGACCACATACTTTGGGTGAATTAACGTTTCAAGCCATTCACAAAAGTGTCAAACAGAGACTGCATTACATCTGGATCCTATTTGAGCATGTCAACACTTCCTATTGGTTATTTAAGCGTCTGTTGGGACCAACCCTACTAAATGATGTGGATCTCCATTGAAGTGACATGACCAATTCCATGCTTATAAGCATCACTTAAAGCATTTGAAAGTATATCCATGATCTAATTTAGGTCTGATTATTGTATCTAGGTCTGTTAACTTAGTAATGGGAAGAAATTTAGATGAAGTCTGGCATGAATAGGTATCTTGTCGTTTGTATACATGAATGGAGTTGTATCTAATTTCCATATTAGCTAAGTGTTAAATCAGATAGAAATTATATTAGCACTAGTGTAAGAAACATAGGAAGAAAGAAAATATGCATAACTTTCATTATCCAAAGCCTTAAAGCAAGGCAGGTTAAGTACAAAAAGGAACAACTTGATTACAAACTTGGAAAACCAAAACGGAAGTTACAAGCAAAACAAAAGAACAAAAAAGCACAAAAGATAGAACTACACTAAGATCTATTTCTTCTTTATTACAAGTTTCTCTTCGGGAGGGGCATTGTTTGGTTGCGTGGATGCTTTTCCTGGGGCCTCGGGGCACTTACTAGCAAGATCATTCTTGGCAGGCAAAGAAATAGTGGCCAGGATAATCTCCATCTTTGTTCGAGCTTCTTTCTTGGCAGGAGGGTCCTGGGTGACACTTGGGGGTTTCATAGCATCAGAGGCCACTCCCTGGTCAGCGTTCTTTTCTTTTCCTATGACCCCAGGGTGCTCAGCCTCCTCGGCAAGATGGGAAGAAGAAGTTGGAATGTTAGCTATACTGTCCTTGCCCACTTCTGCCACCTTGGAGGTGGTATCAGTCCTCAAGCCAGAGGTGACAGACTCTCAGATGGCAGGGGGGTAGTACACACTCTCTGCCTTCCTAAGTACAGATGAAGCCTCAACCTTAGCTCGGTTTAGAGCTTCGTTCCATACTTGGGAGCAATAGGTCTTGCGCACCCCCGAGACCTCGGCCCTAAGGAATTCTTCGGTCTCTGCCACTCCTAAGTCGTATCCATCTTGCTCGGCCTAACCTTGAGCCTTCTCAGCCAGTTCCCTTGCCTCCTCAGCCTCCTCCAATTTCTTTTTAAAGGCAGTGATCTGAGTTTTGGAGGCAGCCAACTAATCCTTAGCGTTGCGAAGGAGAATCCTTTGGCCTTCAGCTTGCTTCTCGATGCTATCAAGGGCAGCTACAACACTTTTTCGCTCCCTTTCCTCCTCTATCAACTTCTTTTTCAGCTCTTGAATACTTCTCTCGGCCACGTTAAAGGCCTCCACGGTGGCATTGTGCCTTCCCTCCTTGTCCTTCATTTACTAGTGGCAATAGTTGGTTATCTCCTCCACCCAGAAGGTGGCTTGAACAACCTACTAAGGAAAGAAACAGGGATAAGAAAAAGAAAGTAGAGAAAGCAATCAAAGAAAAAAGGAAGAGAGAGAAGAAAAAGGGGTCAGGAAGAGGACATACCAAGGCAAGATATCTCTTGAGGCTAAGGAAAACCTCATGTCTCCTCATATCCTGCAGCTCGGCCATATCCTCGGGGAGCAGCAGAGCCTGCTCTACCACGTTGGCCACATAGCCGACTATTCATCCCTAGAAGTCCCTAATGAAGGCATTGGCTAGCAGAGGGGCTCCATCTAGCATTAGGGCAAGAAGCCAAGCTGAAGGCCCGACTTTAGGATCGCTCCTCTTCTCAGTACCTTTCTGCCTTACCTTGGCCTGCTTAATTGCTCTCTGAGCCTCGTCCTCTTGGGGTGGTGGGTTTTTCCAACTCCCACCACCTTCTTGCCCTTTGACTCCCTCTTCATTTTTAGGTCGATAGGTTGGAAGGGCAAGGCAGGTGGGGGGGTGGGAAGCTTACTCTGGGCTGCCTTCCCAGGCACATCCTTCCCCGATTGGGACTCTATCAGGCCTAGTAAGGAGGACCTTGGTTTACGTTGAATCCCCATCTCATCAAGTATCGGTGAGAATGATTGGCCGAGATCAGGTGTTGAAGTTTCTGGGAACAAAGCTTGGTTGAAGACTTCAAACTTGTCCTCGGAATCAGATACTTCAACTACTTCTTCCTCTTCTATGTTGGTGGGGCGAGAAGAAGTGGCTACCCCCGTTGTCTGTTATGGTGGCGAGGCTACCTTTGGTATGCCTTCAAATATGGGCTCTGTGGTAAGCGTGCCTTCTGGAACAAGGTCGAGGAGAAGAAAGCCTGGAGCCGCTACGCTGATCTAGTGCAGCCGAGGATCTTTGGCTTTGATGACACACTTTGGCGCCAAGAAGCTCTTGGAGATAAGGATGTAGTTTAGGACCAAATAGGCTGCCCTGAGTTGGCCGTCTGTATGTACGAATACCTCGACTTTCAAGATCTTTTCTAAACTCTCCTGGTTAACAAGACCAAAGTTGGGCATAGCGGCGTTTTTATCTGGGAAATCATAGAGAGAAACAGAAAAACATTGTTAGCAAAGAAAATATATAGAACTGGTTAAAGAAAAACTTATACAATTATTCAAACCCAGACTTAGGACCTCACCTGGTTGCCCTTCTCTCGTTGGGCAAGGAAGGCCATCGTGTCATTCCCCTGACACAATCAAGAAGTCTTTGTTTAAACCCTTATTGGAATCGGGGAGGCATTGGATGAGCCTAACTTTAGGGTACCTAGACTTGAGGTAATATCCCTGCCCCGTTAAGTGATGGAGGTTGTAAATCCAATTGACATCGTGGTGTGTGAGGTTTAAATCCATTCTCTTGTTGAGGACATCTACACAACCTAAGATTCTGAACATGTTGGGGGCACATTGAGTGGGAGCTAACGTATGGGCCCTAAGGTAGTCTCTGGTAACAGTACCCATAGGGATTTTCATCCCTCATTCTATGAAGGCAATCATTGGGATTACTACTTCTCCCTCTTGCCTATCTGTGTGCCATTGTCCCTCTTTACAGTACCTCGTGCCTACACCTGAAGAGATCCTATACTTAGCCCTAAAGTTTTCCATTCCCTCCTCGGAGTCTACCAAGCTCTTGAATCTACCCATTTCTAGGAAGGCTTGGGAGAACTAAAAAAATTGAGAAGAGAGAAAGTGGAGCCGAGAAGGAAAAAAGTACAGAGAAAAGAAAAATATATGGAAAAACAAAATGTAAAGGTTTGTGAAAACTTACAGAAAGAAAGGAAGTATCCTCGGACTGGCTTTTTGTATTTGAGAGGACAGGAGTGAGTTAGGAGAATTGACAGGTTCAGTGTGTGTGCGCTAGAATGAAATGAATGCTAAGATAAGATGAGTGATTGATTTGAGGAGTATTTATACCAAAGAAAGAGTTAGAGGCGAGAGAATTCTCGCTCGGTTCCTAGCGAAATCCTCAGTTGTTGGATTCGCATCATGCCATAGAACGTGGGGGAACAAAGAGTCGTAAAATTTTAATGAAGACACGTCTCGAATGCTGAAGCATCAGGAGCGTGCCTTCGGTAGTTAAAAAGGTGTCTCTACAAGCAAAGGTGGGATGAAATGAACACATAGCAAATATAATGACATCGAAATCCTCATTTCTTCTCGAAGAGCCAGAAAGAAGAATCTCGAGGGGCTATTGTAAGGGTATTGGGCCCAGGGGTTCATTACCTATTTATATTTTAGGCCTGTGGCCTAAGCCGAGGACAAAAGGTCGTCCGAGGAGGGGAAATCTTGGTCAGAAGAGACTGTGTTAGTAAATAAAAAGGTTAGTTTTAGTCATAATGGCTCAAGATGGGGGGTCGAGGATAAATGCCTCCTCGGCTAGCCAAATCTAAGGTTTGAAGAGGTGGTTTGTCGCCCAGGGTAACGTTCTAGGAAGTTCTATTGGTACGAATAAGCATTGCAGAGACATCAGACATAGAGGAGTCCTAAAATATCTTAGGGGAAAGCTGCTGTTATCGCATTAAATGCACTGCAACTAACTCTCTGGCCGCATTATTGTGGATGTGATACCTGAACAGTGGTTATCAACCTTATAGCTACTACACAAGACTTATGGAAGGTGCTGATAGGACAAGTATCAATATCAGCCATCTGGCATGCACGTGGAGGACAAAGATGAAAGGATAATGGAGTATAAAAGAAGGAAGAGATAATGGGAGAAGGGGATCGAGAAGCTAAGAGAAAAAGACTGTAGCATTAAGAACTGACTTTGTAATCAAATCTAAGGAAAATATATAAGAATAGATCTCCTCAGATTTTGCCAAGGACGATTATCTTCATCATAAACCTGTCTATTTTCATTCTCTTGTCATTTGAATCTACTTTGATGTTTGTCTGATTTATTAAAACTCAATTTTCCAACCTACTCTCTATAAATTCATTATTTTGGGCCTAAGTCCATCCACCTTCTGGGCTAAGAACTCAAATCTAATCCTTACAGATACTTTTCAAAAAATATATGTTTAATGAAAGAAAAAAGAAAAAAGAAAAAAGAAATATATATATATATATATATATATATTGAGAAACAAACACACGCACACACGTATAAGGAAGAGAAAAAGAGGCTCTAACACAAAGGCACACCACAAAACTCTACTCAAAAGTCATAATAACTTTTAAGGGAGGGTGGAAAAATGAAAGAAAAAATATTGGTTTTGAATAATATAAAACCAACTAAATGTAATTTTTTTCATACATAAGTGTTATTTCATGGATTTAAAAATTATTAATATATTTAGATTGGTTCTACTTGAATTTTTTTTTTTGCCTGTTTGTGGCTTCACCCCTCCCCCCCTTCCTTGCCATCTACCCATCAAAAAAGAGGTGGTGAGAGAAGGGGGGGGGGGGTTGTTGGAATTTTATTGAGGGAGAACTACTAAATAAAGCAAGGTTTGCTTTCTTCTTGACCAAACAACATCAATTATTACGAAATTTTGCTTGAGGCTCCCTATTAAAAAATCAAATCATTTAAGACTAAATTCTATGTAGTATAACCAAATTTCATAATTTTATGGATTATGTAGTTAATTGTTATTTAATAGGATTATGAAAATAAATTCAATTTAAGAAGTTAAGTTGGAGTTTAGGGGGGAAGGAGGGATTGAACCCTAAACATCTCGTTAAAAACATTTAGAAGTACCGATTGAGTTACAAAGTTCTTGACAAAAATAATTTATACTTAGTATAATTAAAATTTTCAATCTACATTGCCTTATACTAAGTAACTATGATCACTTTAGTTACAAGTACTATACTAGTATGTGAGGGGTTCGAGTCCAGTCACAACAACTTATGACAGTTTTTTTTATTTTTTTAAATAATTTTTTTAGAGGAATACTTGATGCCAACTAGTTGCAAGCATATTGGTATTATTATAGTGATGTGTCTTTTTTGTTTTGTTTTGCTTTTTTAATAAAGAAAGTAGTTTTATTTTTATTTTTATTTTTGATGAGAAGAAGATAGTTTTATTGATATAAGAAAAAGTGCAATGTATAATAATAATAGGACAAAACTTAGGTACAGTATCTCAGGTGTTGTTCCTTAGATTCCTCTCTTAGGATTCAGACATGTAGCTATTTAACTCAAAAATAGACTTCTATCTCATGAGAAAAAATTCATATGGCAGAATCTTAAGAGGAGAACCTAAAGAATTGCACCTAAGTCTTACCCATAATAATAATAATAATAATTGAAATAGGATTTATGTGTTCATTTTATGTTGAGTAATGCTAGACATATAAAAAATTTTATAAATTTTTTTACAAACTGCTAATGTGGTAAGTGATTATTGGTAAATGAAAAAATAATGTTAATAGTAGGCCTAGATAAAAATCAATAAGAAATTGGTCACATCAACAGTTTTTAAAAATATTATAAAATAATTTGTGATTGTTGCATTACTTTTTATATTTTGCCAAAATTAGTCTCATTATACGTTTTTTTAATAAAAAATTAATTAATGATGACATATTGATAAATAGCTTTACTTTGATAAACATGGGAGCGCTAGGTGCAGACAACATTATTTTAAAAAAAAAAAAAAAAATCATCAAATCTGGAATTGTGAAATAGTGCTCCTAATACTTAGACACAATTTGTTATCAGTTATCACTAAATTCAAAATTTTAAATAGCATTCTACAAAGCATTGAATGAAGAGGCTCATTCTAATTATTATCGTTATTTATTAAATTTGCAATGTCAATATAGTTTTATAACATGTATTATCCCCACTTAATAAATTGTACTTTTGGCGTGGTTTGATAATATCATAATTTAGTTTATAAACTTAAATTAGCATATCAACTTACATATAAACGAGTCTCTCAGTCACTAAGAATGTAGGGTCTCCTACTTCGCCTAGGCTGTAGAAGTTTTGTCCCTTCTTTGAAGGAGAGTTTGTTTCTACTCTTTTGTTCTCAAGGAGTATCAAATATAACCCACGAGCTAGTTGTAATCTGTTCTTTGTAGGGGGTTTTTGGGAAACAATTCTTATCCTACTCTCCTTTGAAATTGAACATTTGAGTTTCCCTGGTGGATAATGGAGCAATTGACTATGAGTTGGCGCAACCTATCACTATCAGAGAAGGAATGGATTGGTTTCATCCTCCTTGAAGATCATAGGAAGGGGGAGTTTGTTATTGCTGCAAAATTCTTCACTTCTCACTTTCTTCAAATGGAGGCTATGGCAAGAACATTCAGGCAACTGTGGAGGACGATTAATGGTTTCAAAGTTCGCACTCAAGGCAATAATATTGTCTTGTTCATTTTCGAAAACCTAGTAGATGTAGGCAAAATACTCAAGAGTCAACCTTGGAGTTTTGATAAGCACTTGATTGTCATGCAAAGATATATCAATGATGTCCCTGTGCAAGAGCTAGCATTTAACAAGGTTCCGTTTTGGGTACAAGTACATGACATCTCTAACAGCTTTTTAACAAGAAAGGTGGCAGAGAGTTTGTGTGAAACAATAGGAGATATTCAAAAATCTAATGGAGTAGTGGATGAGGATAGGGGTAGTTTTTTCCATGTAAGGGTGGTTATCGATATGACTCTCCCGTTGTGCAGAGGAAGGCTCATCACTCTACCTAATGGAGGCAAAAGATGGATTGGGTTCAAGTATGAACGGCTCCCAAGTTTATGCTATTGGTGCAAATGTCTGAATCATGATGATAGGGACTGCGATCTATGGGTCCAAAGCAATGGTACCCTAATTGTGGACCAGTAGTAGTTTGGCCCGTCTCTGAGAGCTCCACCATACAAATCTGTGGGAAAGGATGTGACTTATGTTCCAGGGTACTTTGAAAGGAGAGGTTGCAGAACTTGTGTGCAAAGCAGAGGTGAAGATAATGTCCACACTACGATGCACGTAGATTCAACCACCATGACTCCGATGGAGGCAGTTCCAAACGTGGAAGTGGAAGGGTCGGGTGAAAGTTTGAACGTGGAAGTCGTTAATGAATCAATGAGGCAGCAAAGTTCAAGTTACGATAGTTGACTTAAGTGACAATCACATAATTCCTAAAAATCAGCAAGTGTTTATGCCCAACGTCAAGAGTAATAAGTCGGGTTTCCTTTCTCAACTTATGGTCTGTTTGGATTGAGGGGGAGGAAGGGGGATTAGAGTAGAGTAGAGTAGATTTAACACAAAATTAGCTTATTTTTAGCCTAATCTACTCTACTCCCCTCTATTCCCCCTCCTTCCCCCCTCCATTCAAACAGGCCATTACTGAAATTGATAAGGAGATTAACTACTCCAACTCAGTGAGAGAAGTTATGGATGAGGAAATTTTGGGAGCAATAAATGTGGGGAAAAACATTGAAGTCTCCAACTTAAATGCTATTTCCATTGAGCCTATAGTCTTTGAATGTGACCCAACTTCTTTGGGAACAACCTTAGCCGCCACTCAAAAGGATATGCATGTGCTAAACACTTCAAGTGATGCTCTGCTAAGTGACTCAATGGCTGAGATCAGCGAGCAACCAACAAACATTAGGTCGTGGAAAAGAATCATGCGCCAAGTTAACCCGAGTATGGCCATAAGCATTGTTGAATCTGGAAAAAAGTGGAAGCAGAGTACTTGCATGGCATCTCTCCCAAACTTTCCATGTAAACAAGTGCAGGTGAAGGGTACTCAATACTCATCTAAGTTAATGTTGGAGGTTGCCGAGCAACCCTGCCAGGAGTCATGAGTCTCTTAGTATGGAACTGTCGAGGGCTTAGGAACCTAGTGACAGAAAAGGAGCTTGGTGATTTAATCAAAGCAAAAGATCTCTCCATTGTGTTCATTGCCAAGACATGGATGGATGAAGCAAGGCTAAAAAAAATGGAGGTCATAGTAGTCATTAAAGCTCTTAGATTTGCACTTGATCTTGGTATATCATCCATCGTGCTTGAAGGAGATTCCAAGATTACTATAGTTGCCCTGTTGAATGAGGACCCATCTTTGGCAGACTATGACCACTTGGTGGACGAGGCAAAGGTGCTAGTTAAGGAGTTTCTGGAAATCGACTTCAGTCATGTAATGAGACAGAGTAATTGTAACACCCCAACTTAATTACCTATTTAATTTTATGGGTTTATGTTTTGACTCCGAAATTTTTATGTTATGTACCGAACATACATGGGAGTAGTTATGTAAAATTTCATGATTTTTGGATGTGTGTGAACAGCCCATTCGTATTTTACAAATGAGGCTTTTGCTGCTGTAATGAGCAGTAAACAGGGTAGGATAACTCTGACTTTGTGGATTTAATTTTGAAATTAGGGTGAATGTTTTGAGTTATAATTTAATATGCTCATCCTTTGTTATGTTTGGAGCATATATAAATGTTATGCCTTGGTTTCTCTATGGTTTGGATGCATAATTGTTTGATGATTGTATCATATGCTTTGGGGAACTTATTGTGATGGGAATTAAGATTTTCTTGAGTTTGAGAGTTAGGTTATGATTGAGGTATAAGTTTAAATACTTAGGAAGAGGTTGTCAATAATAAGTTTTGATTTTTCATTTAGGTGACGAGAACGAGAACACGGACACTTGAGCTCCTCTTGTACAATTTCTCGCATCTTCGGCTTTCAGGTAAGGGATTTGAGATATGTGCTTTTGATAAGTATAAATATTATTTAGAAAAGTATTATGCATTAAGGTTTTTATTTAGAGATATTACGTATAAGCATGAGTAAGTAAAATACGTGTTTGTGAGTTGTTCAATCTTATATACATAATAATTTTAGCATATTGATGCTATTAATTGTATCACGAACATAATATTTAAGAATGAAGTGGATATGCTACTATTGTGATACATTTACGTAAAAGCAGAGTTATCAGAAAAATATAGTTTTCAGTTATTCCATCGTTATGATCTGAACTCAGTTAGTAGGGGTTATAGTACTGGCATTTCCATGGAAATTCTGTTTGGCCATTATAAGTGGGACTGGCTCTGCTGTACCCGCCTTGTTGGTAATAGCCAACTTGTGGAAGATGTCAACCTACCCCCATGGTTGAAAAGATGTATTATGATATGATTCCGAAATTACCTAGCATTGTGGGGAATGCTGGATGCCCGGCACTCTGTGCTGAAAGCCTCACAAAGTTGTGACAGACTTACAATTGGATTAACTAACATGTATTATAAATGAGCTATTGAGCTATTTGAAAATTATAAGAAAAGTATGATGATAAGAAAGGTATATTGAATGTGTTATAAGTTTAATGAGAAGTTATGATAAAGTATTTGCAATCTATTCAAAAATAAGGTTACTAAACTATGTTTACGTTGCTTATTATGTCCTTTTATTATTATATGAAAGGAAAATGAAGTATGTTAATCTAAAAACTCGTAAATTATTTTAAGAATAATAAGAACAGTATGAAGACTACTCTATCAAAGTTGGCATATCCATAAAATATTTGATTTACATGCATTCTTATCAAGGGCCCATGGAGCTTAAAAACCTTACTGGGCTTCGCAGCTCATCCTTTTATATTTCAGTGCACAGGTTCTTCCTGGAAGCAGCGAGAGTATTAGAGGTGGCAAGGATTCTGTATTTTCTTGTTTGTTAGAATGTAGAGTTTTTGTTGTATAGTAGTTTAGCTCTTTTGATGTATAGGAGGAATCAAGATGTACTTGATCCTCGAGCACAGTTGTAATTCAGAACCTTAGTTTGTTTTGAACCCCAGTGTTATGTCTTTGAGGTTAGGTTTGTAATAATAGTTTTGCTAAACATTTAGCTATGTAATACTTACACGAATATCCTAAAATTCAACCAGGTGATAATCTTACAAGTTCGAAGGAAATGAAATATTTAGGGTTTTCATCATTTTTGTATATTAAAGTTTTAATGCTCGAAATTAAGCAGGTATTCAAGTAACAAATTATTGTTAAGCCGCTTATGTTTAGGTTGGTTCGTATTAGTATTGAGGTAAACTTGATATTAATATGTCGGTCATGCTCTAAATCCTGAAGTACAGGTTTGGGTCGTAACAGTAATAGTGCAACCCACAACAATGCAAGATATGCAAAACATGTTAGAGAGTTAACGGTATGGATGAGGGATGTTCCTCCACACCTTTTAGCTGTAATTCAAGCCGATTGATTCAGTTATCTCTAAAAAAAAATTACAGCATTCTTTCTCAAAAAAAAAAAAAAAATTATACTTTTGGGTTTTGGCAACTATAGGTCCATACTCCATAGCATGCACCAAAATGGTCATTAGCTTATCTTAAGTCAAATGTAGTAATTATGGTTGTTGCGTTGCGTGTAAATAATTACTACTACACTTTTTAAGGTTTTGTGGGCATTACAATTTTCGGCGTTATTGGCTAAAGAAGCCTAAGATCGTAGGTGCATTTTGGATAAGCTGATCTATTTAGTGCTCCTTAATTTATCTTCACCAAGCTAGTTTTTGCGTGTAAATAATTACTTGTTAAGGTTTTGTTAGCATTACTTGTTAAGAAGCCTAAGATCGTAGGTGCATTTTGTCTAAGCTCTGCGTTGTTGAAAGAATCTGTTTACAAAAATAATAATTGTGTGCAATTCGAGCAATAATATTAATAATAATAATAACATAAACAACGTCATAGCACTGTCCAAAAGGATAAAAACCAAAGAAATTGTAATTTAGCAATCAAAATTTTTTTTTTGAGAAGGACAAAATTTTGTATCTTATTCATGCTTCTCATTTGCTTTAAATGCTCATTTAAAAGTCTTTAAAAATTATTTGCAATTCGAATAACACAATCATAAAGTCACCATAGAAAGTGATCGTGTGTGGCGGCAAGAATAACGTTGGTGGCGGCAATTTATTTATTTATTTAAAAATATTAAGTATTTAACCCATACGGATAGAGTAGAAAAAGTTTTAAAGAAACTAACAGTAGTACATATTCAAAATGACTTAACCCTTAGATACACAGAATTTGACATTGGACAAAGTTTGGCTATAATTTTAGTTGTAGCCTAAGGCTACAACCTTACTCAATATCTTTTTATTTGATGAGAATTTTGACAAATTCACCATTAATTGGATTATATTTTCTTCTTATATCCTCTATAGTTACAAAAGTTTTAAAAAATTAAAAATTAATAGCTATGTCATTAATTAATTGTTTAAATTGCAAGTTTTTGTAATCTATAATTATATATAAAAAATAAGTTTATAGATCATATAGTAAATAATATCCAATTAGTACAAAATTTGACATGTGTGTTAAGAGTGTAAAGAACATATAATATAACGATTAAATTTTCAAAATATATAACAATACTAATTTTATTTTAAGGAACTTGTAGATTTAGGCTACAACTAAGTTTGTAGACAAATTTTATCATTTTACATTTCAATTGGTTGATACTTCTTGATGTTTCTAATTAAACTTCATCATTTTTTTTTCCTCAAAAAAGAAGAAGGTAAACTTACAGGACCACAGCAATTCTAAGCTTCCCTAATTAGCTATGGAATTGTAAAAAAGCAATCCTAATTGCCTCTTGATTTGGACACGTTGGTACTAGTAACCTATACTCCAATTTTTAATTTTTTTAATTTTTTTTTTGTAATTATAACATTTTATTTTGAACAAATTATACTTTAAACCTTATGTTTAAAGAGGGTGGCTTCAAATTAAATTCTACACATTTCAAATAATTCAAATCAATCCTTCCATTAATTTCCCCTATAATATCATCACCGATGAAAAACAATGTTTTAATTTGAAATTCCAATAAAACAGCTCATCAATAGCGGTAGGAGGAATAAATAAATTATTTCCTCCATACTAAATTATTTATCCTGTATAGAAAAGTAGAGGATTAATTGAAAATTTTCGAAAACTAAATTATTAATTTTTTTTATTTTTTATTGAAGGCACTAAATTATTAACCTGGAAATCAGTCAAATCACTATCTAAAAGTACATACGGTCAGTTTTATCAATCACTACGTACAAAAAAATTTATTTCGATCTGAAGATAAACTTTTTTCCGGTCAAAAATATGATTTATTGAAAAATTTATTTTTAACTTTATACTACAAAAAAACAGGTGCCTAAAATGGTATTTTGCTTTACTGAATGGTGCCTAAAATGGTTGGGACGTATTATAGCAGAGAGGACATAAAAATATTAAAAAAGCATGTCTCATTCCCAGAACCTCAATAGGACGATTGAGACGCATAATAATTCCATAGAGACCACATGATGTTCAATGTGGGTCTACTTATCCTTTTCGATGTCGGTGGGCTGTGGGCACCCAGCGCTGTCGCTTTTTATTTGCAAAAATTATAGTACCGTATAAAAAATCACTACTTTTATCACAATTGTTTACTTGTTAGACCGTGAGTAATAAAAAAAAATAATAATAATGTGAAAGTGACAAATTACGGATCAGAATTTGCTGTATAAGATAATTGTGTCAAAAGAGAATCACTCAGCTCCAACACTATACGTCATGCTTAACGTGTTATGTGAGAGTTGAGAGAGAGGTTTTTATTTTTATTTATTATTTTTTTTTATGGAAGGTTTTTAAACACCATAACTCTTTGTTTTTTTTTAATTGTTGCTTACGACTATATCTAGGCAATCAATATGAATTTAAATGAAACAATTTGATCCTCACCAAAGGATGAATTTTCAAATTGAAGTTAGTTTTTAATTTTTTTTTTTTTGAAGCAGATTTAATTGCTAAGTATGTACGTGTAACTATGTAAGTGAAAGTTTCACGTGAAAAAAAAAAAAAAAATTAAAAAATTTTATTTTCGTCCCAAATTGTTGGTTCTATTTAAAAAAATCCAACATTTTAAGAAACCATATTTTTATTGTCTTGTTTTTTAATTAAAAAGATAAAACTTTCAAATTTATCCTTAAACAAAGTTCTTAAAAAAATTTAATAAAATTTTGGGACATCCTACGATAGAATACAGGACCAATAATTTGAGATAGAGAGAAACATAATTGTATGAATCTAAACCTATATAGTAGTTAAGCTTTTGAGTTATGTGACTTGAAACCACACCCAAAACGTTTTCTCCCAACAAAGAAGAACAAAGGAATTTTATTATTCTAAACATTGTTAGATGTTCATTTGTTAAATTGTTTTCAATGTCCCACGTTAATTCATGATTTAGGATTTTATCCTCTATTGGTAAGAGTCCCACGCTCTTATCTAATTCAAATTTATATAAAAGTTAATGTTATTAGTCTATTTCAGTGTTAAATCTTAGTCTTCCTTGTCAAGACACAGTGCATTGCATAAGGATAAGATTTAGATATCTGTCACCTCTTTTAATCATTTTACAAATGAGAGAGAGAGAGAGAGAGAGAGAGAGAGAGAGTTCATAGTGGAAAGATAAATCGTAGAGTAAAAAAGCAGTAAGTGGTGTGGCAAATTAAGAGCCCATGAACCTTGAATCTTGGCACATTATTTTAGAAGATTTTTCAATAGCAGGTCACTATAGAAGAATTTAAAGCAGCTACGCTAGACTTGTCCCACTATAAAGAAGTATAATAAGAGAGAGATCTATGAATAGAGTAGAAGCAAATGCAACTAATCACGCTTGTTCCCCACATGAACCCACGTGAAAAATTTTAATCACCAGCTAGGCAAAACATTTTCTCATTCTCTCTACATCATGTGCAATTTTCACATATCAAATCTCGTTTTCAAAGGATAGTGGTTACACTTAAATTCGTCCCTTTCTTGTTCGCTAGTCATATTTTTTTTGTAATATTCTACCGATATTCCAATATCCAGAGATGCTTGAAAGCCCCATCCAATAATCCATTTTTTAAAGAACAATACACCATATGAGGACATGATATCGCCAAATTATCTCGACCCATTAGCAAACGTAAATACTTCATTGTTTTTAGTAGTGTCTTTGGCTCTCTCTCTTTGCTTTATTTTTTCAAAAATAGATATAAGGGAGTGATGTCGAGCCTTTAGCAAAGACTATTTCACTCCTTACTCATGAGACACTCTGAAAATCTCATGAATTAATAATGTGGTGGATAGTAAATCATCACCTTTCTAACTTAGCTATTTTCCCTCTTGTGGATGATTGCAGGCAGTTGGTCTCCCAGTTTCACTAGATTTGTATTTAAGCACTTCTTCCACAGGGCGAATAGATGTGCGAACAACCTTGCTAGATTAGGGGTTCATCAATCTCAATACTTTATTTTATTTGATTGTTCGGCTGTGAACTTAGATGGTATTTTCAATTTAGATGGTAGTGGCTTGTACCTAACCAAACGTTGTCCTGAGACTTCAGTTCTTCCTTATTTTAATGCATTATCCTTTTCTACCAACAAAAAAAAAACTCGAGAGTTGAGACATCCGAATTTAAAAATTATTTTAGAGAATAAAACAATTTACAAATAAAATGTTCAGAATAATTTTGTTTGTCCTGATTAAAAAAAAAAAAAAAATAGAATTGAGGAGAGCAGTCCACTAGTCTGCTACTCTACTACAAGTCTACAATTGCGTCGCATAAAAGATAAAACAAGATGCTCAATTTTGTATTTTTGTTTGCATGGCGCTTTTGTAACACACTTATACACAAAAGGAAGCAACAAAAAGAGGCAAGATGGTTAAAAAAACTAGTCCTACACTACACACACGTTGTCCCATTAGTAGACAGTTCATACATAATACACAAATAGTTAAATGGTTCATACATAGTTTAATTTATTCATAATAAAATAAGTCTTCCAACTTTTTCCCTTTGTATGCATCTAAACACATAATTTCTCTATCAATCCTCCAAATTTATTATATAACGAGTTTGAATTTAATCATTTAAAATTTACATGGGTTGTTAGTTTGATCCTAAAACTTTCAATTTAGTTATTTTGGTATGATTAATTCACTGTTTTTGTCAACATCCCTTACATTTTGCCATTAAATAAATAGAATGGTGCCATTTTTTTACTCTCTCCTTGACGGCCACTACTAGCCAAAACCCCCCAAAAAATCCCATTGGGGTTTCAAATTTTAAGACAAAATCAAATCATTTAAAGCTTTTGGCTGTACATAAGAGAATTTGTCACCTTTCAAAGCCAAAACATGAGGGCCAAAGTCATCTATAGGAATTTCCCTTCCCCAAGATATTCACTTTTTGAAGCAACCCAATGCTTATACAATTGATTTTAATTTGTTGACTATCCACTTGGGATTCCCTGACTTTTCCACCTATGTTAGGTTTTGCTCTGTTTTTATTGACTAAAACACCTTGATTTGTTGTAGTTGATTGGATCGCAACATGGTTACCTGGGGCACAGGTTTCTCTTCATGAGAATTGATTTAAACAAGATCTAGATCCAGTCAATTTCATTTTGGTGATTGTAATAAACGTTTTGTTTAGGTAAAAAGGAAGGAGTGAGTGATCAGTCTATGAAAAACCTTACTTAGGCTTGACCATAGCTACGGCTACTGGCTGAGAAATCAATACTTGAGAGGCCTAGACAAGGGATAAGGGATTACAAACCCTCCCTCAGATGGTCTCAACCATAGTTTGATCCCAACCCCGCCAAGTTTCTAATAACGTCAACAAGCAGACATCCTAAGAAACAACTTCAGACCTTGAGAATTAAAATTCAATTGGGTCTGTTTGGATACTACTTATTGCTAAAAATTAAAAATACTGTAACAAAATAATTTTTAAATGTGTAAATAGTGCCGTAAGACTCAATTTTAAAGAAAAATTTATTAAAATCCGTATTAACTAGTCCTACAAATAATGCACAGGACGCGTTTATACCCAAACGGTCACTTAGGCTGTGTTTGGTTCCCGTAAAATATTTTCCGAAAATGCTATTTTCGGGAAAAGGAAAATGTATTCAGGCTGTTTGGCTGCCTCGGAATTCGTTTTATGAAAAATCAATTTCGGTGTTTGGTTCGTTCAAACATTTTACGGAAAATACTTTCCGTTTTACGGAAAATCAGTTCCCATGTTTGGTTCGGTCAAACATTTTACGAAAAATGAAATTCATTTTTTACGGAAAATCAATTCCCATGTTTGGTTTATGGATCATTTTACGGAAAATATGAAATGCCTTACAAATTCAAGCACCTGCATTACCTATACAAACCTGTAACAGTACAAAACTAATCATCTACTTCAACATCAAAAATAATCATCCAAATTCAAACACCTGTATTGCCTAGACATATCTGTAACAATACAAAAATAATCATCTACTTCAATATCAAAAATAATCATTTGAATATACTCATAATATTTATATAAAAACAGCCACATCAATCGTTCACCATTGGCATTACACATCCATGGTGTACAAAAATGATACCTCCTCGTGGTATCTGAACAGTCCAAATATATAATTTGGGCAATTGTATCATCCCAATAATACAAAAGACTACATATATAATACAAATGGTAGGTCAATACTAGTACTACAACAAAAGTTAATTCCTAAAACTACCGTCACAGTCAACATGAAACAGACAAATCAAAGTTGTGAGAACAAAAAACCATCTAACCACAGCTTTCTCAGCCTAGCATTCTTGGCTAGAAATCCCCGTGCTACCTTCTCATTTTCACAAAGATGGTCAAACGCAGTTGCGAGCATGTCTTCACTATACCCATCCACCATCATAGCCATGACTTCATTGTAAAAAGCTGTGTAATCCACCAGGCCCCGGTTGATTTCTTTCAGAGCCACAGCTATTTCCTTCAGCTAATCATACAGATCAGTCTGCACACTATCATCAGCATTAGAAGGTGCACGCCCTCTTTTGCGAGACTTGGAAATTCCCGACCCAATGGTGGATGACTCAACTGCTTTCTTCCTTTTCTCGACCACACCTTCCTCCACATTGTCTGCAACAAACTCAGCATTGTCCCAATTGTCTGGCTCATTCTTAATATCCACATAGGACTTAGAAAAGCCACCTGTGACTGTGTCCTTCCCCACAACAATAGCTAATTCATCATACATCTCAATTTTTTTGTTTAGATACTCTGCATGCTTTTGATGCGCCTGTAAGGGAGAAATGAACGTATAATAACAATATACACGGAACCTTACATTATGACCAATAATGTGTAAGAAAATGAACACTTGTTCCGTAACAAACATGTGAATAGTCGGACGTACGTGCTCCCCCTCATTGAGGATGTGACATAAGTGGTGGAAAGCTATAGGCTTCATCCTAAGTTGATTCACACAATGTATCTCACTTCCATGTAGAACACTATTTATGTATTCCTCTTTCTCGGCTACATGATTAACATAAGGTACCCTAGGCAGTCGTTTACGTCTATGCTGCAATTTCCTTAACAATGCAACCCCCACAAGGAGGACAGATGCAACTGAGGCAAGAATTGCGGCTTTGGTTTTTTTCTTCATCTAACAAAATCACAAACGCTGTGGTCTAAAAGGTATGTAAACAAGCATGCTATTGATTACACAGTAAATAAAAACAACCACAAACAGAAAACATCCAAACCACATTGATAAGGAGTACCAAATCACATTGCATTCTATTTACAATCAATATTTAAACCATCACAATACCATCACATTGATAATTGCACATTAATATCATCACAATACCATCACATTGCATTCTAATTTACAATCAATATTTACACCATCATAGTACCAAGACATTGATAACTGCACATTGATACCATCACATTGCATTCTATTTACAATCAATATTTACACCATCACAGCACCAACATAAACCACATTGATAACTGCACATAATACCATCACAATCAATATTTACACCAACAAATCACATTGCATTCTATTTCACTATAACTGTACCATCAACACAGTAAATAAACACAGACACGAACAGAAAACATCCAAACCAAATAAGCGGTTTAAAATATGTCAACCCGATATTAATTAGCATAACCCAAAGCCAAATAAACAATAATATAAATAAATATTACACAGATAACAATTGGCAAGACCCAATATGCACAATACAGAATCTATCTATCCATGAATAATACACAGTTTAAATAAAAAATGGATAATTAAAAATTTTAAATAAAAAAAGTAAATAATTTTATAAAGAAATAAAGAAATAAATATATAAATATTTATATAAATAAATAAATAAAAAAAAAATATATATATATATATATATATATATATATTTATAGATCGGATCCGAGAGGTGGGTCAGAAGGATGGGTTGTGGATTTTGGCATATCTGAGTTTGAGGGGATGTGGATCGGACTTGTGTGTGGATCGGAGGTGAGGTGAGGTGAGGTGAGGTGAGGAGTGGTGGATCGGAGGTGTGAGGATCGGAGGTGTAAAACGGTCAAACCCATAAACAGACGCCGTCGGACTGAGCCATAATCAACCGGAGAAGGAAAACTCACTGTGGGTCTGCGTTTGGCGCTGAACGAAGAGTGAGTGGAGCTCGGTGATCGGACTACCGTGAGGGAGAGGATCGAGTGGCTGAGCTCAGCGTGACCCGGAGTGAGCTGGATCGGTGTGAGTGGCTAGATCAGTCTGAGTGCAATGGAGTGAGCTGCGCTCTCTTCTTTCTCTCACTCTCTCTTTCTTTTGCGCATCTAACCTGGAAATGGTTTGAACTAAAAATAAAAGTGTAAAACCATTTTCGGGTCGAAGGCTTATTTTACAAGGTCAAATGAAATGATTTTTCAGAAAATTTTATTTTCTCTAGCTATCAAACACGCGAGTCAGGTGAAAAATAATTTCCTAAAAGTGTTTACCACCGAAACAAATGCACCCTTAATTCCAAATCCCAACCAAAAGTAAAACACATAAGAGCAAAGATAGAAACGCATTGAGAGGACAACCACCTCAAAAAGTTCTGTTCATTTGCCACGTGCTGTGCTTTAGGCCTTCAGCTTATACAGTTGGCTGCCATTGCCAGTTTTTTTGGGACCAGAACATTATTGTCCTTTTTTTGGGGGGGGTTGGTGTTGGGGGAGAGGGTGAGAGGGCAACAATTAATGACCTTTTGACTAAATATTTACACTCATTTATATCTATTATTTCAGATACATATCCACAATTGATGTAGAAACGTCTACATTTTAATACATAAAACATAAAAGCGAATGCGAAAAAAGATATTTTAAAGTGTGGATGTAAATCAAAACCCCTATACTTTTTCAGGGTACTTTTTGGTTGCAACAAATTTATCATGCCTCGTCCATCCTTTTTGCTAAACTAGAAGGCAAACACCAGCAAAACAAACCCACAGAAAAACTAAAACAACACACACCTAACCAGAACAAACGAAACCGAGAGGAAAAGAAAGTAAACAAGAAACATAGAGAATGACCCAACAAACTTATGAAACTATAATGGGAAGTTAGCCCTTAAGTTTTGAAGGCCTCATTTAGCCAAGCAATCAGCAGTTTTATTTCTAAACCTTGGAGACCAAGTGAAGCAGAACTTGACATCAAGTTTACTCTCGACTAACTCACAGACATCATCCACAGTCTGAACCACTTCCCAGATTAGAGACTTCTGAGAGACTTCAATACAATCAAGGATCCCCTTTGCATCACCTTCAACAATAACTTGGAAAAACCTTCAGCAATTGCAAACTCTACTGCACTTTTCAAAGCTGAAGCCACAGCTACCTCAGCAGAGCCATGAAATTGTTTGACAGTGACACCAATGCTAGACCACACTCACCTTTATGATTAAGAACAACAACAGCCAAGCAGGCTTTGCACAAAACCCAGGCAGAATCAACATTTATTTTTAATCATTGGTGAGGAGTAGCAGCTCATCTGTCAAACAGCGTGCACTATCCCTCAACTCCATTCCTTGAGAATACATAGCAACAACTTGTTGAAATTCTGAGTGGAATAGCTTCTGATTTTACTTGACCTCTTTCAAACACCACAACATTACTGGTTCTCCATAGCTTCAATGGTCATTGCAACAATCAATAAAAATTTCTATTGATATCATTACAACTCTAGTCATTGAACTTTTTTTGTGTGACTGGCTGTATGGGTTTATTTTGATTTCATTCACTTTTTTGCAATCTATTTCCATCTGGTTCTTGGAAAACAAAGGAAAATTTATACCTTTTTTTTTTGGGATTAATTTATATTTGAGGGCATACTTGAATACCAACACTTGAATGTGGAGTGCGGATGGCTTTGTCTGATTTTCCAGTTGGCAATGTGTGGGAGAGTTCTCCACCTAAAAGGCTTGAATTGAGTGGTGATTTGATCCCCAACCCAAGCTCGACTGACAAGTGATCACCCCTGGAACAACCTAGCCTTTGACTCCTTTGGCATAGTACTACTTTGTGTACCAGTGGATTATAGTCAAATGCCATTCCATCCTTGATGATAGTATGACTTATGAGATTGTGGGTTGATCTGTTTGAGCGTGTCACTAACATTGCATAAGCAAAAGAAATGGTACTACTTTGAATCCATCTAGATCAAATTATAGGACTAGAATATAGTTTTGTGAACTGGGAAAAACTAACTGTTTAATATACATGACCTTGGAACTTGATGGAACAAAGCTTTTGGAGTTGTATGCATGTAGAATCAAAAGAATGTCTTTACATGGATTTGAGAATGGTAAGCAGGTTATTATGGAAGGGATCTGAGATGTGCTCAAGAAGGTTCTGTACAGGACCCTTACCAGTCAAAGCTGCTTGTGTGTAAAAGCCTAACCAAGCAACCATAGCTAAGCGCCCATTTTTTATTTCTTTCACCTTCAGCTCCTCAAAAGCTACAGGATCACGTGAGAGGTTCAAGGGATCAAAAAGTGCTCCTCCTGGATAATTGATATCACCTGGCAAGTAAATGCCAAGAGGCTCCAACGCCTCAATCCCACAAAATCTTGCATATTCTGGTCCAACCTATTTATGAAAAATATCCAACAAAGAAATAGATACCCATCTTTAGAAACTATTTTAGTGTCAATAAAGCACATTATTTGTTAAACTTTAATAATTCAGTTTGGAACAGACTTATTGGATCTCCATCCCTTCAAGTACATTTTCAGTTTCTGCTTTAGTTACAATTTGCACGGAAATTAATGAAGAAAAAGGCTCGTGAACAAGCAGCCTGAGGCTTTGGAGGAAGCCCCATCTCAGACAATCCATCACGAACAACAATTTCACCTCTAAATTTGTTAATTGAACTCCTTACATTGGCACAAAGCCACAAAGTAGAATGCATGATTGTGGAAGGATATGATTGGTGATAGTCTTATGAGAATACAGAAAGAAAAAGAATGCAAAATACAGTTATTGGCTCTCCATCTCTTCAAACCATCTACCTGGGACAAAGTCCCAGGTACAATTTCAGTTTCTGCTTTAGTGACAATTCGCATAGAAAGAAATGAAGAATAAGGCTCATGAACAAGCAGCCTGAAGCTTTGGAGGAAGCCCCATCTCAGACAATCCATCATGAACTAAATTTCACCTCTAAAATTGATAATTGCACTCCTTACATGGGCACAAAGCCACGAAGTAGAATGAATGATTATGGGAGCATAAAATTGGTGATATTCTTATGAGAATACAGAAAGAAAAAGAATGCAAAATACAGTTGTTACCATCAGGAGTGCTTGGCAAATAGCAATGACAATAACTCCTTGGCCTCCAGCTAAGTGGAGTCCTGGGATGCCGAGGTAGTCAAGAGTATCTCCCTGGTGAAATTGAAGAAGTGAAGAAAAAGAAATCATTAACGCCTCTCATTATTATTGCTTATTAAGATTATATTCACAGAAGTGTAGAATCAACTTATGATTATAGTGAGGGTGAGCTCAAAAGGTCAATAACACAAATAGATGAGAAAAAATCCGAGTGAAGTCCAAAAGTTTGCTCAAGCAAGAAGGGCAGACCATGCTTAAGTGGTTGAATAGATCAACTACCATGTGGCTAGTTCTCAGAAAGAACTTTTTTTCCCAGCTGAATAGTTATTATGCTGCATTAAAAATATTGATAAGAAGAAGGATGACAAATCAGTTTCAGTCCAATTTTTATTTTTAAAATCCAGACATTTTAATAATCTTCATTTTGCCTAATTTGGAGAAAGGATGATGTAGAAGTGTAATTTATTATTCATTTTAAAGTTAGAAGTGTAATTTAGTAAGAAGCTTGATTTCAAAATATTTCTCAATTCTCACTCATCATGGAAATATTTTAATGTGTTTCCAAATAATTCCACAAACAACATTTATGGCCTTAGTTTCCATTGAAAAGATCCACACCATAAATTTGCAACTCGTAAATAGAACTCTTAGATCACATAGAACATAGCAAGAGCCCAACAGCCCCATAATGCATCAGAGTTCAAATATTTGCTATTCTAGCTTCAATGCTATATTTCTTAAGGTTTAGTAGGACTGAGTAGTCCAAATCTGGAAGTAAAGCTTTAAAAACATGCCTTGCAGAAGATAGCTGTTTCCTTAATATGTTCATATCCAATTCTCTAATTCTTCATCTTAACATCTTTTAATTCTCAAATTTTTGTTTGACATCAACTTGGGTTAAAATTAGGAAAATTAAATAAGTTCTTGGTTTCCAAATTTAGTCCAAACTGTTTCTGTTAAATAATAGTCCAAAATCTGGTCACTTGGGTTAAAATTAGTAAAATTAAATAAGTTCTCGGTTTCCAAATTTAGTCCAAACTGTTTCTGTTAAATAATAGTCCAAAATCTGGTCCCTGGTTAGACAATCATCTTTTATATCACCATCATGTTTACTGTACACCTAAATAGTACTCACATCAAGCTATACATAATATATGGGCCCTAACTAGATATTACCTTAGAGTCTCAGACAGTATGCAGACATGTTGATTGATCCTAGCCCTCCTATTAATTAATAAACTTTGAATTTTCCCCAAAAATTCTATACAAACAGCAGTCACAAGTCATAAAACATTGTGTGAACTGTTAATGTTAGAAGTTTCAACAATTGATAACCTAAATATTACTATCAGAGCACTAACTTGATTACCTATCTAGTTAAAAATAACAGAAAACCAACAAGCTGATAACTTATATATTATTGTCCGAGCACTAATAACTAACTATAATATATATCAGGAACCAGTAAAAATTACTTTGCAAAACATTAAAACCACAACCCCTCCCCCTTCTAGAAATCACCCCAACTGATCTTGTTATATGGCTGTAAAATATCCGTAATTTCAATCCAATGAGCAATCAGATCATCAGAGAGATGCTCATTGGCCATAGATTGAGATGTGCCCATAAGACAAGCCGTGATCTCTTTAAGCATATGAAAAGGCCATAGTCAAAGAGTATCTACTTCAAAGTTGAATGTGCAAACTAATGGATAATATAGCACATAAATTACTAGGAAGAAAGTGAACAAATAGGAACATATCCCCGGATGATGATATATACACTCAGGCAGAAAATTACCTGAAGCTTTGAATAGCCAACTCGCCACCAGACAGGCTCAACAAAGTGAAAGGCTCCTAATAAGTCTAATACTTCTGGAACCAGAACACCAAGTGATGCAAGCATAGCCCAACGTGCATGCAGTATCTCAAAGCTGTATACAGATTAAACTAATCATTTGGAAAATTAAACATAAGACTCAACAAACTTTGTCGACTATGCAACCCATAGTTGACATTCTTAACGCAATGGAAGCCATATTTGACTGACAGTCAAAGTAAGCAAAGCAAACCAAATTGGAATAAATAATCATTGTATTTTCATAGAGTTGTCATGTAAAGTGCAAGAGTGTTGGGAATTCATTTACTCAGAGTCATAGCATAATATTAATGACGATAGCCAAATAGTTGGATAGCTAACGTTCACAACACATAGCAGAGTCTTTGTCTGACTACACAACTCATCACCCCCTAATCTTAGTCCAAAGTTCAAAACTCTGTCATTTTTGCATATGACTGAGTAGTGGATAGTTAATGACTACGTTTGAATTGGTCATTAGACACGCGCATAATAGGTCTTGAACCCATGACCTCACACCTTGCTCTATTGTGGCCAACCCTGACTCGTCTATTAAAGATCCATAGCCAACCCCACAAATTTTAGGACTAAGGCTTGGTTGTTATTGTTGTTGTTGTTATCTTATCCCAATGCACAAAACTTTGATATTTTGCATCCAAATTAATATAATAAGGGAACATCAGGAAAACTTTGACATTTTGAATCCAAATACCAACACTTCAGAGGGAATTGTAGTGCTATATCAACTATGGAAATAACAATTCAAAGGATTAGGTTATTACTAAGCAGGCATTATTGAGGCAGCAATGGTCAAAAGTGAAAATCATAACGTACTTAAAATATTTCTTGAAAGCCACAGGATCCTTGCCCAGACCTGCAACATCAAAGCCGTAATCCCCAGGTAGTTCACCAGTTAAATATTTAGGATAGTCATATGAAAGTGGACCGAGCCAGCGAGGGCGCTCTTCTCCATACCACATGCTATAACATCAGAGAAGAAAGTGAACATATAACTCATGATAAGTTCAATCAACAGTAACTCTGACCATGTAGATACATATTTGAATATGTAATGTCTTCAGGTACTTGCATATCTGCCACCCTCTTATAACACTAATATGATCTAATCACAGATCATTTGCAGTATTGCATCATTGCATGTAGCAGATAAGTGTTACACACTTAAGCTATTAAACTGACAAAACCTGATAGCAGAAATTTTTCCCACACCTACATTTTTTTTTTCAATAAAAATTTTCTACATCCCTACTTGTTTTTGGATATGGTAAATAAAATTGTTCTATATCATTAAATTCATAAAAAAGAATCAGAATATCTGAATACTGCACGACATGAAAATCTTTCATTGGTAATTGTAGGTATACCAACCTAGTGCTTCTTGCTTATAGTACAGCGGGTATGGCTTTACTAATTTTCACAGAAAATAATTCAATTTATCGAAGGAAAAAAAGTTGCCAGGCTACTAAGACAACATAAAGTGCAAGTTTATTTGCCTTATTTAAGAACATCAACCTGACCATGTCAATGAATGAAACATTTAATGTATCAGTCCAATTGATTGTAAGTGGTAACCATAGAAAGTGCTAAAAAATCCCATAACTGGGCAAATGAAGTTGAAGAAAAACACATTAAACTTAATTCACTAATAAGAAAACAGGATGATACAAAAACATGAGTCTCTGAAACTCACCACAAAAATCTAATAAAAGCCGAAAGTCCAAAGCCTCAGAGTCCAAAACTTTCAGGGGAAAAAAGAACAAGATTTAACAATGCTATGAAGAGCATTCACGATGACACAAACCAAATAACCAAATCATGGAATACATTGAAAGTTTTCCTGGTGAACCAATGAGATTATAGAGCATTTAACAGAAATTTTACGATTGCATAAACTCTCCCTTCAACAAGTGTAAATGAAAAGATTGATAGAATAAATTAGGATGCATTCATAATAGAATGACTAGATTTCTTACTAGTTGGTTAGAACAAACTAGGATATTACTACAATATGTAGATCATGGTTTTGTAGAATAACATGTACTACTGTGGTTTTGTAATACCATGGGCTGCCATGGTATTAGGATTACCATACTAAATCTAATCTATGTCTATATATATAAAACCTATATTGGGTTCATTGTCACCGCTATAGATGTAGGCTGTTGGGCCAAACTATGTTTATTCTTCTTCTTCTTCTTCTCCTCTCTCTCTCTCTCTCTCTCTCTCTCTCTCAACGTGGTATCAGAACCACAATCTTTGTTCCTCATCAACCTTCATTGTCACTTCTTCCATTGCATAAGAGCTGACACCCAAGATATTATGGGGATCTCATCTATACCTAGACTCCTTATATCTGCATTCAGGTCCTCTCAAAATCATTGTTTCAGCATCACACACACCCTCGCACATCGTCTTAGTCCCAATCATGCACTTCCTGCTCTAAACACACCTTCCACATCTCACATGTGCTTAGAACCCTCACGTGCTATTTTCTTTCCACGAATGCTCCTAATCTAGTATCTGACTTTCATAGTCCTTGCTACACAATACAAATGTTGAAGATACACACAGTTGTACTCTTGTGCAAGAGCTCTTCCAGTTTTTCAAATCATGCACTTCACAGGCTTCTTCCTCTTCAATAGTGATAGTTTTCAAGGGTTTTTGGTGGGTCCTAAATCATTGGATACACACAGTTGTACTCTTGTGCCAGAGCTCTTCTAGGTTTTTCAAATCATGCAATTCATGGGCTTCTTCCTCCTCAATAGTGATAGTTTTCAAGGGTTTTTGGTGGGTCCTAATTCATTGGATGGGCATTGAAGATTTTCCTTCCAAACTCATGTTTTCACTACGCTTCCAACTTGAGATTTGAGGGGATGTTAGACTATTGTTTTGTAGCATAACATGGGTTACTGTGTGGCTGTGTAAGGTTACCATACTAAGCCTAATTTGTTCCTATATATTCCTACATTGACTTCATTGTAAGTTGTAACAGTAACACACTTCAATATAGTAAAGATATCACCGCTAAGAGCTTTTCAATGTGAAGCGCAAGCCGTAAGGCCGAACCATGTTCATTCTTCTCCTATTTCCTCTCTCTCTTTTAAGAAAGACTACAGCTTTGCTCATGCAGAATTAGTATATTTATAGCGTGGAGGTACCGTGGAAAACATGTTCTCTCACTCTAATTTGCATCAACAACCCCACAACTAGCTTTCTTTGAATTTCATGTTGTACAAAACTTTCAACACCTTTTGGTTTTCTCTTTTCGTTTATTTTATTAAATTATCAATATATAACTAAACAGGAACCATTTTTGTCAACGAGTGCTTTTACAGAGTGTATAATCGCTTACCCGGGATTACCTCTCTTTTCTTGCTTTCTCAGACAAAGTCTTAAATTTGGAGGAATTTCGAACAGCGAACTTCTTCCTCTCCTCCATTCTTCTTTGAAGCGACTCTCCAAGTGGGCTATTAGCTATGGCTTTCACAGCGGTGAAAGGAATCGCCGAGAATATTAGAACTCCCGCAAGCTTCATCCAAAATCACAAAAAGAAGAAACCCAAGTAAAATAGAAAGACAGAATAACATGAAAACCCTCCGAGAGAAAAAAAAAAAAAAAAAAAAAAAGTACGGACGAGACGAGATGAACCTCTTGCCATGAAGCTGTGCAGAGTGAACGAGACTTGGGGTTGGGGATGAGGTGGGTTTGATGTTTTGGGACGAAGACCTTCGAGCGGAGATTGGGATGAGACCCTTGAAAGAAAGAGGAAGAAGAAGAGGAAATTATTGGAAAAGCTTGAGACAGAGCCATGGGACTTGTCTGCGATTTTCGTGGACTAGAGGTGCTTCTTCATCCTTTTGGTTTTTTAGCCGTTGCAAATTTATTTTGCACCGTAAAAAAAAAAAAAAAAAGCACACAGAGACAACTTTTTTTTTTTTCACTGGGCTTTCTTGATCTTTCGCATTCCCACCCTGTCTGTTTCAGATTAAAGGGAGTTAGGAAAATCAATACAAAGCCTTTTGGATTTTTATAATTTAAAGTTTTTTTAATTCTTTCTTTAACCTAATATTAAAGTTATTTTTAGGTTTTTGATCAGAAAAAAAAAAAAGAAGAAGAAGTTATTTTTAGGTTTAAGGAACCTTTAAAAAGCTCTTTAGCTAAATTGTCAAACGTTTGACAAATTTTTGCTGAGAAATCTTTAAAGTTCTTAAAGCACTTTTTATAGTGCTAAACTACATCCATAATGCATACTTATTAATAAAACGCAAAATCGTCAATTAGATTCATCATTTAGGGTAGATGGACGATCGAACCAATCTTGTAATAAAGAATAGTAATATAGAGTAAAGATACTAGTGTAATGTCAGCCAAAGGCCTTTTGATGATGAAATTACAAATTAGTCATTTGGAGTAAAGTAATAAAAAGAAAGTATTCTAGTAAGATGATTAAGTATTTTTCGGATATCATCTTATCTTTATTAGTTCAGTTTTATAACCTTTGTCTGAGTTTGCTGTTAAAGACATAATGTGATTAATGTCACTTTACTAACTTCTTAACATTTATTCGTTTGTTGTCTCTTGTTGGTTATTTAAGGGTTATTAATGCTCATTAATATTGTAATTGTTCATCCATGATTAATGGAGGATGATTATTGTTGTGCATATCACTTACCATTATAATTAAAGTAGTCTTCAACCCTTAGGAGGTATGTGGGTGATGGGTTCATTGGTCTAGGATATGATGAAAGACTTGAAGACATTACATTCAATCTACCATATTATCGATTCATGAGATTTTCAAGATATTTTTGGAGAAGCTATTTCATGAGACAATTTCATAAAACACCTTTCCTTCACACATGCATGGGTCTCACAAAGACAACTTTCATATGTAAAGTTAGGATTAGGTCCAAAATTATCTCTTGATTCTATTAAAATGACAAGATATTAAAGATCCGTTTGGATAGAAATAATTTGCTTCTGCTTTTGGTTTGTTCTGTGTTTTTGGTTTTATTTATTTATTAAGTATAGCACTTATTGCACTGTTCATGAGACATAAACAGTACAATCAGGCTAATAAACAGTAAATTCATTAATGGACAATAATAAAAATATTTTTTTTTTATTGTTTTCAATTATATTCATTCGCATTATAACTAAATGTTTTACAACTTATCTAATACTTTTTGGTGTTAAGTGGTGTGGAAAAAGGGGTTTAAGGGAGCGATAGTTTTCACTGGTGAGGATAAGTCTTGTGACATAAAAGAAACAAAATTTGGGTTGGGAATCTTGACAGCCCTCAATAATGGCTGTACCATTTATAAATCATATGGTTGAATTGAGGAACCTATTTATTTTTATTGATAAGTTACGCAATCATGTCCTTACTCCTGAGAGTGGTACGGGTTACCAATCGGAAAAGCAGAGGACTCAATTGACAAATTGAATTGAAGAACCCTCTAGTTAAGTTTAAGAAAACATAATTAAATTTTTTTTTTTTTTTTCGATTTGTAAATAAGTTCTTTTTAACATAAAATAATGCCACTTTTAACTAACGACGATAGCAAATAGAGAGTACCAAGATTTTACATGTAATTTATCGAAACTTTGTGATTGATTTCACAGGCTATCAAGTCCACCATTATTATGCCAGGGCAACCAAGCACAACAACATAGATAGATGCAACTAAGCATATACACAAAAACAAAGAAAAAAGAAAAAAAGAAAAGGAGGACTTATTAGGAGAAAGACAACCCCAAAATAATGGAATAATAGTGATCAGTCTTCGTAGAGTCTGCACTCATCAGTCTCAGGATTGTCCTGGCAAAAGAACTCGAGCGGATCTTGTTTCTCCAACTTGAGCCTCAGATCGGCTTTGGCTTGGCTAATCTCTTCCACTTCGTCCCACGCCACTTTGCACTCGTCCGACCTCTCGTCCTCGCCGCACACCTCCTTCGCTTCCATCACCTTCTTCTCTATCATCTCCGCCAGCTGCTGCTCTCTCCTCTGCGTCCCTTTGAATTTCGGCGCCACCGCCATCGCTTTCACCGTCAAACCCTTCTTGGCCTCACCCATCCGTACCACTGATACTGATACCTTCGAAAACAACAAAGCCTCCGATCTCAGCGACAACGACGAGCCTCCTCCTCCTCGTTCTGTGCGAGAACAACAACCAACGACCCCTGTCCCTGTCGCTAAACACGCCATCTCGGTGGTCTTCGATCGATCTCTACAATGGAAGCGTGAACAATGGTTTTTTAACTTTTAAAAAAGTGTCTCTCTCTCCTGTGATCTCTGTCGCTTTCTTCGTGCCTTTTCTATTTTATATTTGTTTGTTTATTTTCTAGAGTTTGTTGTGTCTCTCTGATCTCTAACCAGGGTTACTGTTTTGTTTGGTGAGCTTAACCACCATGAGTTACTTTACCTTGTGTGTAGTGGTCTATTTTCTGTCGACTTGTCTCCATCCATTGGTAATGGAATTACGTAAATACCCTCCCCCTTGCTTTTATTGGAGAGGAACTTTGTATCAATTGGGGTATTTGTGGAATATGGATTGGACCCTGGTCCACCACTATTTATGGTTCACTTTTTCAATAATTAAATTGCTTCCTATACCTTTCCACAATCCATAGTTTTTCTAGCGAACGGTGAGGATTTAAAATTTTTGTGGGCTCGATCTGGATGTGTGTAGTTGAGAAGCAGCTAGGCTTAGTTAAACCCATCTTTCTAATTTGTGATGTGTCTTTTTCCAACATTATCCGGAATCCTCCTGCTCAACATCTTCACACTGTTCGGATGATCTGTACTTGTTTGTTTCCTTTTCTTTCTTATAAAAAATTATTATAATAAATAAATCCTAATTTTATTTTAGGGAGGTTCTATATTTTCTTAAACTATAAATTGTGGTTCATCAAAAAATAAATAAATAAATTGTAAATTAAAATTTGAATTTTTAAATTGTTTCAAATTAAATCCTCTCTTCTATCTTCAGTATTTAATTTGTTATGAATAAAATTATTAGGTTTAATTTGAAAAATATCCCTAAATTATAGTTATGGGGCTGGAAAGTAACCATCCCGTGAACTTGGGCCGAATAAGAAAGGTTAAAGAGACACCTTCGAAATGAGAACTCGGTCCAAATACCACTATCGAAAAGCCTAAGCTTGAGAGGTGAAAACCGAACTAAAGCCCAAGCTTGAAAGGTGATAACCGAACTAGACCGATCGTTGAGGTTATCCGGGAAAAACCTAACCAAGAGGATATTAATAGATTTATCGAGGATGCAACTTCGGTCCCCATTCTCAAGGAGCATGAAGAAGACGACGCAAAGCCCAACGTAACAATCATCTCCGCATTAATTAAGTATTCCTACCTAATGTCAGCCTCATTCAATGATGAATGACTAGTCTAAACAGTAGAGATACCCCCAAAGGTCTCCCTTCATGATCAAGAAATGATGGGAAATGTGTCTAATGGAACAAATATCCCTTTGATCTAGCTAAGAAATGCATAGCTGTAAAGGAGGCATGAGGAGAGGATAAAAGGAGAAAATAGCCAGCAAGAGAGGGGGTCCAGAAAATTATAAAAGAATAGTAAGAGAGAGAAGAAGAGGGAGCAAGAACTTGTTGATGGTGTACTATAAAATTAACTCCAAACTCGTCCATGATGGTCGTTCAAGACAAGAATGGAAAAACGACCTCATGTAAAGTGCTCGTCCAGGTAAGGTCGTCCAATCCAAAAAGTTGTTTGGACGACCTCCATACATCCCAAAGCATGTCTCTCTTTGTATATACTTTGGACAACCTCCAGGTTCTTATTGCGGAACACAAGTAAAAGTCGAGGTTCATTACTACAAAACGCTCCCAATAGCGGTTATGGAAAAATAAGACCAGAAAATATAACTTCCATAGCAGTTATAGAGGTTAACTCTGAATCTTTTGACCTCCACAAATGTGGGGGAAGTTACGAGACAAATAACCGCTTCTATAGCATTATATAAGCACTTATCCCCGACAAAAAAGTAAGTTTTTCCCTTTAACACAAGTCCCAGAAATTTGGAATTCTAGATTTCGAAGAGAGAAACTAACTTCATCATCGGAGGGTTTGTGGCCAGTCAACCCCGATCTCCTTTGATTCTTTGTTTTCCTTTTTCAGGCCTTCCAAATCATTCAAGTCTTATCCTCGACAAAAAAAGTAAGTTCTTCCCTTTAACACAAGTCCCAGAAATTTGGAATTCTAGATTTCGAAGAGAGAAACTAACTTCATCATCAGAGGGTTTGCGGCCGGTCAACCCCGGTCTCATTTGATTCTTTGTTTTCTTTTTTCAAGCACTCTAAATCATTCAAGTCCGAAACATCCAGATTACTGATTTTCCGAGCATCATCACTTGTTGTCTTTGATTCATACATTGTACCTCGGGAAATAGATTTTCTTAATCAAAGTGTTTATTTTCAACCATCTTTCTATTCAATCATCTGCCTAATCTTTCCACTATATAATTTTACCCAATTTATCTAGAAATTAGTTGTGTTGATCAAGATCTCAATGATTGTTCTTCATAACCAGTGTTTTTGACCCCCACAATAGTATTTAATTTATAACTCAAACAAATTAATAGGTTTGATAAAATGCTAAAGATACTACTACTTTTATTAAATGTTAACAAATTGGTATAACAATAATTATGATTGATGTTATATCAACAATATAATTAAAACTTAGGTTTAGATTAGGATTGCTGGGGATTTGACTAAGTTCTTAGAAATATTAGTGTTTGGATTGGCATTTTGGTTCTTTAGGGTCAAAGACAACCCATTTGGATGGTTAGTATGCCACATGTCATTCATTCAAATAGAAATGAGAGAGAATGAGAGGAGAGACAGACTCGTTGTTGTCCTATTTGAAGAAACAGAAATAGTTGAGGTCATTACACGAGGCATAATAAGATCAACTATTGAAAATCTTAGACCTGAAGCGTGTCTTGAAGGAATGTCCATTATAGTCAATCATATGATGGGCAAAACTTAGATACAGTTGCTTAGGTACAGTACTTTAGGTACCTCTTTTAAAATTAAAACACCTGTCCACTTACTTAACAGTAATACTGCCGTTTCCTTCTCCATTTATTTCTTTTCCTTCTATTTTTTTCCCCCTGTTTCAGACTAAAGACTTCCCACGAGGAAACTGAAAAACCCAAAACCCCAAAACTGTTTTCTTCTCTTTCTCTCTCCCTTCCTTCTCTCTCGCTTAAATTGGATGAAATAGACGAATCCAGCTCTCTGAATTCTCTATCTCGCTCTGTTTTCGTAGATTGGTTGGCTGACACTAAGAAAATTCGTTGGTATGTGTTGGCTGAATCTCATTATAGGTTTTCAATTCTAGTTGCTGGGTTTGTGTTATTTTGAGGTTTGGTAGAGTTTTTCTTTGTTGATTATGATCTGGGTATCAATTTTTGTTATTGGGTCTGTGATATTATTGCTTTAGTTTGTTTTGATTTGGGTTTTCAATTCTAGCTGGTGGGTTTGTTCTATCTGATATGAAGGGACTGGGATTGTCTCCCAATAGCATCACGTATTCCATGTCTGCTGTGATGTATTTTAGGAACAAGACAAAAGCTTTGCTGTCAATTTCAATTGTTTGTATTGACTCCTTTTAAAATCTTAGTGATTTGATTCTTAAAGTGGTAAAATTATTTGCGTAAATTGAATGCCACGTTGTTTTTCTAAGCCAAGCTAAGAACTAGGGGTGTCAATGTTCGACCCAACCCGCGAACACGACACGAACCCGACACGGGTTTTTCGGGTTAGGGTTGGGCCTTAATGGGTTTGGGTCATAAACGGGTCGACCCGAAAGCGACACGATAAGAAACGGGTCATAAACGGGTCAACTCGCATAACCCGCAATAGACATGTTTGACACGCCAATTTATTTGTGTCAACCCGAAATGACCCACTTAACACAACCCGTTTAACTCATATAACAAATAAATGTTTATTTTATTTTAGATTTGTCAAATACCTTTTATATCCAACATATATTTTAAATTTAAAAAAAAAAAGTGAGTAATTACAAAAATTTACAAGGGATATAATTGGAAATTAAAATTTTACAGACCTTAGAACTACTAATACTTTTTTTTTTTGTTTGTTTGTTTGTGGCATAGAACTTATACAAATGAAATTGGATGAGGTTGTGGAAGATGTTATGAATTTGGACATCAACAAAGAATTTATGGATGATAATCGTGGTCATAGTCAAGATTAGTTTACTGTTTGCTCAAATTCTTTCAATATTGATACTTAGCATTTGGCGAGTTCCAAGAATATTATATTTTTGTTGAACTATGTTATTTTATTTTGTGAAACTTTTTTATTTTGAATTTGGGTTGAAGTGTATGCATTTCTTTTGGAGTGTAAAGAACTTGTTTCTAGATGAATGTTATATTGTTGTTGAATTATATTATTTTGAATGTGGGTTGAAAACTTGAAATGTATGCACTGCTTTTTGGGATGTAAAAATAATTATTTCTAGATAGATGTTATATTTAATATTATGCAGGTTGAAATGGGTTGTGTTATATTCGTGTCAACCCAACACGACTCATTTATTAAGTTTATCAAATGGGTTGGGTCAGGTCAACCCACCTTATTAACAGGTCGGGTTAGGGTTGAAGGATCATGACACGATTATTAAATGGGTCGGGTTAGGGTTGAGTCATTTAGTCGAATACCCCTACATCGACACGACACGAACCCGACACGCTAACCCGAATTGACACCCCTACTAAGAACTAGCTCAAAAATATTACAAAACCATATTAATCATACAATGAGGGAAAAAAAGGGTGTGGTGCTTTAAAATTTTTTTAACCAAAATCTGGTGAAAAGTTGTGTATCCCTTTATTAGTATTGTCTCACTCCAGTGGTTGTTGTGTTTAGTACTCATTTTACTGAGTGGTTAATTTTAGAATATGTGGAACCTAATAAGTTGTGTTTGTTAATTTACAGGTTATGGAGAAAGATAGGAAGAGCAACCTTGAAGAAGTTTTTTTTTTTTTGAGAAACAACCTTGAAGAAGTTGCGTCTATTGATTTAGAGGAAGATACAACTCCAAAAATTGGAGAAAATGAAGACGCTAAAGAAGATATAACTCCAAAAATTGGAATGGAGTTTGATTTAGAGGATGAGACATATCTATATTATAATATATATGCTGGATATGTTGGATTTAGTATTCGTAGAGATTGGCTGAAACTGAAGTAAGGCAGATAAAACAACTATTATATTTTGCAAGTTTTGTTGTTTTAAAGCTGGTTACAAGAAGGAAGTTGCATATGATGGAAAGAAATCTAGAATGGAAAGAAACATCTGCTGGATTTCTGCACTCTGCACTGGGTACTGCTGGATTTCTGCACTCTGCGTTGGTTTCTCTGCATTGGTACAGCTGGATTTCTGCACTGGATAGCTGCTGCCTGCAGCGTGTGGGCTGCTGTTTTCTTGATGCAATTGCATCAATTGCACTCCTTGAATAGGCTTGCTTGTGTATCTGATGGTGAAAGTGGTAATAAGTACATGTGTACATAATATTACAGATTGCATCATTCATTTCTTTTGAGCTGAATATTGCCAATTGTTGTACGTGTACAATTTTTTTTTTGTGTGAATTATTTAATTAGTGTACTTGAAAATCTTTGGGTCTTCTTGGTTTTGGATGAGGGCTGTACTTATTGGATCATAAATGAATGTAGCCAATTGCTTTACTAGTTATATGCTTTGCCTTCAAGACCATATCTCCCCTTCATGCAAGACCCGCTTGGAAAAATAGTACCAACTTTGGTATTTTGGATGTCAGAAACTTGAAAGAAAGCATTGATTTTTTCATTCATCAAGTAAAATTTGCACCGATATATTTCTTAGCTTAACAACATGTCCAGCCAATACTAAACTAACAATATCATTTCACATCACAAAAAATTATTCTCATATACACAAATATGCACTTCCACACAAATGTACTGCACATCTATACACATAGCTCTTAGTTTCCACTATTTTCTTTAAGTGCAGGCAAATGAAGGCTGGTGGACTCTTTTTATAAAGGATGAGGCAACCTGTGGTGAACATAGAGCCAAAACTCACAATAAATTCATATGAAATGGCGTAAATGCCCCACTTATAACTCAAAAAAAAAAAAAAAAAAAAAAGAACTTAGTTTTGATAATAAAATGAAGTAAACAGTGTTTTATTAAATTGTGAACTCACATTACAAATATCACATGGCATAAAGTAAAAACAGAATTCACTAATTAAATACAATGCTTATTGTGCAATTTTTGAATAACTTGCAATTGTACAAAATAATTTGAATGTGTTCAACATCTTAAGTCCTACTGCCTATTCAATCAAACACGTCTTTCTGCCGTTTGAAATGGTTGAGCTGCAAATCACTTTATGTCTCAAGATGCTTGAAATGGTTGAGCTGCAAATCACTTTATGTCTCCATGTTGTATAAATCTTTCGTCCAAACAATGCATATATTTTTGGATATTATAATTGTTTCTTTTAGTTCTCCTATACTGGGCTTAACACTGATGCATCTTGATACTAAGATATTCTTTCCAATCAGTGAGGAGATATAACAAGATCAGTCCGATTAATGAACTCAATCAACTCATTTTGGTGAATGAGAATAGATTTTCTGGGCAGGCTTTAATAGACCAGGAATGAATGGTCAATCCTTGAGATGCATCCCTCATAAATCCTGAAGTGGCAAACTTTGCCAATTTGTCTGCCTATGCACAAGTCAGAACCAAGGCAAAATGAGAAATATTAACAAAAATAGTCAAAAGATGGTAAAATTTCATTTCTAAATAATCAAACAAAGTGAATAACTATACACACAATATTTCAAGAATAATAAGTGCCAACAAAAATTTTGAACCATGTTTTGAACTTTAGCTTGTAAACAATTAAACCTCCAGTTGGAAAAGAACATATAATTATGAATCTTGAGATCCATTGTCATTCTTTAATTTTTGGTCAGAGGATGAACTAGATTTATTCAGCCAACTCAAATTGGCTTCACAAATCACAAGCTAGCTGAAATCAGAACAAGAGGAAGGTTAACACTGCCCATGTTTAAAATATAAATGAAAAGAAAAGAACATGCAATTTATACTGGCTTTAAGGTTGTATGGGACCAATTTACTAAGTACTAACACTACACCTAAACATCTCCATGCTGTCGAAGTTGATTTCTAACAAAAGCAACTGCATTTGAGCTGAAAAGCAATATCAAAAATGTTAAGCAACTGCAAACCAGCCAAGAAAGACTACAATTTAAAGGACTGTCAAATTCATTATCGACAAGAAAGACTACAATTCAAAAATATAATCTTTTAAGTCTTCAAGACATCAAAGCCATGGAAAAGATATTAGAGATTGCTATGACTTGTAGGTCATAAATATTAATAGAACTTTGACATGTTTGATCTCCCACATTCTCACGGAAATAGGGTATTTAAATGGAGCACAAGGAAACATATGCCTTTACTTTCAGCACACATATATTTCTATAATCATCAAGGAAACATTCTTCTCATTAAATTGGGGTTCAAGTAACATTGAACACCATTTTAATTATTTGGGGAGTTTTTCACATCTGATTGGGATAACTATAATTTTTATTTTTCCATTGAACATAAAATATGTAACCACTTTAAGAATCAAATCACTAAGATTTTAAAAGGAGTCAATACAAACAATTGAAATTGACAGCAAAGCTTTTGTCTTGTTCCTAAAATACATCACAGCAGACATGGAATACGTGATGCTATTGGGAGACAATCCTAGTCCCTTCATATCAGATAGAACAAACCCACCAGCTAGAATTGAAAACCCAAATCAAAACAAACTAAAGCAATAATATCACAGACCCAATAACAAAAATTGATACCCAGATCATAATCAACAAAGAAAAACTCTACCAAACCTCAAAATAACACAAACCCAGCAACTAGAATTGAAAACCTATAATGAGATTCAGCCAACACATACCAGCGAATTTTCTTAGTGTCAGCCAACCAATCTGCGAAAACAGAGCGAGATAGAGAATTCAGAGAGCTGGATTCGTCTATTTCATCCAATTTAAGCGAGAGAGAAGGAAAGGGAGAGAGAAAGAGAAGAAAGCAGTTTTGGGGTTTTGGGTTTTTCAGTTTCCTCGTGGGAAGTCTTTAGTCTGAAACAGGGGGAAAAAAATAGAAGGAAAAGAAATAAACGGAGAAGGAAACGGCAGTTTTACTGTTAAGTAAGTGGACAGGTGTTTTAATTTTAAAAGGGATACCTAAAGTACTGTACCTAAGCAACTGTATCTAAGTTTTGCCCATCATATGATTTATCCAGAACAAGCTTGGTGCCGCAATACATCAACTCGACAATTTATCTTATTTGTTGACCCACTTTAAGTATCAGTTTCTAAAATGCTTATTTTTTGTAATTTATTTGTACCATGTTTATTAAAAGATACTGGATTTCGGTAATTTTTAAATAGTTACAGGAAGCTAAAAAAAATAAAAATAAAAATTATTTCAAGAAAGCTAAAATCAAAATAGTAAATTTTCAATGGGCCAAAGCCCACGATATGGGTACAGTGGGTAAAGCCTGCAAGGGTACAAACTAACAAATTAGAATATGGACCATAGCTTCGACTGAATTTGTTTAGGCTCAAAGATCCTTTTTTTCCTTCTTGGGCTGAATGGTTGAGTAAACTCGTAATGAATTGGGCCCAACGGCTAGTGCAGGTTCAAAGTTCAAATTTCATAGAAGGTAGGGCCAGCAGAGCGCACAAACTCCAATTTTCTATAAAAACCCCTTTCTAACGGTTAGTTAGTGAGAACCCAAAAACCAATCTGTGTTTCAAAATTTGAATCTTCATCAAGAAGAAGAAGAAGAAGAAGAAAGAGTAAGTAATAGTAGCAGGCAGCGATGGAGGAGGGTCAGATTCAGATCGAGAGGTTGGATCCAGAGACGGAGTTTCTTCTCTCAAAGAGAAAGACTGGGAACGAGTGGGAACTTTTCAAAGAAAACGTGAGGCCCTTGAAGAGAGGCAGAAAAGTTCATCTCTTAAACGAAGCTCTCAAATCCCACAATGACAATCAACTCAAGAAATCTCTGCTTGAGAACCGAAGGTTTTATTTTCTTTCTTTCTTTCAATCTTTGGACTATTTTTCTTTGAAATATTCTTTGATCAATTTTTGTGATTGATTTCTTCATGTGGGGCTTTAGGAGGTTGATTGAGGCTATTGATGAGTATCAAGGAGATGATCCTCTACACCCATGGCTCGAGTGAGTACTCTCAACTAGATTTAATGCCTTCATTGATAAACATGGTTAAATTTAATTGAGGAACTTAAGTTACAACAACTAAGAAACTGTACTTTAAGTTTTGCCCTTTTCATATTGATATTCCTGTATGATACTGAGTTCTTGTTTTCTGTACAAGTTATCCATGACTTTTTTCCTCCTGAACTTGTGGGTTATTATTGCTAAAAATGCACTATATTCGCTTCTTTTTTTGTAAAGAATTTATTCGAGCAACCAGCTTTTCAAATGTTGTCACACATGCCCAAACTGATTATTGGTATCTTTGCTTCTTTTGCAAGGTGTATTAAGTGGGTTCAAGAAGCATTTCCAATGGGAGGAGACTACTCTGGATTGGTTGTGATATATGAACAATGTGTGCGCACTTTTTGGCATTCAGACCGCTATAAGGATGATTTACGCTACCTGAAAGTGTGGTTGGAATATGTGGGTTTTTTAACTTTCTAAAATTTTGTTTTAGGGTGTATTTAGATACTGCTTATTTTGCTTAAACTGAAAAATTAATGCTGAAATTACCATAGATAAAACTAAAAAGTTAGTTGAAATAGTCCAGTGGGACCCATGAATAATGCTAAAAGTAGCAAAAATAAGCTGAATAGTGAAATAATTTTAATTTTTAATCACCACCCAAACGCACACTTAATTGTTCTCTTTTAATATAGTCCATGTGTCATCACGACTGTTGCCTATTTGGATTGATGTTTGAAAATGAAATGCTATTGCAGGCTGAAAATTGTGGCGATGCAGAAATCATATACAGTTTTCTAGAGGCAAATGAAATTGGGAAGACTCATGCTGTGTACTATATATCCTATGCTTCACACTTAGAATCCAAGAATAAGATGAAACTTGCCAACGAAATTTATAATCTTGGCATATCTAGGTAAGATTTGTTGTAATGTTTTATTATATATTCTGCTGTTTTTTGTTGTATTCAATCAGTAAATGTAACTTGAAAATGGTATTCATATATGAAATGTAATTTATGTTTTTAATTGAAAGGAAGTATTTAAAGAACAAGAAAAACGTGGCTGTAACTGTAACCTGTAAGCTTTGGTTGATGAGAACTCTTTGATTTTGGAATGAATTAAAAGATTTTGCGCATTGAGATCTCTTAATGCGTGTTCTTTTCAGAGTTAGTTTTTAATGTTTGCACAGTTTGTAGTGTTGTTTCATTGGTATTTGAAATATTGTAGTGTGGTGTTAAGTTTCTATTTGTTATTTCGTTAAGGCTTTATGGCTTAGTAAGGCCTTCACTAAGGGTCAAAACAATGTTTACATTATTGGGAGTGTGGTTTGTAATATTGCCTGTATCCTGCTACAAGATCTAATTTTGAGAAAAAATGTGATCTTCCTCTCTCTCATGTTTGTTTTAGTACCTCATTTTTTTAGAGTTTGTGTTTTAAATGCATCACATTGGTAATGAGATTCTTGGAGATTGTTCTACACATATGTATTAACCTATAATACAAATGAAATCTGTAGTATGTGCATACTGAGTAGCCTTATTTGTCACTTATAAGTTATTTACATATGTTCTAACCATTATTTTATGCTGATTCTAATTTCTCAATTTCTTTCTTTGAGCCTTAGTTCAGTTTTTTATTCTCTCTCTCTCTCTCTCTCTCTTCTTTATTCATGCATTGCAGAAATACATCTCTGATTAATTTTTCTATTAAATAGGAATGCTCAACCACTCGAAAAATTGAAGGATTCTTATAGGAAGTATTTTGCTCGCTCAATGAGAAGACCAAAACCAACAGATGTATGCTTCCAACTTTTCATTAAGAACTTTAATATCACTTTTTTTTTCTTTTTTTTTTTTTTTTATAAACCATTAATTGTTCCATTTATCCCCATTTTTAGGAAGATACAGTGGAGAAGCGATTACCAGGACGGAGTTTTGGAACTGTCCTCTCCAGAGGAGAAAATCGTAAGATCCATTGATCTGATTTGCCTTCTTGAATTTCTGGATTCTACTTATAAAAATATATGCTTTTTAAAACTCTCTCTAATGTTTCAGGACTGCAGACCACTGAGAACACTGATCTTGTCAAGAAAAATGTTAGGCCAGATAGGTGAGCAATATGGAGTTATTTATTTACTTAATTTTTCTAGACAGAAACCTCAAAACTTTCTAAAAATTTAATGATGAAAGTTGCTATAGGATCCCCAAACCATTGCAGAAATGGGCCTTTCATTCAAAGTTTGTTGTGATGTTATTACTTCTGGTAGTCAAAATTTCTTGATTAGTCTATTTAGAGCCTTTTTTATTTGTTGATAAGTAATAGGGACACGCAGCTGTACACCGGGAGTTTACAAAGGAAACCCCAAACAAAATAAGTGAAAAGGAAGAAAATAGAAGTACAAAAACAATTAACAACAGCTTGAAGTATCTGGGAATGCTAGAAAGTTCATAGTAGAAAAAATATGAGAAGTCGAAGTCCAATCATCTAGAATATTCAAAAAGAAGAACTTCTACTCACCAAATTTTGCTCCTTCCCCTCAAGACAATGAGCTTTCCTTTCTTTCCAAAGTAATAGTTTTCCATATCGGATTGCTTCTCTTTCCAAAACGCCCCTTCAGGCTTAAGTTCTTTAGGTATTCATTTTGTTTGTCTTTCTTCCATATGCAGAGTTATCATGTGCATGTTTGATGACATAAATATAAACTAGTCCATTGATGTTTCTCCTCCTTAAAGTTGGATCGGATGATTTCATTCAATATGTCAATAAGACATTCTAGATATGATTGATGGTAGCGAGAGTAAACTATACATTTTCATTTTTCCATTCTAAATTTTTTGCTCTGGTTCCATTTTATAGGGCTCATGCAACTCCGCTCACTATTTTCAAAGATATAAGCAATGTGGATCCTCAGCCAGATACATCAAAGACAGACTTGAATTCTTGGCGCACTCTTGGAGCTCGAGCAGAGAGAAATAAAGAAAATAATGCAATCCCTACCAAGTGGACAACATACAAGGTTTACCATTCACCTATTTCCCACTCTTCCCTTCAAACCTTAGACTTTTTCTTCCTTGCATCATTCTTATAGCATCTAAGTAACTCTAATTCTGCTTCTTTTAGGTTCCTCAGAAACCTGGGTCTATAACAGGAGGAATAACTGCCAGTAGTATTGAGGTTTTTGTCGATGAAGAATGTGAAGAGTGAGTATCATTTTAAATTTTATTAAAAGCAACCATTATTAGATATATTAGCATTGTCACCCAATTATATCCTGCATTGCACTCTACTGAATATGTTTATTACAATCTTAGTTGTTTTGGTTTGTCCAATGAAGAAAAGATTTGAACACAGGATTTGAAGTCATATGATTTTGTACATCATTTGTCATAATATGCAGCTGTTATGCTGACGTGTGTTGAAATTTGAAATGTTTTTAAGGGTCATTTTAAAAATGAACACCAACACCAACGCCGTTTGTTTCAGTAGAATCAAGTGGAGTAGTCAGTAGATTAGTTAATGGTTTTTCATTTGACATATAATAAAGTGTCAATGCATTCTAGATCTCTTTCTCATTCTTCAAATTCTGTTCTGATAATGTGTTGTTCTTATTATTATTGTTTTCAGAATTCATAAGATGAATAATGAGGGTAGTGATAAGTCTTCGATGTTGCAACTTAGGCATGGGGATGGCCGAGACCTTAAAAAGTAAGCAAGCAACTTGAGAATATATGTTGTTGTCTATTTCAGTATACTGGCAATATCTTAAGTGATAGTGTGATACTTATCAGCCTTTTACTATTTTAATTGTGCAGGGAAACGGAGCTACTGAGGGAGAATCCATTACGTAATTTCCCTCCAAACAGCCTTCCGAGATGATTTTCAATCATTTGTGGTTTTGCTTCTTGCAGTGTTGTATGATTTCATGTGTGGGGGGGTCAGCTTTTATCTCTAAAGCCTGATCTATGCTGCTTATCCACTTCTTTCATTCATTTTGGACTATAAATTTGGATTGATTAGTTTTCTTTTTCTTTTTTTCCCCTCTTAAACGCTGTTGCATTGTTGAGCAAGCACGCTGTTTTTTGCTCAATTCACATTCTTTCTTGAATGATTCAATTTGAAATATAAATTTGGATTGCTCCTGCTGTCCTGCAACCTCTTTCTCTATTCTTCATTCACAAATCCAAAACCTAAAAAATCATTCACAAGTTAGTTATACTGCCCCTAATTATAGATTTTGACTTTGGTAGTTATTTGAAGTCTGGTCCAAAATTTTTAGAAGTCTTCCACTTGAACACTGTGCACGAGAAAATAATGCATCTCTTGGGCTACTTCCAAATTTGTTTGAATGGGTTAATAAATTAGGCCATGCAACTGTCGAGCATGCTTGCTAGAAAAATTTAGGAGCACTACTCTAGGCCTTGTTAAAGATTAGCATATCATGTCCCTCAAACTCATCCAAACATGCCCCAACTCATTTGGTAACATCAAATTAGGCATATCTAATCCCTCTTAAGTTCAATATATATGAGTATGCTTAATTATCTCCACCAATGTACTCATGTTTATGTTACAAACATCCAAAGAAGCTACAAAACTTGTCGGCTATGGGTAGAATCGCTTTCCCAACTGTCTTGTTAGGCTGTATAATTTCATGGCCATAGACAACATGCTAGGGTATAGGGTAGTGTAGACATTACCCCCTACCTTGTAATACAAGGCAAGTAGTCATAATTAGATATATATCTTTTCATCCACCTCCTAAAATGGTTGAAAAAGCATATGTAGTATGAATTTCATGCTACAATTGAGTACATTTTTCAAAGAGCGTTCGTGTAACATCTTTGTAACACTATATAGATGTAACTTGTAAGTCCAATTGCTATCAAAGTGCCTATCTCGGGTCTTCTATAAGCTACATGGATTGTAGACTCTTTCTATTTTATTTTAGACAAATGGTAAGAGGATTGTAGGCTACTAGGCTATCTATGCATATTTTCAGCAACATAAATATCAAAGACATCTTAGCATAAATTAAGACGACATATATACATAAATGTGTCTCATATTCACCTAATCTAAAAATATTGAAGGGATATGATATTTACTTTACTTGCTATCAAAGTGCCAAATGACATTTGTCTAATCTAAAGTATCGAAGGAGTTTGATATTTACTTTGCTTGCTATCAAAGTGCCAAATGACATATTTTATCTTTATTCACTATAATAGTGTTAGAGGTGATCACTCAAGTGACTGCTTTATATAGGCATGTTGACAATATTTCTTCACAAAGGAAGAAGGAACCCAAAAAGGTGATAAACGTGTATACTCTATATACATAATAATGTCACAATAATGAATCAAGTGCTTATAACATTTATGAATAATCAGGTTCCAATTTTACTATATGGTAAACCATAAACACATAATCCAGATATTCAAGCAGTATTTTAAATCAACGGATACACACAAAATCAACCATTTTTATTATGATTTCTTTTTTCAATTAGCACTAGCATGTGAGATCCTCACTCTAATTCTATTGGTGGTAAAATGATCATGACAATGTATTTTTAAGACAAGTATGCAATAGGGTAGCCGTTACTCTCTACTCTCTAGGATATTGTTTACATTGTCACTCTAAATATAGAAATATAAACTCGTACAAAGTAAAACAACTTCACTTCAATGAACCAAAAGAGACAATTTAGAGCTGTTGGCATGGTGCGTTGGTAGAAGTATCGAACTGGCATTATGTGATGTTTGCAGGGATATGTTGGTTCGAGTTACACGCTTCAACAAAAAATGTTATATTGTTGTGGATAGCCTTAACGTATCTAAGGGTGCCCCACACCATGTGAAATTCAGGTTTAAGTGGGCATGGCCTATGACCACATACATGAAACCTTTTTTTTAATTAAAAAAAAAAGGAAAAAAAAAAAAAGAACAAGACAATTTAGACCTAGACAATCAGATCAAATTTTACAGATGCTCACAAAATGTTGAAAACCCAACCAAATAAGTTTAGCCTTGGGCTTATTCAGATCATCAAACGAACTAGGCTGAATTGACCCAAGCCCAAGTAGCTTCGGTTTTAAGGGTTATGTTACGGCAACTTTTTTTTTTTTTTTTTGGTTACTGTTTTATATCATTATTTTCAGCTTTGTAAGTTACGAGCATAAATAAATAAAAAATATATATTTATATATTAAAATAAACTATAAAACCAATTTTATGTAATTTTTTTTAATTTATTCAAAATTTTTATTAAATAGGATTCACATTAAATAGGCGGTGCTAGTTACACTTGCCATTAAAAAAAAAAAAAAAAAAAACCCTCACAAGATTGTCATTGTTCAAAGAACTCAGAAAAGTCAACGTAGTAAACGCCCATGATGCTACCCACGGTTTTTACACCTTCTGATTCGTGATTGTCATTTATAAATACCCAATTAAAGCGAATGGTGAACAAAAAAGTTCCACCTTCGATGGATAAATCAAAAACCAGCAATTGAAGTTCATTTTCTTACGTAGACTTAAATATAGCCTAGAACTTTCCTCAAATCCAAAAACCCAAATATTATTATTATTATTTATTTTTAAAATTTCCTCACACCCCGGGTTTTCATTTTCATTTTCAAATTCCCCCTCTTCTAAATAAGGGTTTTATTCAATTTTTTTTCCCCATTTCTCAAACCCTAAAACTAATCAACGATTTTAACATGGCGGAGCACTTGGCTTCGATTTTCGGCACCGAGAAGGACCGCGTGAATTGCCCATTCTACTTCAAGATCGGCGCGTGTCGCCACGGCGATCGTTGCTCTCGCCTCCACAACCGACCGACGATCTCTCCGACCTTGCTTTTGTCGAACATGTACCAACGACCCGACATGATCACGCCGGGCGTGGACGCCCAGGGTCAAACCATCGACCCGCGCAAGATCCAAGAGCACTTCGAGGATTTCTACGAGGACATCTTCGAGGAACTCAGCAAGTTCGGCGAGATCGAGAGCCTCAACGTTTGCGACAACCTCGCCGACCACATGATCGGCAACGTGTACGTTCAGTTCAAGGAAGAAGACCAAGCCGCCTCGGCTTTACAGGCCTTACAGGGCCGGTTCTATTCGGGTCGACCCATTATCGCCGATTTCTCGCCGGTGACCGATTTTCGCGAAGCCACGTGTCGGCAATTCGAGGAGAACAACTGTAACCGAGGTGGGTACTGCAATTTCATGCACGTGAAGCTGATTGGGAGAGAATTGAGAAGGAAGCTGTTTGGGAGGTACCGTGGGTATAGGGTTAGCCGGAGCCGGAGCCGGAGTTCGAGCCCGCTGCGGCACCGGAGGGATCACGATAGGCGTGAGAGGGATTCTCGGGACCGTGATTATCGCGGAAACGGGCGATCCAGCAAGGACCGGTATGATAGGCATGAAAGAGATGGGTCTAAGAGAAGATATGGGAGTCCTAAGCGGAGCAGGAGTCCTGTTAGGGACGGAAGCGAGGAGCGCCGGGCTAGAATTGAGCAGTGGAATCGAGAAAGGGAGGAGAGGGAGTGATATGATATATAAATAGCTCACTTTGGCTTTGGCATTGGTAATTTACTTTTTAAATCTAGTTCGTTCTAGGTTGCTCTTCAGGTGTTTGTTTTAATGCTTACTTGAGACTTCCAAATTGGTGTTCTTTTTAAATTGAACCATTGGGCCATGATTGTAGTGTCAAATTAAGATAGTAGATTAAATGTGGTATGTTGAATTGTAGTTTTTTTTTTTTTTTTAATCTTTTAACTGTGCTGGTACTGGGTAATGTTGATCATCTTTGAAAATTTTATGCTTCTAAGTTTCCTTTATGTTGAAATTTCATTGTTCAAGTATGGGCTGTAATGGGGTTAGTGTTTAGTTCAAATTTCTGCATTAATTTAAGTGTATTGGCTTAAGTTTGAGTTGCCAATCCAGAATCTATGTTATTTGTGGTACGCATCTGGTCTGATTGTTGGAGTCTTAAGGTGCTGTTTAACCATTTGCTTTCCAAATGCTAAACAGTTTTCAATAGGATACTCTATAATTTTTACATTAGAATTGGGCCTCTTTCTTATTATTTCTTCTTGATCTTATCAATGGCCTATTATCTGTTACCAGATAATTAGCCCAAGTGGATGATATTACCCATCGTCAGGCTTCATAATGTTGCTCAATTGTTATGCATTTTGAGTGAAATGTTTGATCAGGTTGTTGGTATTCATTTAGTCTTTCACTTGATACTAGGTTTGCAATGTAAATAATTTGGACCAATTTGGGAGTTGTCAATTGAGGCTTGCTTTCAAGGTGATAGTTAAAGCTTTCAGAGCTTGTGTTGAATTTGTATAGAATAAGCTCTTTTTAGCTAGGTGTGAAATCTTGGGATCATAAGTAAGCATCAGTTTGTTTGGAGTAAATAGTAATCTCCCTAGGATGTGGTAGTTTCAATTTGATTCTGTTATTTAGAGAAAGTTGGAACTCCTCTGGAGTGTTTGGTGCTCAATGCATGATCTAAGATTTTAGAGCACTGTATTTGGAAGTTGGTGAGGTCTTTGTGGTTTGGTTGGCCTTTTGCAATTTTGAGTGTTATTTGAGGTTTGGCTATCAGTGCCAAGTTAGTTAGTTTTCAGCTTCACTGACCTTATAGTAGGTTGTCAAGCAGCTACATAAATCACATAGGAACACCCATTCCTAGAGTGGCAGGGTTTTTTGAAGTGCACCTGTAAATTTAAATGCATTTATGTAAATAATCTTAGTGCTTAAAATATAATTAGAAATAATATAAAAGACAGTCTTTTGTCATTTGAGGACAAAGGATCTGTGAAATTGGCTTGCAGGTATCTGTCATTCATTTTTCAGTCTCTCTCATTTGAGGTTTTACTTGTTCAATAAGTTGACCGTTCAATGGTTAGAGGCATAAGCCCCATGTTCCTTTGATAATCAAGCTTGACTTGATGAGTTGTAGATTTTGGAAAACTAAATAACAATGACAAGGTTAATATTTTAGGGTTTATTGACACTATCCTTTGTGTAAATTTCCAGGAAGATGTATAATATAATGTAGGCTTTGGTCAATATCAACTTACTGTAGGACGTCGACACACTTGTTGTGTGGTGGGTTCTGCTAGTCTTGTATCAGAGTTTAATTTGGGCTGTGGTTACAAGTCCACATCTATTTTAGGTAACTGGTTGTGACTGTTTCTGTGATCCTAGATGTCACTGCAATTTGTAGGTACTTCGTGAGCGTCTGGAGGTCATTGATCAACAGATTTAGAGCATTTTCTTATATATCTGTTCCTGGTGTTATTTTGTAGTCAGAATCTTTTTTCTTTTTCCTCTCTCTCTCTCTCTCTCTCTCTAATGACTTTTATTTATGCTTTTAGGGCCAGGTCTGGTAGCCCTGAAAATTGGGCTTGCCGTACTCAAAGTGGGTCAGAAAATGGGCAAGTTGTCTGGTTAGTTTATGAAGTGTGTATCTAAGTTTTGTTTTCTTCTAATCAAAATAAACATGTTTATCAGGGAATAATATTCTGCTTTTCTGCCTCTAGGAAAGCAAAAACAGGTTATGTTTAACGCGGGAATATTGACAACACGAAGTCTGGGTTTAAATCTAGCTTTGAGGTAGTGCTTCTCTCAATGTTTTGTGGCTTTATAGGATACTAGGTTGACCCCCTGAGGAACAAAAACACTCTTTACCCATCTACTATTGAGAGTCCTAAATTCACTTCTTTCACCCTTTGCCCTAGCACTGCAGATATAGGGTCTACCCATGTTTGATATGGCGAAGACAACTTGTTTTGTTTGGAGGGTGACAATACACATATTAATGTATGGGTTACAACTTAAAAGTGTTCATTTGTTGGAGGTGAAAAGAAGTTGAGGATTGAAGTGTCATAACTTCAGCAACTCCAATATTGACATGTCTTCAAGTTTCATGGGGTTTGGCAGTGTGATCTGTAGTGACAGGTCCTTTGATGTTACAGGAAATGGTGGAGTTCCACTTATTCAGAATTACATAATGTGAGAAGGAAATTTGGAGCACCTTATACATATTCTATTTAAACATCTGAACTCTTCACCCCACCTTTACCTATACAAGCCTGATTATCTACTGTTACCTTACTACCAGTTTATTGAAGTTCTTAGCTGGAGTCATTCCATGACACTGATCTATCAGCACAAAATACAGGGGTCATATGAGATGTGCAGGTCTTTGATGTCCTTGGAGTTTGGTGCCCAAAGCTTGTCATCTTCAATAAAATTTATTCTTTTATTCTTTTATGATAATCATGCTTGAATATGTGGTGTGCATTTGGCAATTGCTTATTTGCTTTTTGTTTCAACTTTTTTTGCGGACAATCTAACTTTTCACTTTTTGGTAATAAACTAGCTTTTATATGTAAAATGTGATACCTCTCTGTTCTTTTCTTTAATAAGTGCATAGAATGGTGGGGTTTGATCCTAAACTAAAAACCAATTGGTATCTTGGCTTAATGATAAAAGGCAATCTTCATAGAGTGGATACCATAAATTCAAATCCTATTGTTTGTAACTGTGCAAGTGTGTGTGTGTGTGTGTGTATTTTAACCGTGTATAGGATGTTTGAAATCGTGAAAAAATGATCACAAAGTGCAATAATCATGTGCTTATTGCATAACAAGGAGTAAATTATCGTCATGTAGAAGTGTTCAGGTTCATAATGGTAGGATCCTCACAAGAGTGTATTGATTGGTTAAAAATTATGTCAAGCTCTCTTGTAAGACGGGGAAGAATTTCCTCCTTTACTGCGTCCTCCATGCAAGATGGACTCTTTATCTTTTTCAATTATCGAAAAGCTTGGTTCCTTTAAGGTGTTAGTCATCTGGGATGATTTTGCCTTTCTGTCATGTGTTGTGTTCTCTGCTGCAACTGTGCTTGCTGTTTATTGTTTAGTTCTGATTCCAATTTTACTTTGTAGCTATATGTCTGAGGTGTAGCGTAGGTTTGTTTATCTTTTGTTTCTTTTTTGGCTACATTGAGTAGAGTAACATGACCCCAGGAAATTGAACTGAGCCCTCCTGGCACCTGTATGGAGAGGGCCAGATGTGCCAACGTGCTGTGAAGCTCTTGGCGATTGTTTTTTCCTTCCATGTCTGAATGGAAATTTTACTCCTTAATTTGAAAAACAATCGAAGGTCATGTGCAAGATATTTCTTGCTTTGTTTATCTAGTTATGGTTATTTTAGATGGTGTTGGCTTACACAGAAACTGCAAACTCATCCGACGATGACCTTTTGCTGCATGTTTCTTGGTGGTTCAATTTCAGGGATTATACTGTTTTGTTTCCTCTGGAGTCTTTTTATTTGAGAAAATGTGAAGCTTGTCACGTGAGAGACACATGACCAAGGACATGTGATTTGTTTAGAGAATACTGTGTAGTAATTTATGGTCTGTTTGGATTGAGGGGAAGGAAGGGAGAGTAAAGTAGATTTAACTCAAAATTAGTTTATTTTTAACTAATTTTACTCTCCACCACTCCCTTTTAATCTAAACGGGCTCTTATTGTATTCAGTTGATAAGGTTGGGTTTGTTGTTCAATAATTTGAATAGTTTTATTAGTGAGAAATGATATATCTGTAATATTTTCACAACATTTTTACAATAAATCTTAAATGGCAGGTTGTTATTAGGGTCGACTTAAGGCTTAGGCCGAGGCTTAAGTTCCCATAAAAAAAAAAAATCACCTTAGAGAAAAAGGCCCTACATTTTAACTAATTTTACTCTCCACCACTCCCTTTTAATCTAAACGGGCTCTTATTGTATTCAGTTGATAAGGTTGGGTTTGTTGTTCAATAATTTGAATAGTTTTATTAGTGAGAAATGATATATCTGTAATATTTTCACAACATTTTTACAATAAATCTTAAATGGCAGGTTGTTATTAGGGTCGACTTAAGGCTTAGGCCGAGGCTTAAGTTCCCATAAAAAAAAAAAAATCACCTTAGAGAAAAAGGCCCTACATTTAAAGGCCCAAATTTTTATAAAGTTATATATATTTTTTAAAAATTGTGCATATTTTTTTATTAGTGATGTTAAAGATACTATAAATTTTACTATTAGCTTACAAATTGCCATTTTACTAATCACAAAAAAAGTGATTTAAAATTTATTAGTTAAATTGATGAATTTCATCAATGAGAGTCAATGTCACATCATATGTGAACATTTTATAGTGCTTTCTCAATGTATAAGACCAATAGAACCCTATCCAATTGAAACCCTAAAATGTTTTAAAAAAAATATTACAAATGTGTTAAATCATCAATTATAGATTAATCTTCCCTAACAATTTGAGACTTTAATTTTTGTAAACTCATATCTTACAAAGCCATATGCCAAATATTATCTATCTCTCTCTTAAAAACAAAATTAAAAATTAGATTACAACTTTACTTAACTATGCATCGTTGTATATCCAAAATAAAGTATCTTTTATAATTGTTGTAGGGTCAAGATTTGCAGCCCAAGCCTCAAAAGAAATGGGATGTGAGCACAATAAGCTCAATTCAATAAATTTGTAGAGAGTTGGTAAAAGAACTAGTTTGTTTGTGAACTCAACAACAGTTAATCAAGATCTTGCTAGATGAACAAGTACAAAAACACTTGAAACTTGTATAAACTGATATCTGAGTAGATAAATTATAGTTTGAAATGCTAATATTACTCTTAGCGCTACAGTAAATTTTCCTTCTTCTTCTCTCTCTCTTTTTTCCGATCTCCTCTCATGAGAGGTCTATTACATTTATATAGTTTTCTTTTAAACCATCTTCATCGTTCACTTGTTCTTCATCTAAGCATTCACTTGAGTACACGCCTCATCGGATATCTTCTTTGGTTCTGCATGAGTGGTGGCAGTTGAGATTGCATTGTTCAGGGGGTCTTCTCCACATAAATGCGGCCAAAAAGTTGCTGCAGCGTATTAAATGTGGTGGTAGCAGTTTTTTCTTTAGATATTTCTCTATTCTTATCATCTTTATACGCGTATGAAGTTCATCCTTATCGCTGAAATTTCCTGAAAGTTCACTCAAACTACCGAGGTATTTGCTTGACCGATATTCTTTAAATCCGAAGAGAATGAACTCCTCGGACTATATTTCTTTATCTTTTCCTTACGTGATTCTCCACTATGAGGCATTTCCCAATTCTTTACTCGTCCTCAAATATACCCACATCTTTAAATAGGACCCAGGGCCCAATATACGCATTTGGGCTTTTACCCCCACAATATCCCTTCAAAATTTTAATTTTTCCCTCGGGTTCCGAGGAGAAAAAAATGGGATTTTGATCTGCAACAGAAATAAAGGCTAAAAATGTAAAAGTACCTGAATTTACACGTGTGGGAGTATAGATTTAGGCGCTTCATCATTGCTGCTGATGTTTCGGTATTTACGAAGCGTTATTAATTGCTCCAGGCGGCGCTATATTTTTGGCATCCAACGAACGGCATTTTTCCTCAAGATTTAGGCGGGATAATTCTCACTCATTCTCTGGCCCCTAGATAAGGCCTTAAAGGAGATCATTTCTCCCTTACTTCACAATTTCTCACTCTCCAGCGAACTCAAGCATTCAAACTCACCAAGTTTTTCAAATCATCAGTATTATTTCCTTACAAATCCATCAGAATCCTTCTAAGGATCTAAAGATCACTCCCCAACCCAGTTTGTGTAAGTTTCAATTTCTTCAAACCATTCATTCTCCCCTCGGCCAACTTCTTCAGCCTTCAAATTATCATTTCCCCGTTTTCGTTCTTAGCGTTTCCCTTTTTCTGCTTATCCGAAATGGGTAGATTTAGGTATTTAGTGGATAGTCCCGCCTAGATAGAGATATTTAGGGAAATGTATCACATACCCTAGAACGTAAATTTGCGTTATTGTCCCCCAGAAAGACTATTAACAGACCGAGGGGTAGGAGAAGTTATAATTCCTGTTATAGCCTTTATAGAAGGGGGAATGACTATCCCTATAGGTCCCATTACAAGAGATTACCTTCGTAATCATAGGCTTAGTCCAGATCAGTGTGCGCCTAATGTCTTTAGGATTTTAGGATCAGTTGATGCTTTGAATCGACACTTAGGCCTGGGACTCACCTGGCTCGACGTAGTCCATATATACGAGTGCCATAGACAAAAGGGGGCGAGATATTACCTTAAATCCCGATCCGACATTGTTAGGCTCATCTCTTGTCTTCCTAAGTCTAACAAGGGGATGAAAGACGATTATCTGATCGTCTCGAGAGTGTGGCATGACGATCTTCATTGCCCAACCCAACCAGGAGAGCCAGGTGGGATATCCTAGACCTAGGTTCCCTAGAAATAGATTTAGAATCTTCATTATTAGCGTTGTATTTTTTCTCTTCATATTAGTATTTCACCTTAAGTTTCTGATTATGTTTAACTCCGTCGTGTTAACAGGTAAAAGGCATGTATCTCCTCGGCTCAGCTTGACCAATGTCGCCGCGCTCAACTATCTACTGAGATCAGAGATTTTTGTAAGCGAAGACGAGTAACTTCGGGCCGCCCATCTCATTCTCGATTTTCAGCCACTCTCGGACGCGTTTCAACCGGTTGGCAACGCGATAAGGCAAGGAGACTGTCGCATAAACCGGATAGACGTAGCTCGGCCAAATTTCTTGTCTCCGATCGATCTTCCCTCTGTACCCCATCCGGTTTCGCAGGGTGTACCCTTAATTGTCTCTCCAGCTCAATAGATTCCTTTCGAAGCAGCCGTAGCAGGGGAAGGAATCGCCTCCTCGACCTTTTCACTAGAGGAGCAGATTGAAAATTTCCGTTTTGAAGAAGAGGCACCAAGGGAGGTCCAATTAATCTCTCTTTCGGACACTGAGGAAGAAGCTGATAGGCACTCTAGCATCCACGCTCCTCTTTTAATAACTTCCATTCTAGACGACTCATCGGAAGAGGAAGAGGAGATGGCTTTGAGCTTAAAAGATCTTATGAAGGTAAGGAACAAAGCAGTTGTGCCCACAGAAGCCATCAAGTCTCAGCCTGCTGTTAATCTTCCTCCACCCCCTCCTCAGCTCCCTTCTGACCTTGGCCTAAAGCCTGTCCCTGAACTAAAGAAGAAAAGGCCTAATACGGCTCTTGAAGAAGGTGAGTTGGAGCCTACAAAAGGAAATAAGCAACAGAGAGTGGCTAAGGACCAACAGGGTAAAAGGGCATCGTCTGTTGAGAGCCGAGAAGACGCTCTCAATGCTGATGTACGCCGAGGACGGCGCACTTGGTCCTCGAAGCTAGAGTTGGATGGTGCTCCCTTCCTATGGGACACTTCAGTAAGAAACTACCAAGGGGGGAAGGCAGGTCTCATCGCTGAGGCCCTGGAGCATCCACTTCTCTTGCCAGCGGATATGGATGCTTATAGGCGCTTTAACCATCGTGAACTCTTCCTATCCCTTAAAAGGGACCTGGTCATGGTAAGTGATGTGATCCGTTTCTCCAATTGGATTGTTGGCCATTTTTATTTGTCATTTTTCTTTATTTTATATTGAAGTTTCCCCATACTGTTATGCAGATTGCCCAACAAGTTTATATGGCTAAGGAATAGAATAAAGAAGCCTGTAATGAAGCCCAGGCGGAGGCCCACTCCCGGTTTGAAGTTGAGAAAAAGATGGGTAATCTTAAGGAAGATTATGATAAGCTGTCCGAGCAGCTGAAAGAGGTGACTAAGGCCAGGAATAATCTTGATGTAGGCCTTAAGAATGCTGAAAGGCAGGCTAAAGATCAACGCAAGCAATTGCGCATGACTGAGATTAATCTGGAGACAGAGAGACAAATGGTCAAGGATCTTCGAACTGAGCATCAGAAAGCCAGGGACGCTGCCCAATTAGTCAAGGAGGTAGTCGAGACTGAAAAGCATGCTGCATACAAGTTTGGGGTGAAAGAGACTCAAGTCAGACTTACAGGGGAGTTTTCTACAGTCTGCAGGGATTACTGCGATATAACTTGGGGTAAAGCCCTCGATGCTGCTGGGGTCCCTACAAAATCTGACTTGAGGAAACCTGGGAGAGTCTACTACGATCTTGATATTCACGAACTCCCAGGTCATAAATCCTCTCCCTCCACACAACTCCCAGAAACCTCAGAGCAGCTTCTGGTCGGCCAAGTCCCTCCTGTCCTTCTTGAGGCTCCTAAAGAGTCTGGTCAAGCTGGTGGTCAAGGCAAGCAAGTTGAGGATCCTCAAGATAAGGGTAAAGACTTGGGTAAGAAGAAAACTCCTCCTGAACCCAAGGACCAAGCCCAAGATGTTGCTGCCACCCAATCCAGCCAGACTATTGACCCCATTGTCACAAAGAAGGCTTAGACACTAGGATTTTATAATAATAATTATTATTATTATTATTTTACTCTATTAGGAACTAAGAAATGCCATCTTTTTGATCAATGAAAGGTGTGTTTTTTTTTTTTTTTTTCTATGTTTTCGTTACTTACCTTGTAAAATTTGTTATTATTACAAGTAATGTTAACCTGTATTTATCTTAATCTGAGCATGCTCAACAATAATATTCTGCTAATGATGCAAATAACTTAGATAAGTATGGGCAAACATTGGATCATATAAGAATTGTTACCGTACTTATTAAGTAATAACAGATAAAAAAGTCTAAAGTATTAAAGTGAATGGTTAGAGACTTTACCTGAACTGGATTATGTACAGTACATGGTCCGAGAAGTCCAATATGGTTTAAGATCTATTTCAGCATTTGTGAAAATAGTCACAGAGTAAAAACTAATTCATATCCTCTGGTCTGAAGACTTCAGGCATGACTATATTTAAGTTTAAACGCTTATAGGACTTGCCATGGGGTGTTAACCAACCCATATCATCTAGTCCGAGGACTTCAGGCATAATTGAATTTAAGTTTAAACACTTATAAGAATTGTAAAGGAGTGTTAACCAACCCATATCATCTGGTCCGAGGACATCAGGCATGATTAGATTTAAGTTTAAACACTTATAAGAATTGTAAAAGAGTGTTAACCAACCCATATCATCTGGTCCGAGAACATTAGGCATGATTGGATTTAAGTTTAAACACTTATAGGACTTACCATAGGGTATTAACCAACTCATATCATCTGGTCCGAGGACTTCAGGTATGATTGGATTTGAGTTTAAATACTTATAAGAATTGTAAAGGAGTGTTAACCAACCCATACCATCTGATCCGAGGACTTCAAGCATGATTGGATTTAAGTTTAAACACTTTCTCCGAAACTTTTATGTAATAAATAAACATATTGATCAAGGAAAAAACTCAATTAATAATAATACCTTTTAAAGTTGTTTACATTCCAGAGACGTGGTATTACATGACCATCTAAGTCTTCCAAAAAATATGCCCCAATGCCAACCCTTGAAGTAATACAATATGGCCCTTCCTAATTAGGTCCTAACTTTCCCCAAGCTGGGTTCTTCGCGGTGCCCACAACTTTCCTGAGCACTAGATCACCAGGTTGTAAAGGCCTTAGCTTTACATTGGCATCACAACCCTACCTGAGCTTTTACTGGTAATATGCCAATTGGACCATTGCGTTTTCCCTTCTTTCCTCAATCAGATCTGACTCTTCTCTAGCTATTTATGTTAGGGTTTATGCCCTAAAATCCAATTTATTGGCATGTCATGAATAATTAAGTTGTTTAATTGTATGAGATCATTTATGAACTAATGGGACATTATCTTAGTCCATGAGATGCATAGTATGTGATTTATGTGAAAAGTCACAGAAAGATATAAATCACAAGTTCTTTGTAAACTCAGAATTTTAGTTCGTAGTCGGCGATGAAATTGGGCGTTTCATCTGCGAAAACTATAACATATCAACTAAGATGATTTGTCTTGATCATGGAAGTGGAGACTTCTAGTTGGTATGTTAATATGTTTTAAGAGTTAAGACATATTGAACTGGACCGCTGTGAGATTTATTATTCTCCTAAAGACTGTCAAATGAATAATAAATCTCACGACTTCTATTTAAATCAACTCTAAATCCTGAGAGAATAATGGACTTGATCATGAGATGTAGGTTGCTTTGATATATCAAGAGTGAGATCTATAAGTTATGATCAAAACCTCAGTATGTTGGGCAGCCGCATTTAGTGTTGATGGAACATACATTCTCAAGATGGAATTCATAATCTCTTAACGGAGATATAAAATATTCCCTTGAGATAAGTTTAATGGGTTTGGTTATTCAGAGTGTTGGGCCCAACCACTTTAGTAAGGAGTTACTAAAGTATATATTTATGGAATTGGATTTCATAAATATATGATGAATAACATAAAGGATTAAACCGGGTACTCAAGGATTAAGATGTAGTAATCTTCAAAGTGACAGTCTATTTCATGACTTTGTATTACTACGAATATTTTAATGAAGGGGTTGAATGTATAATAAAGTCTTGGGATATAATTTATAGATAAGGCCTAGAGTGCAATTATATTCTTATAGTGGTATTGAATATAATTAATGGTAACTTTGGACTTGTCAAGAGTTGACGGAAAAGCCCAAGGCCCATTGGAGCTAGTGTCTTATTGGTCCCTTTGGTCCCATCTCAAGCCACAAACTAAAGCCCAATTGGGTAGACCCAAAAGGCTAACCCAATTAGAAATCAGTCATTATTTAATAAGTGTTATTAAATAAAGAAACTATGAGAATAGTTTAACGTATGTAAGATGAAAAGAAAAAGAGTTCAGTTTTTCTCCACAAGGAGAAGAAGATGGATTTTTCTTTGAGAGTCTATGTACAAAAGACTGATTGAGAGACCACACATCTTGGGCACCATGTGGAATTGAGATGAAGATTAAAGGTATTCTCAAGTTTGGTTTTGAAATTCACTGCATCAAGGTACGCTTTCTATTCTTTGATTCTAGAATTCATGGTTACATGTTTATCTTTCATGGTTGAAGTAGATCCGTTTTTTTTTGTTGCTTCCGCTGCGTGTGTTTTTGTATGAAATACAAAAACCAGATTTTTCCAACAAATGGTATCACAGCGGTCTTCAATATCATGCTTGTATAACATGTGATTGAGTTTTAGAATTAAAGAAAAATCGTTTTCTTGGTGTTCTAGTTTTCTGCAGTAAAAGTTTCTGCATAATTTTGTTTTAAAACTATTATTCATTAAGACCAGATGCTGTGTGTTTCTAATCTTTGTATTGATGTGGAACACGGTGGTTAAGAATTGCTTGTTTCTGATTAACGTAAATCGTCAAGATGAGAATACAGTTATTAGAAACAATATACAAACCTGACACTGTTGGTTCCGTGTTTCATTACACTTTATGCATATTTAGAATAGCGGTTTGACTTTTTTGTCTCTATATTATATTAATATTGTTTCAGTGAATTTGTTTGCATGATGATGTTCAACGTTGTTTCATTGATATTGTTTATTAATATATATATATATGGATTCATGTGAGTATATGAGTCTATGTTATAGATTTTCACATGATGTTTTCTTAGTTACGGTGCCATGATTATAGTTATTGAATGTAAGTGGAATAACTGTCATGTGCGTAAGTTTCTTTAATGCACCGCTTGGATAAAGAATATATGTATAGATTCATGTCTGGGTTGTGAAATCAGTTTATGATTACATATATTAATATAGGCGTGATGTTATTTTGGAGATTAAGTTTTTATGTTTTAGGGTTCTTCACCTTGATATTGAAAACCCTAATGTTTGATCTGAAAATCTTCGTTGATAAAATCAAAAAAGTGTTTTTGGAAGAGAACAATGAAGATGTCAAAAACGATTAGTTGTTTGTTCAAGAAAAACCCTAGAAAATTGCCTTAGAAAATTTCTGGAAATTTGAGTTTCACGAGTTTCGGTCGATCGAGTGAAACAGTGATCAGACCTTTTAAGTAGATTGATTTTCGATTGATAGTCGATCGATCGAATTTGTTTTTCGATCGATCGAGAGGCAATCAAGTATCGATCGAACAAGTCAGGAGGTCAAGTTCGAATTTTTTAATTTTTTCGATCAATCGAGAGTCACATTCGATCGATCGAAAGAAAGAAAATCAGAATTTTTTCTAAGTGTTTTCAAGTTTTTAAGAGCAAGCTTATGTGTGATTAGATTACACATGGTTCTAACTAAAAGACCTAATGAGATCAAATATGTTAGTTTAATAGAACTCTTGGTACTAAATCATTTAATGATTAATAGTCCTTAATTTATTTTAATTAGAGGTTTTTAATGAGATTAAAATTCTAATTAAAGTTATATAGTTTCTAATAAGATTAGAATACTTTATCTAATAAATTAAGGATAGAGTTCTATATAACTAATTTTTGATTCATTAGTGTTGAAGGAATCCTAAATAGTTTAGGACTTCCATTTTAGTTAGTGATTCTAATAAGATTAGAGTCTTTATTAAGTGCAAGGTTATTAGTTGTGATAGGATCACAATTATTTAAGAAAAACCCAAATAACGAGTGGGAGTGCTAAAATAGCCCTTTTGTTAAGTTTATTGTAATGTGAATAGATACCTTGTCTTGACTTCGAGTCTTGCATTCCATGCGGAGGGTATTTACTTCACGGATTACAAGGTTAAACTTCTTTGTGATTGCGCGAATGTTCGTTACGCTATTATGACGTGACATAGTTACATCACATTGAATTTAAACAATTAAACACATTTGATGTGTAGGGTTAAAATTGTGATTAGGTCACAATGTTTTCAAGACAATCCACTTGTTTTAAAATTTCTAGTGGGAGAGAGATTCAAGGGTTGATTCTCACGGCCTCCATTGCTAGTTTATAATAGTGTGATTAGGCACCTCGCCTTGGCGTATATGCCTTGCTCCCTTCGGAGGGTGTTTAATTCATGGTACTACAGATTAAACTTCTTAATGATAGATGAAGTGTGTTTTTACATTGAGAACGACCACGCTTCCGTGGAGTTACTTGGTGACTCACATTGATTCTAGGCAATGGTGTACACTAGACTAAGTGTAATGTTAACCTTCCTTCGGAGCTATGTCATTATTACTTAGAGGCTAAAGGAAAAGCGGCAAATTATTTTTGTTTGGTAAGAGTTACCATGATAGCATTAATAATGAGAATAATTCTCGCCTGATCATAGTGATTGGTATGACCTCGCTTCCGAGGAATATTAATTACGGGATTAGGTTGTCGTTGCACCTAGTATAGTATGGTTTTCGGGTTCCATATTATATGGTTATGGATGCAAAATGATAATGTCCTATATTTAAGTTCATGGTCTCAAAATAGAGTTGTCATAAATTTTTTCTTCTAGTTACTATTTTAGTTGAATCACATTAACTAAGAAATAATTTTGGACATGGTGCTTAAAGGAGCTGAAGTACACATTAATGTTTCGATTCAGCATTGTCATAATTTCCTATACATGATGCATTTATGGAAGATAGCTTATGATATGATCATAGTCTCCATTGAAATGCTAATATGTTACTTTGGCTTCTATCTCAATTGTGCTATAGCATGAGATGCAAGAGTTAGTACTAAACTTAGACTTTATATTAAGTCTAAATGAGATGTTTGGTATGAATCATATTGAGTACTAAGAAAGGCTTAAGGAGTTCCAATTCTAAATCATTTTATGAAAATATTTTATTTTTAAAATGAATTGGAATTCTTGGATGTTAAGATTAAATGTTAATCTCATTTGGATATGATCCTCAAGTCCTTGTTAGAATCATTTGATCAATTCAGATTGTTTTGAAAATAAATTCTTTTTATATTATCTGAATTGATTAGTGAATTCTACGTAACGGAAGACATCCTAAAAGCTAAAGCTACGATCAATATGATTTAATTCGAATTCTTAGCCTGAACCGAAAGGTAAGGGTGGTAAGAAGATGAATTATAATATCAAACAGTTGGACGAGCTAGTTGCCCTAGTAGTTGCCAAAAGGAAATTAGACTTATTAGCATGACCAAAAAGAAAGTGTTTCTGATTTTGGTAAAGCTAAGCATTGTCCATAATTGTTTTCTAGATGGAAATTTATATGTTTTACTTTTTAAAGAGAAAGTTTCCATCCTTTGGATTTGTATGTTTTGGCACTTATGTCTAGATCTTATTAATCTAAATGGTATTCAAGATTGGTGAAAGATGGGCTTTTAGAACCATTATTTTGTTATATTCACAATCTATGAATTCTTTTTAGATGATAATAAGATCTAGGGTTCCTTTTTGTAAAGGAATAAAGTTCCAATGACTTCTTTAAGTTAGTGCATACATAAAGGAGAAATAGGGCTTTTTCAAAGTAAAGGTAGATTGTTATAGAAGAAAAATGTCAAAATTTGTTATAGGACAACTATAAAATACATTTGGAAATGAGATGGTTGTATTAGATACACCACAAGACATTATTCTAGATATATAGCTAATACACGGGTACAATATCGTAGTGGGAGGATTACCAAATAAATTTATACTTTTGGAATAAATTTTTGTATTTATTCCACAAGGATATGAATTTGATCCTCGGTCCTATGTAAAGGCAATAGATGATATGAATATGGATTACTGATTCAAGGTTATGTGAATAGAATTAAATTTTATTTAAAGTCTAGAACTTGTAGAGGCGCTTAATTGCATTAAGCCTATTGTTTTCAAATAGGTCTACAAGTAAATGAGATTGATAGATTTGAAAGTGCAAACCTTCAAAGTCAAGACTAGTGGTGAAAAGATTTATTCAAAAGGAAATGGTTCGACTATGAAAAGATTTTTTCACCAATAGTCTAGTTTGACTCTATCTAGATTCTCTTATCCATTATATTTCATTAGGATGAAATATGGTAATGGATATCAAGAAAGCTTCTTTTAGTAGCAATCTTAAGGAAGACATCTATATGATGTAACTAGACTTATTCATAACAAAGAACCAGTAGTGTTTAGTATGCTAGTTGCTTAAAATCCATTTATGGACTAAAGCAAGCATCTAAATCATAAAATATCATCTTTGATCAAGAAATCAAATTGTTTGATTTTGATCAAGTATTTAAAATGCCTTATGTGTATAAAGGCTATATAGAATAATAAATTTCTTAATGTATGTTGGTGACATTCTAATCATTTAGGATGATGTAGAGTTATTGTCATCAATGGAGTTTTGGTTGTCTAGTCCAGTTTGATATAAAGTACTTGGGAAAGACTAGTAACATCCTAAGAATTATAACTTTGTTAAAATTCAGAAATTAGGATGTTGGGTCTATCTTAAACCGCTTAAATAGATTAGTGTCTAGCCAAGTATAGCATGAAATACTTTAAGAAAGGATTCTTTCCTTTTAAAGTTTAAAGTTCCTTTATATAGGACTATAGTCCTAAGACATATAAAAGGGAAGAGCATATAAGACGGTTCCTTATATCAAAACGATAGGAAGTCTTTGTGCTATGCTAAATATTAGGCTAAATGTCTATTTTGTGGTGGGCATAGTAAGTAAATATCAAGTGAATCAAAGATCACTTAATTTAGTGGGAGTAAAGCATATACTCAAATATCTTAGGAGAATGAAGGATTATATGCTTGTCCACAAAAGTGAGGTTTTGATAGATACTGGATGTACAAATAATGACTCGTAGTTTGATTGTGATTCATGAAGTTGGACTTCAAGATATGTGTTCATCCTAGGTGGTGAAGATACACATCATGCGTAAGTATCATCTTATTAGAGAAGATATGAGTACGTGAAAAGTAGTAGTAGAAAAGATAATTTATGCAATAAATCTGGCTGAAACTTGTTTCCAAGCCTTGCCTTAGAGTGACTGTGAATTACTCTATAGGGAGATAAGTGTCGGATATGTGGTAAATTGTCTTTGAGGGCAAGTGGGAGATTGTTAGGGTTTGTGCCCTAAAATTCAATTTATTGGCATGTCATGAATAATTAAGTTGTTTAATTGTATGAGATCATTTATGAACTAATGGGACATTATCTTAGTCCATGAGATGCATAGTATGCGATTTATGTGAAAAGTCACATAAAGATATAAATCACAAGTTCTTTGTAAACTCAGAATTTTAGTTCGTAGTCGGCGATGAAATTGGGCGTTTCATCTGCGAAGACTATAACATATCAACTAAGATGATTTGTCTTGATCATGGAAGTGGAGACTTCTAGTTGGTATGTTAATATGTTTTAAGAGTTAAGACATATTGAACTGGACCGCTGTGAGATTTATTATTCTCCTAAAGACTGTCAAATGAATAATAAATCTCACGACTTCTATTTAAATCAACTCTAAATCCTGAGAGAATAATGGACCTGATCATGAGATGTAGGTTGCTCTGATATATCAGGAGTGAGATCTATAAGTTATGGTCAAAATCTCAGTATGTTGGGCAGCCACATTTAGTGTTGATGGAACATACATTCTCAAGATGGAATTCATAATCTCTTAACGGAGATATAAAATATTCCCTTGAGATAAGTTTAATGGGTTTGGTTATTCAGAGTGTTGGGCCCAACCACTTTAGTAAGGAGTTACTAAAGTATATATTTATGGAATTGGATTTCATAAATATATGATGAATAACATAAAGGATTAAACCGGGTACTCAAGGATTAAGATGTAGTAATCTTCAAAGTGACAGTCTATTTCATGACTTTGTATTACTACGAATATTTTAATGAAGGGGTTGAATGTATAATAAAGTCTTGGGATATAATTTATAGATAAGGCCTAGAGTGCAATTATATTCTTATAGTGGTATTGAATATAATTAATGGTAACTTTGGACTTGTCAAGAGTTGACGGAAAAGCCCAAGGCCCATTGGAGCTAGTGTCTTATTGGTCCCTTTGGTCCCATCTCAAACCACAAACTAAAGCCCAATTGGGTAGGCCCAAAAGGCTAACCCAATTAGAAATCAGTCATTATTTAATAAGTGTTATTAAATAAAGAAACTATGAGAATAGTTTAACGTACGTAAGATGAAAAGAAAAAGAGTTCAGTTTTTCTCCACAAGAAGAAGAAGATGGATTTTTCTTTGAGAGTTTATGTACAAAAGACTGATTGAGATACCACACATCTTGGGCACCATGTGGAATTGAGATGAAGATTAAAGGTATTCTCAAGTTTGGTTTTGAAATTCACTGCATCAAGGTACGCTTTCTATTCTTTGATTCTAGAATTCATGGTTACATGTTTATCTTTCATGGTTGAAGTAGATCCGTTTTTTTTTTGTTGCTTCCGCTGCGTGTGTTTTTGTATGAGATACAAAAACCAGATTTTTCCAACAATTTATTATTGGTAATTGGATTGAATGAACTAGTCCTCAACGTTGGGAATCCAGTCTCTATAGGGATAACAGATTCAGCCCCATAAGTCATTGAAAATTGGGTCTCTCTAGTAGACCTGCGAGGCGTAGTTCTGTATGTCCAGAGTACATGGGGTAGTTCTTCCACCCATCTGCCCTTCAAGTCATCTAGTCTTTTCTTCAGTCCATTTAATATGACCTTGTTAACAGCTTTCGTTTGCCCATTCCCTTGAGGATAAGTAGGAGTGGAATATCTATTTGTAATCCCCAATTCACAGCAATAATTTCTGAACGCTTTGCTATCAAACTGAAGACCGTTGTCCGAAATAAGGGTGTGAGGGATCCCGAACCGAGTGACAATGTTTTTCCAGACAAATTTCTTCGCGTCTACGTCCCTAATATTAGCTAGGGGTTTAGCATCAACCCATTTGGTGAAGTAATCGATGCCGACCAAAAGATACTTCTTGTTTCCTACTGCTTTAGGGAATGGTCCCACGATATCTAAACCCCATTGAGCGAATGGTCGTGGGCTGGACAATGGATTAAGTACTCCACCAGGTTGGTGTACGTTTGGTGCAAACCGTTGACATTGATCGCACTTTTTAACATATTCATTGGCCTCCTTCTGCATATTTGGTCACCAATAGCCTTGAGTAATAGCTCTGTGTGCCAAGGATCTACCTCGAATGTGGCTTCCACAGATTCCTTCATGTAGCTCCTCAAAGAGTGATTCAGTTGCTTCAGGATGCATGCATAACAAATACGGCCTTGAATAAGAACGTTTGTATAATTTCTGGTTCTCGGATGGCCAGAATCTAGTAGCCTTCCTCCGAACTTTGTCAGCTTTCAATTTTTCTTCAGGTAAAGTATCCTCCCTCAAGAATTGAATTATAGGGTCCATCCAGCTAGGCTCAGCTCTGATTTGATGAATCCGGACTGCCTCTCTTCTCATCTCCGTGGGTTTATGCAAATCTTCGACGAGGATAACCCGAGACAGATTCTGTGCCGAAGAGGTTGCTAGTGTGGCTAGAGAATCAGCATGTGCATTACTATTTCTGGGGATGTGTAGCAAATTAAAAGATTCAAACTCTGACTACAGACATTTAACTTGACTCAAGTACTCTTGCATTCTTTCATCTTTCGCCTCAAATTCCCCCAATACTTGCCCGACGACTAGCCTTAAGTCAGAGAACATTTCCACTGATTTTCCTCCCATTCTTCGAACCATTGCCATTCCCATCAGTAGGGCTTCATATTCAGCCTCATTATTTGTGGCCGTGAAGTTTAATCTTAATGACTTTTCAATAATGATTTTCTCTAGGGATACTAACACTAGCCCCACTCCGGATCCTTTCTGATTTGTTGTACCGTCTATATACACCTCCTAGAATGAGGGGCCCTGTTGAGAGACCAAGTCAACCAATTTTTCATCCATGTTCTGTGCTGGTTCCAATTCTTCTACCGAGGGCTCAGTGAACTCGGCCACCAAATCCGCAAGTACTTGACCCTTCATGGAGGTGCGAGGCATATACTTGATGTTAAAAGCCCTTAGAACTGTACCTCATTTAGCTATCCTCCCGGTGTAGTCAGCGCTTCGGAGTATTGCTTTAAGTGGAAGTTAGGTGAGGACGACGACTGTATGTGCTTGGAAATAATGAGGCAGCTTACGTGTACCAAGTACTACTGCCAAGATGGCCTTCTCCAGTGGCAGATAACGAATCTCGGTTTCATGCAGCAACTTGCTCAAGTAATAAACTGGCTTTTGTACACCGTTATCAACTCTTATCAACACCAAGCTTACTGCAAAAGGAGCCACAACAATGTAGGCAAAAATGACCTCGTCTGGCTCAAGACTGGACATAATTAGTGGCCGAGTGAGATAGTCTTTAAGTTGTTGAAAAGCTAAGGACACTCTTCATTCCACTCGAACCCTTTCCACTTATTAATCAATAAGAAAAAAGATCTACACCTATCCGCCGACGGAGAGATAAACCGGTTCAAAGCAGCGGCCATTCCGGTCAGCTTCTGGACCTCTTTAGGATTCTGAGGTGGTTGCAAGTTGTTTATAGCCTTTATCTGGTCGGGGTTGACCTCGATCCCACGGTGAGTTATCATGTAACCTAAAAACTTGCCTGACCCCACGCCAAATGAACACTTGGAGGTGTTTAAATGCAGCTTGTACTTTCTAAGAACTTGAAAAATGTTCAGAAGGTCACCCACATGCTCCGAGACTACTTTGCTTTTCACCACCATGTCATCTATGTAGACCTCAATGCTCTTTCCCAACTATGATTCAAACATCCTTGTCATCATTCTTTGGTATGTATATCCTGCATTTTTCAAACCAAATGGCATCACCTTATAGTGGTAGTTCCCAATGGGAGTAACAAAAGCAGTCTTTTTCTGATCATCCAGGGCCAGGGGTATATGGTGATAGCCCTGAAAGGCATTTAGGAAGCTCATTCAAGGATGTCCTATTATTGCATCCACTAGTTGATCAATTTTAGGCATAGGAAATGGATCTTTCGGACACGCCTTATTGAGGTCTGTGAAATCCACGCACACTCTCCACTTCCCATTCTTCTTTTTCACCACTATAGTATTAGCTAGCCACTCAGGATAAAACATATCCTTAATAGCTCCAGCCTGCTTGAGCTTCATTACTTCCTCTCGTACCGCATCAGCGTGCTCTTTAGATGGGCACTGAGGAGGTAGTTTCTTAGGGACGACCAAGGGGTTGACATTCAGATGGTGACAGATAAATTATGGATCCACTCCTAGGGCTTCATAGGCATTCCAAGCAAATACATCTACGTTCCTTCTGAGAAATTCTACTAATTCTGCCATCTCTTGAGGTGGCAACTGGATGCCAACTTGAAAAAACTTCTCTAGGTCGTCCCCAATAGTGACTTTTACCAAATCTTCACATTTGGTCTCCTCGGCTGTTTTATCCGTAGGCGTTGCTGAGTGTTTTAACTGCTATAAGTCTTCTCCTAGATGAGCCGAGGACTCAGTTTCGGTCTTATGTTGTATGGCAGCTACCAAGCATTTTCTGGCCACAGATTAATCTCCCAAAATTTCCTGAACCCTGCCTTTAGATGGATATTTAATCTTCTGGTGCAGAGAAAAAGGAACAGCCCCTAGTGCATGAAGCCATGATCTGGCCACGATTGCTGTATAGGGTGAATATGCGTCTATAACAATGAAATCTACCTCTACTATCTCCGTACCAGCTTGCACAGGTAGCCGTATTTGACCCATCGGAACAACAACATTTCCATCAAAACCCACCAAAGGAGAACTATAAGGAGTTAAGTCCTCAAGTTTTAAGTTCAGCCCATTGTAAAGCTCAGGATACATTACTTCAGCTCCACTGCCTTGGTCCACCATCACCATTTTCACATCATACCCTCCAATCCTAAGGGTAACTACTAAAGCGTCGCCATGTGATTGGATGGTTCCAATCTTATCCTCATCCGAAAAGCCCAGTACCAGTGGAGTCTCCCTTTTGTCCCTTTTCGGATCCTGATTACCGTATCCCATGTGTAAATGGACTACAGACATTATCCTAGATGGCCAGGATCCTGTTCTCCCTGGTGCGGCGAGGATGACATTGATAGTTCCCAAAGGGGGTCTTGAAGAATCATCTCTTCGGAGCTCCGAGCTCGCCTAATTTCCTCGGCCACTGGAATGATGAGAGTTGTTTCAATTTACCATCGCAGACAAGTTGGTCCAAATGATCCCACAGACTCCTGCAATCCTCTATGATATGCCCATGGTCCTGATGGTAACTACTAAAGCGTCGTCATGTGGTTGAATGGTTCCAATCTTATCCTCATCTGAAAAGTCCAGTACCAGTGGAGTCTCCCTTTTGGCCCTTTTCGAATCCTGATTACCGTCTCCCGTGTGTAAATGGACCACGGACATTATCCTAGATGGCCAGGATCCTATTCTCTCTGGTGCGGCGAGGATGACATTGATAGTTCCCAAAGAGGGTCTTGAAGAATCATCTCTTCGGAGCTCCGAGCTCGCTTGACTTCCTCGGCCACTGGAATGATGCAAGAGTTGTTTCAATTTACCCTCACGGACAAGTTGGTCCAAATGATCCCACAGACTCCTGCAATCCTTTGTGGTATGCCCATGGTCCTGATAGTAACTACTAAAGCGTTCTCATGTGGTTGGATGGTTCCAATCTTATCCTCATCCGAAAAGCCCAGTACTAGTAGAGTCTCCCTTTTGGCCATTTTTGGATCCTGATTACCGTCTCCCGTGTGTAAATGGACCACATACATTATCCTAGATGGCCAAGATCCTATTCTCCTTGGTGCGGCGAGAATGACATTGATAGTTCCCAAAGGGGGTCTTGAAGAATCATCTCTTCGGAGCTCCAAGCTCGCCTGACTTCCTCAGCCACTAGAATGATGCAAGAGTTGTTTCAATTTACCCTCGCAGACAAGTTGGTCCAAATGATCCCACAGACTCCTGCAATCCTCTGTGGTATGCCCATGGTCCTGATGGTACTGGCAATAGAGATTATGATTGCGCCTTTCAGGGTTTCCCACCATCTTGTTCGACCACTTAAAGTACGGTTCATTCTTAATTTTTTCCAAAACTTGATGCACTGGTTCTTTGAATACAGCGTTGAATACTTGAAAATTTGCTGATCCTGACTGCCCAGCAAAATCCCTACGCAGCTTGTTATTGTTGTATCTATCCGACCTGAAATCACTCCTTTCTTGGGGGATAACCTTGTCCTCTTCCTTCCTTTACTGCTGATCTTCCTCAACTCTTTTATACTTGTTAATATGGTCCATGAGTTGACGCACGTTGGTAACGGGTTTACCAGTCAAGGATTTTCTTAAACCGTGCTCGAACAGAAGGCCGAGCTTAAGGTGCTGATAGCCACATCGTCGAAATCACCTTCAATTTCACTAAACAATTCCCAATATCTGTCAGAGTATGTTTTAAGATTCTCCCCTTCTTGCATGCTCAAGGATATCAGGGAAGCTAACGACCTAGGAACTCTCCTGCAGGTCACAAACCGGGAACCAAATGCTTGGGTGAGTTCATGGAAGGAATTTATGGATTCCACCCTTAGGCCATCAAACCAACTCATCGCAATGGGTCCGAGGCTGGATGGAAAGACTTTGCACATCAAGGCTTCGTTTTTGGAATAAACAGCCATTCTTTGGTTAAAATGGCTCACATGTTCAACAGGATCTGTTCGCCTGTTGTAAATGGTGAATGTTGGCTGATGAAAATACCGGGGAAGTCTCGCTCCTTCAATTCTACGCGTGAAAGGTGACTTAGATATTTGGTCTAGGGCTCTACTCATAACGTCTTTTCCTATACCCCTATGTGGTGGGCTTTTAAATTGTCGCTCATCATGGAGCTCTTCTTCGTAAGAGAAAGACTCGCTAGGCGGAGTTCGAGACCTCCGTTTATAACTGAGGTCTCTTTCATCATCAGAAGAAACGTCACTATTAGGGGAAGCTCGCTTCCTTTTTGCATGGTGTAGCTCCCTTTTCAAGCGGTCAATCTCCAACTGCATGGCCCTGTTACCTTCTGCATGGGAGACACGACTGTCACCTCGTGACTGACTCTTCTCATCATGTATTATATGTGCACTCCCTTCATGATCACCTCTTCGTTCGAGGTTGAGGAAATGATCACCATGTTAGGAGGCCCTGGATTCTACTGGTTGTTGACCTAGTTCAGCCATCGTCAACTGTTGCTTTCACTCCGGCTCAAGCTCTTTCCACAGACGGCACCTATTGTAGAGTCAAGATTTGCAGCCCAAGCCCCAAAAGAGATGGGATGTGAGCCCAATAAGCCCAATACAATAAATTTGTAGAGAGTGAGTGAAAGAATTAGGCTGTTTGTGAATTCAACAACAGTTAATCAAGATCTTGCTAGATGAACAAGTACAAAAACACTTGAAACTTGTATAACTGATATCCGAGGAGATAAATTATAGTTTGAAAGGCTAATATTACTCTTAGAGCTATAGTGAATTTTCTTTCTTCTTCTCTCTCTCTTTTTTTCGATCTCCTCTCATGAGAGGTTTCTTACATTTATATAGTTTTCTTTTAAACCATCTTCATTGTACACTTGTTCTTCATCTAAGCATTCACTTGAGTACACGTCCCATCAGATATCTTCTTTGGTTCTCCATGAGTGGTGGTAACTGAGATTGCACTGTTTAGAAGTCTTCTCCACATAAATACAGCCAAAAAGTTGCTACAGCGTATTAAATGCAGTGGTAGCAGCTTTTTTTTTCGATATTTCTCTATTCTTATCATCTTTATACGCGCATGAAGTTCATCCTTATCGTTAAAATTTCCTGGAAGTTCACCCAAACTGCCCAAGTATTTGCTCGACCGATATTCTTTAAATTCGAAGAAAATGAACTCCTCGGACTATATTCCTTTATTCTTCCTTTACGTGACATCCTCGGACATATCCACATCTTTAAATAGGACCCAGGGCCCAATATATGCATTTGGGCTTTTACCCCCACAATTGTAATATATTTTTATTTCTTTTTATTAATATTTATAATTCAATTATGATATTCAATTCTCTATATGAAATTAACATTAGTTTAGTTGAAATTATTCATCAAATTATATATTTAATGTAACAAATTAACCTTGATTTGATTAGTATTAAATAATTTTGTTTAATTAATATTTACATATTAAAAGCCCACATAAATTTTTCGCCTTAAATCCCAAATTATGTTGGGTTGTCTTTGGTTATTACTGGTTGTTATTGTTGGAGCAAAAAAATAATCTTAGTGTTAGGTTCAAATTTGAACCAATAACAACTAGAGAGATGCTACGTTCACAACATTTTCACAAAAAATCACAGGTGGTTAGTGTTATTGGTTCAAATTTGAATCTAACACTAAGATTATTTTTTTGCTCTAACAATAATAACCAGTAACAACCTGGCACTTAAGATTTGTTATAAAATGTTGTGAAAATATTGTGGACATATCATTTCTGTAACAACTAACCACCTATGACTTGTAAAAATGTTGTGAACGTAACATCTTCCTTTATTCATATATTCTATATAACTTAATAATTCTATTCATAATTTTGAACTAGTCATTTAACACGAGTAATAATATATGATGCTTGCGATAGAATTATTTTAAGAAAATGTCTACAGGTTTGTTATCCAATTGACACCTACCTATACCTACTTGGTACCAAGTCTCCCTGTCCCAGATTTAACCAACCAGCTCTCTTCCATTCCTCAAAGTCCCAGATTTAACCAACCTGCTCTCTTCCATTCCTCTAAATGATGGATTTATTCAAGTGACAAATATTCAAGTTCTAAACATAGTTAAACATGTCTTTAATATATAATAAAAATACATGTCCATTGGACCTCATTATCTAGCTAGGTTACTCGTCCATATTGGATAATTATTCATTACTTCTTTTTTTCCCTCATTTAATAATGAAGTCTATTAATTAAATTCATGGTATAATTTACTATTCACTATTCATATGAGAGGATGAAATTCTTCTCTCTCTCTATATATATATATATATATAAGAAGAAGAAATATTACTTTTTGAGTATTGAATAATTTTTTCCTTCATATTTAACTATTATTACTTATATATAACTCCGTTTACACAAAAAACCAACTGGTATTTTAGTCTGAGGATAAAAAATAATAATCACAAGCAATTGCTAGGTTAAAACCTTTCTCTAAAAAGAAGGTTAAAACCTTTCTCTAAAAAAAATGTGTTAAGCTCTTTGTAGTGGGCCTTTTTTGTTATATTGGGCTGGGCTACCTCCTGCGGTACTGGGCCTAAATATTCTGAGTAAGGGAGTTGAGACTAGTCCAACTGCAACTTAATTTGGCCCAGCTTGTGCGCAAACTATGCATTGTTTGCCAAGAGCATGCTTACGGTAGACAGAGCTGTTTTAGATGAGTCGAGGCAGACAAACATGATAATAATAAAACAAAAGAGAGTATTTTGGCTTCTTAATTAAAGTGCATAAATAACCCCTATTTAAGAAAGGTAATAATAACAACAATCACTTTTATATAATAATAATAAAATAAAAAAAATTAAAAAAAAAAAGCAAGGAGAATAAGTGAGTAGTAGATGGGTTAATCAAAAAAGAAAGAAATCAGATCAAATCTGACTCACAAGACTAAAACCAGAGAGGGAAGAGCGTTTTTTCTCAACGCGAATAATTTCCCAGGGAAATCCTACCATGGAAATTAATCACTTTGAGGGAAACGAACCTGAATGGTTGGTGCCCAGAGGAACCCTTTTGTTTTTGGCAAAGAGCAGGACTTTGAGAGGGAGAGAGGGAATCAACCTATTGGTGCATGCATGTCGATCTAACTCTCTATTTTTTCATTTCTTCATTTTTTTTTTCCTCTTATCTTTCCTTTCTTTCCTCCACACTTGTTTTCTATTTTATGGTTTTCCTCAGAGGTGCTTGTTGCTGTGATTGTGGTGTCCTCTTGTGCACGGTTAAAGGCCTCATCTTTATAATGCCTGTCGTGATCGGGTTTTACTATTTTAGCCCTTAACCACCTTTGTCTGGTTTGGATGTACTTGCTGATCACCACTGGTCCGTCTGTGTGCCACTCCCTATCACCAGACAAAGAAAGCCATTTTGTTTGTTAGTCTGTCGTGGCACCATTTCCTACTACGGTGTGGGTGCTCTCTTTCCCTATTCCTCCTGGCATGTACCTAGTGGGTCCAACTTAGCCTTACTTTTTTTGGGTGGTATGTCATCTCAGCAGGACATTTCTCCCAAAAGAACCTGAGCAGGAATATCAGAATAGGTTTTTCCCCTCTCCCCACTGCCAAATCATGCCCTCTTACCTCTTACCCATGACCTCACCATGTCCCGTATTGGCTGGGTACAGGTTGGTGCTGTCTGGGTCTTGCGTGTGCCTCCCTTCCATATGTGTCCAAAATCTGCTTGCTGCTCATGCGTTCGCCATGGTCTGGAGGCTTGCCTACATAATCTGCCGTCCGTCCTTGACCTTTTATGTGAGTTGCTTTCTAATTTCCCACTCCCTTTTAGGGCCAAGCTTTATTTGATGTTGGGCTTTGCCTTCTTCTAGTCTACTCCTTGACTGCTATCATTTCCTGTCATATTACTCTGTCATTCCTGCTATGATGTTTATTTGACCTAATCTTGCTGGACCTCTTTGGGCTTGCCGTTTATTCTTTCCCCAGTGGCTCAGTATGGCCATTGGTTTTTTATTACATTACTTGCGGGCTCCTGTGTCCCATTTGTTTTTTCTTGGGCATTCTTGGCCCATTTGCTTTTTTTGGACTTCCTTGTCCCTTTTTCTAACTCTGTATTTTAATGGGCTTTTACTAACTTCATTGAGTTTTCCCAGCCCAATTGCCTTATCCTCATCCTTGGGGTTCATGGGCTTGCCATCAACCCCTTACTTTTTTTACTTGCATTACTTCGGACCTGTCGTGGTCCATTCTCACTTTTCTATATCATATACTGCCCATGAGTTTGCTATTTCTCTCTTTCCAGGCTCTTTTGAGCCCATTTGCCGCTTTAAGGCCCATTTGTTTATTTCATGGATCTATGATCCATTATTCCTGCCGCTTGGGTCTAATGATTTTTTCTATCTATTTGCCAACTCCTTTCTGCCTGTGTTGCTGGACTCCTTCTTTCTTTTTGACTTCCAAAATGACCATCAACACTCTTAAGGAAAGTAAATTCATAAATGTGTTAGCTTTTGATGATATCTTATGTTTTTTTCTTTTGAGTAATAAACGATAGTTTTATTATAAAATAATCAACCAATACAGAAACACTAATTCAAGGAAGGGGCAACTAATCCAACTGAACATAAAATTGTAAAATATTTTTAATACAAGGCGGTGTTTCTTCAACCCATCTAGCATTTTGTTTTCTTTGAAAAGCATGATTTGCAATTCAATTGTAGCTCTATTAATCTTTTTTTTCTTTTTTTTTTTTAATGACAACAACATTAATCTTATATGGATTTTGCTAATGTGTGCCCTAAGGGCACACAATAATTAATCATTTTTGAAAATATTTTTTCGAAAATTGAAAAAGTATTGACAATTTTTTCAATTTCTGAGAAAAATATTTCTAAAAATAGATGGTTTAATGTGTATCCTAAAGACACACATTAATCGGACCATCTTATATTCTCTTCTCGTGGAAGATGATTAACTGTTCACTAAACAATCCTAAGTAGGCCACATTTACTGACTATCCTACAAAGGCTAGGTGTACTCAGCCTCCGCATCAATTGATTGTTGATCTATTGATTTGATTAGAACTCTATGGCCTATGGGTTAGCTTTGCTAGGTGTGGGAGAGTTGATGTTTCCGTTGAAAACAACAACAAATGTTAATGATTAAGTTATAAGATTTTTGACATAGTATAGATGAATTTGATATTTTACTCGTTGGTCTCGTGGTGGATTTAGGTTTATTATTTACAGAGTATCGTAAGAATTACAGACTTTGGGGGTGTTTGGTAAATTGGTAGAGTAGTTTGAGTAATATTGTTTATAGTTTTTTGAAATACGTGTGAATGAAAAAGTGAGTAAAAAAATGTGTAATGTTATTTAAAATGTAAAAATGTGAGTTTGAGATGCAAGACGGAACAAGTCTCAAAAGAATATAAAAAGAAAAGAAAAAAAGGCACACTATTTGCACGTGTTAACGCCACAACTTTTCTCAGCGTCCACTAACTGCGATTCTATTGGCTGAGTGACGGGAACGCTCACACCTTAATCCTCTGCTCCGAGGATCTCACTAGAATCTGTACAACAAAAACTCTATTCGTCCACGTCATCACTCACAAACCCCAATTCTCCTCAATCACACGTGGACCACCGTGATTGGACCACCGCGCTGGTGCAAAGAAACTAGTTTCCACTCTGTAGCCTTTCCCTTTTTCTTTTTTTTTACTTTAATAGAATTTGACCTTTCCTTTGCTTACCCCCAAAGGAAACCGAAAATACGCGTTTCTAAATACAACTATAAATGACGACTGCTCTTCTTCTTAGATCCAACTAGAACACCAGTTACACCACTTCCCTTTTAATTTTTAATTTTTTTTTTTCATTTTTATTGTAAAATTTCAGTTAGGGTTTTAAAAATTTTAATTTAGAAATCCCAATTAGTGGGTTATTATGGGTGATGCTGATTTTTTAAACGATGAAATACTCGAAAAAATCGATTGGGATAGTTTCTTCGATGAATTACCAGAGGACGGAAATGCTTTTTCTCTCGAACCCATGGGTTTACCCGATTCGGTTTCACCCGAAATTGACGAGATCCAGACCTTTTTGATGAACGACGACAACGACAACGACAACAACAATTCCGGCGCTGCGGAGCCGAGCAACGAGTTCTGTGACAGCTTTTTCGCTGATATACTCGTGAATTCCCCTGTAGAGGCTTCCGGTGAGGTCGTCGATGCGTCTTCTCCGATCGATAAGGACTCTTCCGGTGATTCCGATGACGGAAACGGTAGTTCGGTGAAGGAGAAGGTCGATAACGATGATCAAGCTCAAGATGATGATAATGATGGTGCTGATGATCCTACCTCCAAGAAACGAAGAAGGTACTGCTAATTTTTTATATTAGGGTTTGAATATCAATTTTGCGTTATGCATATTGTTTAAATCAGGAAAAAAAAATTAGGACTTTCTATTATAGATAATGTTTAATTAGGGTTTGATTTTGTATAAAGGACAAGTCTTTGTATGTTATATATTTATTGTTTTTTTATTAAAATTTGTACATAGAACTGCTTAGTAGAAATTACTATCAGCAATTTTTGTACGGTAAAGACAAATTATGTTGGTGAATTTTGTTTTTCATGGTACTAAATTACTATTAGGAAATTATGTATGACAAAGACAGCATATGTTGGGAATTTTGTTGTGTGTGTTGCTCTATTATATTTTATTGATATGGGTAATTATTTTTTGGCAAAATAAGATGTGGGGAATTTTGTTACTTTCATGTATACAATTGGAAGAGTATGAATGTGTGACAGTGTAATACATTACTTTATCTGAATGGTAAAGAGTCTTCAAGAGTTGTATGTCATGGTGGATTTGAATTTTCAGGCAGCTGAGAAATAGGGATGCGGCGGTGAGATCGAGGGAGAGGAAAAAGATGTATGTGAAGGATCTTGAGTTGAAGAGTAGGTATCTGGAAGGGGAATGTAGGAGACTGGGGCATTTGCTTCAGTGCTGTTACGCCGAGAATCAAGCATTACGGCTTAGTTTGCATTCGGGCAGCGCATTTGGTGCTTCAGCGACCAAGCAGGAGTCTGCTGTGCTCTTTTTGGGTATGAGTCATAAACCATCTTGTTCTTGCTTTTTTTCTATTACCATTATTGTTTTTTTTTTTTTTGGCTAGGGGACTAAGTAGTTTAATAGCTAATTCTGAGAGAAATTTAGAATTACCATTGGAAACCTGCCATGTATAACTGCCTAGTGAATGAACTATTGTGTGGACCGGATTGAGCTAGGTGTTCCTGTTTGAGCTCAGCTGGTTTGAACTGACAATTGGCTGAGTGTGGCGTAAGATTTGACAAATTTAACTAAAAGATCTTTCACTTGGTCAGTCTAGGTCCAATTTTTCCCCCTCTCTTTTGAGGGGAGAGTATTAAAGCACTATTGAGTCTGACTAAGCTTAGATAAAAGATGATATTCAAATATATTCCAGAAAGTTGAATTTAAGTATCTCTTGAAAGATATATAATTGAAGGTTTGCTTGTTCTGAACTAGCAACATTCTGCACAAAAATTCATCTTGACCAAATTACACTCATCCATGCTTAAAAAAAAAATTTGTAGCCTTGATGATCTTTTAGAAGTTTGGCCTTCACATGGGTGTGTGTAAACTATTGGTTTTTCTTGTCCAACTACATCATGCAACTTGCATGTTTGTATTCAGTTGATTAATCAGCTCTATGTATTCCTTATACTACTAATTTTCATTTCTCATGACCCTACTTGTAAGAGGTTGTTGTGCCTGTGCTTGCAAAGTTGGTTGAATTACCATTATGGTTTCAGTAAATCTTTATTTTGAGCTTTTACCTAGTTCATTTAAAGGTGGGAAAAGAAAAAGAGTATTGTTTTCATAATGCTTCTATGTGATGGCTAATCTAATCATGTTTTTTAACTTGGATGATGGTTACTTTGCAGAATCCCTGCTGTTGGGTTCCCTGCTTTGGTTCCTGGGCATCATGTGCCTATTCAATCTGCCAGCAATGCCCCAGTTAATCCTGGAAATAGTTCCACTCGTAAACGTGGGACAGGGAAACCCAGGAGTAGCTCTAAGAGGGGCAAGAAGTAAGATGTTTGGAGACTTGATGGTACAATCTTTTGTAAAGAGTAGGAGATGCAAAGCTTCAAGGACAAAAATGAAACCGAGTTACCTTGTTCTCACAAACCTTGTTCTCTGAGTTTTTGTGAGAGACTTTCTTCTTCCCTTATATGCTCGATTGTCTCTCTGTTTTGATGTCTAGGTATTAAGAGTAGTTAGTTAAGTGATAATAAATGATACTAACGGACATGCTGGTGGATTTTTAATGAGTAAATTAAGTTATGGTTCCCTGTTTATTCATTATAGCTGAATCATTATTCTTTGCCTTTTCGCATGGTATGTTATTTTGGGTTGAAAATATGTATTCTTGTTTCCATTATTGAGGCATGGTTCTCCACCTTTCTCTGTTGGATCGTGACTATAATGAAGCAATCATAAAAATTTAAAGGAGCTTTCCTCAACACAAAGCATCTTTATCAAAGCATATATAAAGTTTTCATGCTGGTTATTTACAGTTTGAGGTTTCAATATCATGAAAAAATTCTGGAGAGTATAGTACCATGTTCATTGTAGCACAATGTTGACTGAGTTTTACGCATGGAGTAGCCATTTTCATCTTCCTTCAGTCAAGAGAAGGGATCTCTGGCTAAGGTGATATATTCTCAATTAACAGAGCCGCACCTCTAAGGTTGCGATTGTGATAAGCTTATATTGGACAGCTTCTTTTATTATTTTACTTATTTTTGCTACTAGTCATGGGATTTATTGTATTTTTTGATACAATTTATCCGTCTCACTGTACTATTTCAACTAGTTTTTAATTTTATTTATAATATTTTCAGCAAAAAATTTTAAGTTTCAACTGACTGTTTCCAAACTGACCTTAAATCTCATCCTTATTATAAATAGGTAATAATTAGTTAGAGGAAAAAATGAAGACAGTATTCTTTGGCCTACCCCCAAAATAAATGGAGAGTGTGAGGTTCGCTAGAGACACGGATACAGAATATGCCAATATGGGGCTGCTTTCTTTGTCTTTGGTAGGTGAGCTAGAAAGTTATCCGATATCTACCTATTTTCCTTTTCTGAATATTTGTTTAGAATTTGGAGCATAGTGGTACGATTTTTGAAGGGCTAAGATTAACTAGCAGAAAACTTTGAACGATTATTGCGAGGTCTACAAATTGTAATTAGAGGTTATTGCGATATTGTGAGATTTACACACCGAGAGATTACTGCATTATAGTGAGATTTACACATTTTGAGAGATTGTTGTTGGAGATCTCTGGCCACATGACCCATATGCTTTGGGTGTGATTTCATTTTGTTCTCCTCATTTGGAATGTGCTCCTATCAGGTTAGGTGAACTTGACCTAACCTAGAGTTCTAACAGATCAACTATAAATAATCTGGGCCTTTGGGGCGAAAATTAATGATGATATCCAAATTAATTTTTTGTCTGGCATTGGACTAAGTATATAACATTCTTTGAAAAATTGATATGTTCTCATGTAGGGAATATAGGGATGGTAAAAATGTCTTGTTCAGTTGCTCTTTTGGTTCTCCCCCTATTAGAGAGGGATGAGAGGAGAAATGGGGTTTGCTTGCCCTATTTTATGTGTTGTGTGTATATATATATATATATAATTATTTATTTGTATGATTTAATCTTTATTAAATATATATCTTATTCATAATTTTTTTATACATATCTTGTTATTATCAACATTAGTGATTTTTTTATTCTCTCATATTTTTTTTCTCATAATTGTCAAACCTACTTTCTAACTTAAAAAAAAAAAAAAAAGAAAAGAAAAGAAAAGAAGAAGACTAAATAATGTCAAAGTCACCTTCTTCGTATAGTTATCAAATTCTCGTTTTATATCTTAAAAACTTCAAATTTTATGATCTAATTCACATCTTTAAGTAAAATTTTGAATATGTAGGATCTTTGTGAGATCCTGATTTAGATCTTGATATCTTGTAACATCTCAATCTTTTTTATATTTTTATTAATCTATAATCTATAAAATTATTAGATTCTTAATTATTTTTTCTATTTAGATTAACATGTATAAAGGATTTGAAGATGCAAAGCTACTCAAATGTTTTGAATTAATTAAAAGTATAAAATAAGGACTACAACCTTTTTAAGGAGTGTTTATAGAAAAAGTTTAAATTTTTTAAAATACTTCAATTTATTTTTATGTTTTTTAGAAAGTAAGGTATTTCAATTTGTTACGTTTAATTATCCGCAAAGAGAGAATTTAGTAAAGGTTTGATCTTTGTTTTTTTGTTTTTTGAGAATGAGGTTTGATCTTTGTTGGTAAAGCTCATTCAACTAATAATAACTTAAATTTCCATGCTAAAAAACTTCGATTTGTGTTGTATCCATTGTTATTGATTCCGTTCCGTTCCGTTCCGGTCGGAAAGGCCGGAATTTTTCGTATCGGTATGCAAACCGGCACCGAAATACCTCACGTTCCACCTCGGGTCAAATTTCGGGCCATTCCAGTCAATTCCAGCCAATTTCGGCAGGTACCAGATTTGACCTATTATTAAAAAAAAGAAAAAGAAAGAATGAGTAAAGGTCCAATGGGTGCTGGTAGTTCTTGGGAGTTCTTTTGATGATGAATTTGATCTTTCTCTCATGGATGATGACGAGGAAGAGGAGTAAATCTTGTATTTTTTGATATTTAGTTATTGTCTTGTAAATCTTCTTATTGTGTGATGTTAAATTGATGTTTAAGACTTAAGAGTTAAGACTAAATGATTTGTATTATTTGATATTTAGTTATTTATTTATTAGAATTGACAATTTTATGTTCAACAAGAATATATATAAATTATTTTTTAAGAACTCCGAAACACCCTGAAACGGTATGTCGAAATTGGCCTGTACCGAAATATTCTATTCCATTGGACAAATCGAAACGGGGTCCGAAACGGTATTAATGACAATGATTGTATCTTATTTCTTTCAAGATATATCTAAACACATACTATAAAATGGTATGCGTTAAATACACATTAGCTTGAAGTATTTTTACAATATCATATTTTAAAATTCAATAACCTAACTAAACATACTAGATATGTTAGAGATTTTTCGGTGTGGACTGAGAATATTCATCCACACCTAAATTCTGTATTTCTCGTCGACCATGGCTAATTTTTATTAATAAAGTTTGAAGTTTTCTTTCTCAAAAAAAAAATAAAAACCCTTCATTGATCTATTTAGAATTTTAATATAAACAATCTTGTTTATATTTGAAATGATAAAATGTTTTCATCCTGCGTAGATTTATACACTGCTCTCACCTCATGTGAATGTGAATTTTCCAGTCTTAAAAAGGAAACGGAGCACACAAAATCGGACCATCTTGTCCCATTACCAGCCCCCTTCCCTATTCTAGAGCTCTAGAAAAAAAAGAAAAAGAAAATTGACCCTTGACCAATCCAATTTCTAGAGTAGCTCAATGCCTTGACCTGACAAGAGATATGACGTTAGAGAAAAGTTCACGGTGGAGAGTTAGGTGAAGGATACATACAGCCAGTGTTTTTCAAGTTAGTATTACATAAAACATTAGTTGGTAAGTCAGTGGTCTCCATTAAGTTACAAAAATATCCCTAACAGCATATTCCAAGTCCAACCGCATGTGCACAAGCAAGCACCTATCTTCCATCTTCCGGTCAGCTTTGTTAAGTGCGACCGGTGCTGTCTTTCTATAATTTGCCCCTCAACTTTCTGTATTTCACATCTAAAAAGTTAAAAAATTATAGTATCTTATTAAAAAGCCACTTTTGTACAATGTTAAACAAAATTATCTTGATTCAACCAAATTAAACAAATCTGCGAACCAATTTTACTCCCTAGCCAATAGGTTCTGCTTCTATCTTAAAGTATTAGTATATTATTTTGTAGGCTACATCCTTAAACCCACGGCGGCCGAAATTGCTTAAGTAATATTATGGCTCGAATTCAAATTAAAAATAAGAATAAAGTTTGATTACAAACTTGATTATATATAATTAAATTTGTAGTCAAATTTTGTCATTAAAAAATAATTGTTAAAGAAAAAGCATTTTTTTAAAAGAGATAAATGATAAAAGCAAGTGAAAACTGTTAAAGAGATGAACGAATTTTTTAAAGAGATAAATAATGAAAGCAAGTGAAAATGAGAGAACTAATTAATTAATTATAATAATAACATTGATGATTAGATCAACCATGCTTAGTAGCATTTGACATCTCAACGTGATGTTTTGTATTAAAAAATTATAAAAGCGTTTAAGAAAAATTAAAATGAATGAAATATTCAATAGAATACCTATTTTTGGCACTAAAAAGGAACATGAAATGAGAATGAATACTTGGGAAACTGTGAAAAGGGAACTGAGATGTTTTGACTTTTGATATTCAGCGAATCAGCATTTATCAAAAGCTTGAAATATTTTTTCTCTTAAATATATCTAACCTTTCATCTTTTAAAAATTTTTTTTTTCAATTGAGAAAATATGTAACTTTGTTTTGCCCAATAACTAATTTATGTTTTAATCATTCTTTAATGAAAAATGCAATGTACATAACATTTTTCACAATAAATTTTAAGTGGCAAGTTGTTATTGACTGTTATTGGTAGATAAAAAAAAAATTAAGTGATAACAACGTATTACTTATAATTTGTTGTGAAAATATTATAGATTGTAACATTTCTCTTATAATTTATTGTGAAAATATTCTAGATTGTAACACTTCTCTTCTTAAATTATGATCATGGAAATGACTAAAAATCGTGTTTATATCGCATACGGAAGATAATTGCAGTGATAATTGTGACTTTTTAATTACTCCCGTCCATCTTGAGTTTCAACTTTCAAACCATCAGCATGGGCGTCACGAGCTCATGACATCATGCTAGAATCATGGATATACCATCCAGATCCAATAAAACTGACAAAAAAAAAAAAAACTAAAGTATGTTTTTGTGCCTTAATGGTAAAAAAAATATAGTAAAAAGATATAAATCAACGGTGGTAATCACGTTGATCTTGGTATATACCAACGATGACAAATTGAGAATTGACAAAAGGGTCGGCGAAGTTCAGTTGAGGATCTCAATTCTCAACGAATAAAATTCAAGTATTCGAGAAGCGGAGGGCAAATCAGTCAACCTACAAAAAAGAACCCATGGCATGTACGTAATAAAATTGAAAAAACAGAGGCGAATTAGAAAGAAAGAGCAAGGACAACCAAACCTGTGGCCGCAACAAGGTTGGTTGTATCGCCGAGTCACCAGCTTTTCCCCCTCCTATAAAAACGGTCTTTTTAAAGACCCTCCCACAGTGTACAACTACTACCACTACTACTACTCTCAAACCCAAACCCCAACCAACAAACACCAAAAACCTCAAAAACTAGGTAAAACAAATAAAACTTAAAACAAAACAAAAAAAAAAACTCAGAGTCGCAGACAGAGTTAGCGAACACCAAGGAATTCTCTCATGGATTCAGATTACGGCATTCCCAGAGAACTCTCCGACCTTCAACAACTCCGATCTCTTTACCAACCTGAACTCCCTCCTTGTCTCCAGGTCACCCCCCCCCCCCCCCTCTCCTCTTTTACTATGAAATTCTTGTGTTAAAAATCTGTTCTTTATTATACACTCGTATTCGTTTTGTGTTTTTATGGTTGATCTCCTATTGTGTTTTCTCTTATTATGGTGAATATGTTTTTGTTTTTGTTTTGGTTTTTTTTCATGCAATGGCTTGCTCACTATGTGTTTGACAAAAATCTGTGGTCTGATTGTGTGTTAGATCTACTTACGCGCGAAAAGAATTGGTGGAACTGGTTGATTAGATCTATTTTTGTTTACTTCCACTCTGTTTTGCTTTGTTTTGACACTGAGAATTGTGGATTGTAATATCTTCAAAACCCTGCAACATTCATTTGTTTCAACTTTTTTAGCTCAAGATTTATGCTTTTGAGTTTGACCATTAGTTTCTTGTTAATTGGTATTACTGTTTTCAATCGTATTTGTTGTTCCAATGCACTGATGTTCAGAATTTTCCCACGTCAGTTGTGATACTACGAAATATTTTCTTGTGTATTTCAGTTTTTAGTTTAGGGTTTTGATTTGATGGCGATAAATCATATACTCATGTATTGTAGTGTAGTTATTACTGTTTATTGATGATGAAAATTAACATAAATGAGATATCTATTAATCCGTGCCATGAAAGGGTGCTTTCTGGTTAATAATTTAATTTTTAACAGAGTTGGAATAATGACTGAGGTAATCCTACATTGTTATCAAACAGGGAACCACTGTCAGGGTTGAATTTGGTGATGCAGCTGCAGCAGCAGACCCCGCTGATGCCCACTCCATAGCTCGTTACTTTCCAAACACTTATGGTCAGCCTTTGGCTCACTTTCTCAGGGCCACTGCAAAAGTCCCAGATGCTCAGATCATAACCGAGCATCCGGCTTTTAGGTGCACATCTGATTATAATTGCAGAGTCCTCTCATGTGCATTTTTTTATATTACACTTACATCTTATTTATCCAATGTAATATCTTTTGACAGGGTGGGAATAGTCTTTTGTGGGAGACAATCTCCTGGAGGACATAATGTTGTATGGGGTCTTTACAGTGCTCTTAAAATTCACAACCCCAAGAGTACTTTACTAGGATTTCTCGGTAAGCTGCATTTTCTATTTGAGTTTTTAGTATCTAGTTTTTTGTAATTTAAATTAGTATGCTTGTTTGTTGTGTCTTTGTATTTATTTTATTATATCCATATGTGTGTGTGTATAAATCTAGATATGTATAATCATTTTCAATTTTACTTGGTTTTTATTTATTTGCTATGAATTTTTCCTCACATCAATGCTTGAAACTGGCTTGTTTGGTTGCTTTAAAACATTAGATCCCATAAAGAATTATGCATGGGTTTCGTTTCTAGATTATGTTTCATTTTTGCTTTCGTTGGGATATAAGTGAATGGTGTGTGCATTTTCTCTGTTGAAGCAAATATTATTTACTTAAGCCAGCGCCTTTGTAACTGGTAACAGGTGGTTCAGAAGGTTTATTCGCAAAGAAAACTCTTGAGATTACAGATGACATTCTTTCAACCTACAAAAATCAAGGTAGGTATCCTACAAGAAAATCACCACTTTGAGATATTAAATTATTTGAATTTTATGAACTGTATAAATTGGCTGTGCTTGGCCAGGTGGTTATGATTTGCTGGGACGGACAAAGGATCAAATTAGAACAACTGAGCAAGTTAATTCTGCCCTAAATGCTTGCAAAGAGTTGAAATTGGATGGCCTTGTCATTATTGGAGGTAAGGTGTAGAATATTTTTGCAGTTAGCATATATATATATATATATATTTTTTTTTTTTTTTTAATTTTGAAGTTATTTAGTATAAATCTATGATATTTTTGTAGGAGTGACCTCAAACACAGATGCTGCTCAGCTTGCTGAAACGTTTGCTGTAGCAAAATGCCCAACGAAGGTACTTTGCATGTGATGTATTTATTATAAGTTTATGTATTACTTCATTCATATTTATAGGTATTTGTCTCCCGAATAAAGCAATTGAATTTTTAAATGCTTTTGTTGCAATTTTATTCCTTGCATCATTTGTAACTTTAATCTAGATATATTTTTATGATACCACAGTCTATTAATAGAACTTCTATTAATTTGACAGGTGATTGGTGTACCTGTTACACTGAATGGAGATCTGAAGAACCAGTTCGTGGAGACCAATGTTGGTTTTGATACAATATGTAAGGTATTAGTCAATTGATGTTGATCTTTTACTTGAAAGTGAATTGTAGTAATAACCATCATGTTTTTTGAGGAAGTCACCTATAAAAAGGAACCAAAAAAAAAAAGGTTCCCGGAGGAAGCCTTTATCTCCCTAGTGCATAATTAGCCAAATGGTAATGACCTTTTACTTGGTAGGGAAATATATGCATGCAAATTTATTGATTAAGGAAGATGACAAACTTTTTCCCCCTTTATATTTTTTCTTTTAAATTACCCCCTTTTACCTTTATGTTCTGTTTCTTATTGCCTTGTGAGATTACATGCAATTTGCAGCTGGGGCACGTTAACCTCTATTTGCAATTAGGTGTAATTAAAGAATCTTGAGGATGAGAAATCAATTTTCTTCTTTTCTTTCAGGTCAATTCCCAGCTCATTAGCAATGTCTGCACTGATGCACTCTCCGCGGAGAAGGTAAAGGGTGAACTGATGTTAGAATTTTTCTGTAGCCTTATTGATCTTGTTGCGTCATAAACCTCTTTTATGGTGAATCAAGAGCTCTTGTAATTGCTTTTAGTATGCTATCTGTTTTGTTCCTTTCTTCTATTTTCAATCTAAAAGTCTCCATAACTTCTTCTCTGTTCCAGTATTATTATTTTATCAGACTCATGGGCCGGAAGGCATCCCATGTTGCTTTGGAGTGCACCCTCCAATCCCATCCCAATATGGTTAGCTTTTCTTGTCTGGTGTTATGCAATTTGATTATGCCTTTGTGAAGTTATCAACACATATTTTATATTTTTCTTGATCTCTTTTCTAAATATAACTTGATATGCTCTTTGCAGGTTATTCTTGGGGAGGAGGTGGCTGCCTCAAAGCTTACACTTTTTGATATTGCAGCACAAATTTGTGATGCAGTTCAAGCTAGGGCAGAGCAAGGTTCTAAATAATTCAAGCTTTTTCATGTTGTTGGTGATAATTTCAGTTTTTGTTATCTGACCTATCTCTTTTTTCCCCCCTTCATTTTGGGGACCAGACAAGTATCATGGAGTCATCTTACTACCAGAAGGTCTTATAGAAAGCATCCCTGAAATATATGCCCTATTGAAGGTAACAGGCAGTTCAAACTAATAATTCCTGTCATAGCAACTCTCTCTCTACCCACCCCCCTGTTAAGATGAATTAACTTGAACCATCATTTCATACCAGTGGCTTCTGTTTCCATGAAAAACTGATGTTGCAATTTTCTCTTCATAGTTTCATGTGAGACTAATGAGTCATATTATTTTATGCTCTAACATAAACATCTTGGACCTCAGGAAATTCATAGTTTGCTCAGGCAAGGTATTTCCACTGACAACATTTCTACTCAACTTTCACCCTGGGCATCTGCTTTGTTTGAATTTTTGCCACCCTTTATTAAGAAACAGGTACCAATTTGCCACAAAAAAATCACTTTGAAAGACATTGTACTTAATCTTATTCGAATGAGTTATGGGGCTCATCTAAGATTGTGTCTTTGAATGTTACAGCTGCTCCTTTACCCTGAATCCGATGACTCTGCACAGTTGTCCCAGGTAATGGCCTTCAGAGAGTTGTGTTTTGAAAAGGAATCATCAAACTTCAAGATCTTTTATATCCTTTTTGCTTTATATTACAGATTGAGACAGAGAAACTTCTCGCACATCTTGTGGAGGCAGAAATGAACAAGCGTCTGGTATTATAGATTAATCTCCATTCAGTTTTTGTTTTTTTTTTTTGTTTTTTTTCCCCCCTTATACTGTCAATACTGTATTTTTAATTTTCTCTTTTCCTGTTAATAATTTTCTGGTTGCAAATTATCCAATGATGTTCTCTCTCTGTTTCTCATACTTGAATCTCTACTCTATTTTTCTCAAAAAAAAACCTCTACTCTATTAAAAAAGGAAATGTCAATAAATGATAGTAGAAGTGAAATGCTAATCACTTAAGAGGATGGGAAAATAAATCCAATTGGCCTAACTACCCATAATCCATTGTGTCCATTTGTTCTTTGCTTGTCATTTTTGTCTCTCTTCTTTTATGCTAGCATGGCATTTTGTTGTCATTCTTCAAAACTTTTTTCCCTCGTTAAAGTTTTGATAATCTATGTGCCATATGATGATCTAGCTCTCCTTTCGCTTTATCATTAAACACCTCTAAGAAGGCATTCCTTAACCTCTTGTTTTACTTCTATCATGTACATTTTTCTTTTTGATGCCTAAAATATTTGAACCATGATTATAGGTGAGATAATAAGTGCTTCTTGAGATAAGAAAACCATAATTGGCTTAGAATTGGTTACAATTAACTGTTTATACTAAGTTATTTTTTGTAACAAAACGCTTAGTTTCTAATGTGTTTGGTGTTTTGAGCAGAAAGAAGGCACATACAAAGGGAAGAAATTCAATGCTATCTGTCACTTCTTTGGTTATCAGGCTCGGGGATCATTACCATCAAAATTTGACTGTGACTATGCCTACGTATGGAAACACTTGGCATTGCTTTGGCTTGTCAGCCGTTTAGCTATAAATATTTTATCACTTGTCATGATCATAGTGATTTGATATCCTTGCAGGTTCTTGGACACATCTGCTATCATATGTTAGCAGCTGGTTTGAATGGTTACTTGGCAACTGTAACCAACTTGAAGAATCCTGTGAATAAGTGGCGATGTGCTGCTGCTCCAATGACAGTAGGGTTTTCTCTCTTTTTATACTTATATAGCCTTTCTCCTCCATAAACCCCAAGGTGCGGACCTACTGCAGGGGGTTTGATCTTAAAAACTAGTAGTAAAATTATATTTACTAGGTGTAATCACTGGTTCAACTCTTCCCTCCCCTTGGGCCCCTAACTTATCAGGAAAAAAATAAAATAAAATAAAAGAGGAAAAAAGGCATTTCTTATCCATTGCAACTCACAAATATGGATTTTGTAGTTTTCCTTAAATGTCTTTTATTTCAAGTCAAGTGAAAGTCCAGCATTTTTGGTTCTTTGGTAATGCTTGCATTTGTCAAGAATGTTAACTCCATTGACCATATTTGATGGACATTAGGCAATGATGACTGTGAAGCGTTGGGCTCAAAATCCGGGGGCCTTGTCAATAGGAAAACCTGCTATTCATCCAGCAACTGTGGACTTGAGAGGCAAAGCATATGAGTAAGTCTCCTCATCATTGCACGCAAGAATCAAGATGCTTGATTGATATAGAGTTGGGATTAGGATAAAGGAAGAAGTGAAGAAAAGAAAAAAAAATTTCTAACTGATTATATGACTTGTTTGATTATTTTATTTTATTTTTAAATGGCATTACTTTTGTTATAGAATCTGTGTGTGTGTGTGTTGGCCAGTGGCCACAGCTTTGCTTGATGTTCATATAAATCAAATGAAACATTGGTCTTTCTGCTTCATGAGATTCCATTATCACTTTGGTTGTCAACTGATTCATGACCTTGTTTGCAGTCTGTTGAGGCAAAATGCAGCAAAATTTCTGATGGATGATATCTACAGAAATCCAGGACCCCTTCAGTTTGATGGTCCTGGTGCTGATGCTAAGGTTGTAACTCTATGTGTTGAAGACCAGGATTACATGGGCCGTATCAAGAAACTGCAGGAATATCTTGACAAGGTGCTTGCTATTCTTTGATCTCTCTCTCTCAGGTCTTCTTTGTACATGCTATGAACTTAACAATGAAAAGGGAAAAAACAAGGACAATTATTCAGACCGCCAGATCTTTTAATCTGTCACTTTCTGTTGATGTTTCTAATGATTGGGATGTTCAAGCATGACTTTAATAATTTTTTGTATGTTTGCTTGTGACATGACGACCTGTTTTAGGGATCAAAGCCACAAATTCTATTTCTTCTCAAATTTGCACTTGTGCAAAATTGTTTTCTAGTCATGATGTGAATGTCAACATTTGACATGTATTCTCCATTATTGTCATCTATTTTTCTTAAAATTACCTTTACTCTTTTCTCCAGGTGCGAACCATCGTAAAGCCAGGGTGTTCACAGGAGGTTCTGAAAGCAGCTTTGAGCGTCATGGCATCTGTGACAGACGTTCTTACTGCATTGGCTTCACCTTCAACTACCACATCCCCTTAAACACAGTTGTTACCTTTCTGGTTGTGATCGCCATGGTACTTGTCTTCCAAAATACTTGTTATCTTCACTTCTCTTTGCTTCTTTTTCTTTTTCCCCCAAATTTTATATCCTTATATTGTAGGCGGATCTGATAGATGATGGTATTAAACTGAGTTTTTCTTTGTTATTTAACATTTTTATTTTGGTACAAAATAATTATGAGTGGATTGTATTGCAAGTTTTGGAAGAGAATTTTATTATTATTATTATTATTATTATTATTATTATTTAGTTTTTTTGCGTTATGATAGGAAGGTTGATTATGTTCTCTCTGTTTTGAAGCTTCTATAAGATCAATGGCTTCATGGAATTTGACGACGTGGTCTGATACAGTTTCATATGGCATTATTTGATAGACTATTTTGTGCCTGCTCAAGGAAGCAGCCTCTTTTTTTACTATTCTTCATCATTTTGTATTTTTGTTTTTAAATCTCAATCAGAGCCCTATGGAAGTTTGTCTGTTAGATATTGTGGATTAGAATCAATTTGCCTCCTTTGGGTTAGGCTTTTAAAGTGGAGAGGTATTGGGATGACATTTTTGTGATTGATAAATCCAGTTTCTGATTTGAATTGCAAGCCATGTGTGCGGCTTCAGTTTTTGTTGGATTATATATTGTGCTTATATTTTACATAACGTTTGCTTCACAATTTAGAATGGAAAATTAACTGAAGAAAAAAAAAAAAACTGAAAATTATATTATTCTCAATCTGCAGGTTTTAAAAAGAAAGTAAAGAGAGGAAAATCTATCTTCGTTATCTTTTATTTCTTTTTCCTTTCCCCTTTGACAAACCACACATTAGAAAAGAGGGGAGTTAAATTATTTCATGCGCTTTTATTTTCTCTGTGAATGAAAGGCATGAGTACTTTCCTGGCCAGGCAATGTTACTCCTAGGCAGTAGATGTGGCAAAACGGTCGGGTCGGGTTCTGATTGGCTTAATCGGATTGCGGGTTGGGTTGGGTTGGATTGATTTTTTTTTTTTTTTCAATTACAGAAACAAATCAATGACAACTAAAACCAGTTAAGCAAATGAATTGTACTTAATGCCACTTGTTAATATCCTTCCAATTCTAACAGTTTTGACTTTTGAGCATGACAAAAATTATTTATAGTCATAAATTCATGATGGAAAAAGTCCTCAATGTTAATAGTTCACTGTCAAAATGCATATAATTATAAGTTTATAAATTCAAAAAGAGATAGATCTTAAAACAAACAAAACAAGTGAGCTAGCAAAGTAGTAAGTTATTGGTCTTCTTAAGTGCACATGTTCCTATTGCATTTAAAATAATAGTAAAGTTAGATTACTTAGAAAGGTAAACTAAACAAAAAAAGATTCAAAAATAAACATAACATATTAAGTAAAGAAAAAGAAGTAAATATTTTAGTAGAATTATACCTTAATCTCAATCTACTCAACGTTAGTAGTAGATTTAGCACTACAAATATTCATACTTGCAAATTGTAGCTCAAGTTGGCCAATTTCGTCAGCATCTTTATCTACAATACAATATTTTAATATAACTTAATGTATCATAAAAGCAAATCAATAAATAATTAAAATTGTATAATTATGACTATAAAAAAAATTTAAATTACCCTTAAATCCATATAGCCAACTTTTAGTACATAATGTAGCTTCCACATTCTCAGGTAAAAGACGTGATCGATACGGAGTAAGAATTTTTTTCCTAGTGCTAAAACTTGATTCAGAAGCAATAGTAGTTATCGAAATGCTCATGAGATCCTGTGCCATTAAAGAGAGTTCTGGAAACCGATTGTAATGCTCTTTGCACCAAGAGAAAACTTCCAATTTTGAATTTTGCTTTTGTCAAGTCTAGACTCTTCTAAATACAAGTCCAACTGAGATTTTTTTGTTTTGGTACCACGACCACTTTCATAATGAGCAAATTCCTAATCATTAAAAAAAATTTCAATGAAAAATAATACCACACAACATTACAATCTTTATTATTAAAAAAACATAGCACAACATATACCAAACAAAATGCAATTCACTTACATCATCTTCCTTATCTTCTTCATCATCATCAGGATCATCCACAACACCGCTAGTATGACTAGAACTCCCAATACAAGATGAAACATTTGTAGTGGCCATAGGCTTGGGGCGTTCATATTCTGAAAAAAGCTTATACAATGTAGTCTCAATGCTCTCCACCTTCATTTCAGCAATGTGCTCAATTGGCTCTATTTTCTTGAGAATATAGTCCACATAATCCAACTTATACTTTGGATCAAGAACAATGGCACAGGCTAGCACCACATTATAACAATCTCAATATTTGTCAAATTTAACTTTCATCTGTTTTGCCATATTACAAATAAATGAATCTTGGCTCTCCATTTCTTCAAGTAAAAGCAATTCAATTTGAGACACTCCTTGAAAATATAGATTTGTCGTAGGGTAATCAGTTCCAGAAAATAGAGTTATAATGTCATTGAAAGGTTTCAAAAACCGAGTTATGCTTTCAACTCTATTCCATTCATCCCTTGATGGACAATGCTTGAAATTAGCATCTTCCTTTGCTAAACGGTTCAACACAGAACGATATCTCATAGCACTGTCAATCATGTCATATGTTGCATTCCATCTTGTACACACATCTAAACATAAACCCTTTGTTCTTTTCATACCAACTATCTTGGCACATTCATCAAATCTACACATTCTACTTTCTGATCTTTTAAGATATTTCATAGTTTCTCGGATCTTAATCACCGAGTCATCTATTACTTTCAATCCTTCTTGAACAATAAGATTCAATATATGAGCACCACAACGCACATGGAAAAAGATACCATCATATATCAATAAACCCCCATCATTAAGCTTTTTCTTTATGAAATCTTGACAATTATCATTATTAGATGCATTATCTAAAGTAATTAAAAATATTTTCTTCTTAATACCCCATTCTTCCAAGAAACTTAAAATTTTCTCCGATAAAAGAGTTCCCGTGTATGGAGGTGGCATATGACAAAAATTCAAAATAATGTTTTTCAATTCCCAATTCTCATCCACATAAAGCGCCGTAAGACAAATATATCCCTCACTTGTAATAGAGGTCTATAAATCCGAAGTCAAATATATTCTACCAAGAATTGATTTCAACTTATTTTTAACGTCATCATTCTCATTCTTGTAAAGTTTTAGAACATCAGCTTTTAAAGTATTCTTAGAAATATGTTTAACATCTGAATTTAGATAGCTGAAAACTTTTCTAATACCCTTATACTAAATAAAGCTAAATGGTAAATTATGTCTGATAATAGCGTCCACTAACCCTTTTTCATCAACAGGCAATTTCATAAATTCAGTCCAAACTGAAGAAGTGTGTTGTTTTTCCTCTTTTTTTTTTTTTCCTTGAAACTCTTTTTGGTGTCTTAAACTTTGATTTTGAATTAACTCTTAAAGATGGTGAAGGACCAGTAGAGGTATCCATAATTACAACATCATCATCACTTTCCAAATTTACAGCCGGAGAAGCCGCTGTACTCTAATTATCAAAGCAAAATATATAATTAAAATTCTAGTCTATTTAAAACCTCTAAAGAAACTGTGAACATAACTACGTAAGACATTCATCCAAATGACACAGAGGCAGAGCAGAGGCAGAGGAGTATACTATATTTGATGACACTTTCATCCAAATGACACAGACATTCAACAATCAAACACACAAACAATTAAATATAATGTTAGCAGAGGCAGAGCAATATACTATATTATTATTACTAAATCATAAAATCATAAAATTAAAAAATCAATCCAAAAACTAAAAACATTTAGGGATTTAAGAGAATGATGAAAATGATTTAAAATGATTTAACTTACCTTCACCATAGTTGATGATTTGTAGTTGTGCTCCTCTTAAATGGGTCAACAGCGGTGGCGAGAGACAGAGAAGTGAGAAAGCAAAGCAATGTAGAAGGGCAGAGGCGCAAGCTTTGACTGCTTTGTGTGAAACTAAAAAAGTGTGGAATGCCGAATCTGTGAAGAGTGAAGAAGGGCAGAGACTGTGAACATGGAGGCGCAAGAGAACTTAGAGAAGTAGAGGAACTCTGAACTCAACTAAACTTTCAGGTTTCACTTTTCAGGTTTGTTTGTATAATTGATTGTATTGTGCATTTTGTGCTTTGGCTTTGGCCTTTGGACAATGGAGTGAACCGAGTGAGTGATGGACTACAACTAGCAAGCATTGAATGAGATTTTTTTTTTTTTTTTAATGGTTGTGAGTCGGCTAAGTTGGCCCTTGTGTAGTGACAGTAGTGTTATGATGACTTGTCTATTGTCAAGCACAGTGCTCTTCTTGGTTATGATAAACATTGAATATATTATTACTAGTTTTGGTACTTTGTGCTTTATGCACATGGTATCAGGACGTAATTAAAAAAAAAAAATTTAGCGAATTTTTTTTAATGGGTCGGGTCACAGGTTATCTGGGTCGGGTCAGGTTGACCTGCAAAAAAATCGGGTCGGGTCACGAGTCAACCCGTTTTTGCTTCGGGTCAAAAAAATTGGGTTTGTGTCAGGTATTTTTCGGGTCGGGTCGGGTCAGAAAATTCTGACCCGTATTGCCATGTCTACTAGGCAGTATACAATCCATATTGTCCTGCTTGCCACCCATTAAAGACTGATTTATAAATGTTCTTATATATGATAGAGAAGCTTTTTGAAGGGGCTTCCCGAAGGAATGAACTAGAAAATGTACAAATCCCAGCAAAAGAAAAAAAAAAACCCCTTCGCAGATTAAACAGATCCACATGTCACATTCTTTGGTGCAAATATAACTACTCGAGTCATGGATATTATCCTTATGAACTAGATATGATTATATTTATTAATGAGACAGGACTACAAAATCATGTTGGAGAATTTAGGAGCCTTTTGATCTCTCTAAGAGATTGTGTAACTTCCTTCAAGGAAGGCCTTTCATCAGAATTCATTTTGTGACATCTTTGTGCAAGCTCTGCACATTCAATTTGTTGCTTCCTGTTTCCTCCATCCAACAGATTAGCCTTCAAGTAGGATTGGTTATTGCTTTCAATCTCATCCCAACTGCAACTCTGGACCCCCACAATTGAACTTTCTCCTCTGCAATTTTCTTCAGGGACTTCAAACTCATTATGCAATATGTTCCATGATCTCTTTGCTGTTAAAACCTCAAACAAGACAACTCCAAAGCTATAAACATCACTCTTCTCTTTATATTGGCCAGTATAGTGTGATTCTTGAGAAATGAACCCAACAGCCCCCATAACTTCGGTATCTACATATTTTTTGTCCAAGGGAATTGGTAATGAGAAAGCAAACTCGGAAATTTTGGCAACATAGTTATGATTCAAGAAAATATTTCTTGATTTTATATCCCGATGGACAATAGTCTTGGGCCTTCCCATGTGAACATATGCAACTGCATGTGCCACTTTAGTCACTATTTTAAGCCTGCTCTCCCATGATAGCAATCGACAATCATCAAAGATATGATCAGAGAGATTTCCATTTTCTGCAAATTCATACACCAATGTTGGGATTTCAGTCTCTAAGCAGCAACCGTAGAACTTAACAATGTTGTTGTGGTTGTTCATCTGGGACACAACCGCTACCTCATTTATGCACCATGTTTTGTAAGTCTGAAATGAGCTTGACCTAAACTTCTTGACAAATATTTCACGACCATCATGGTTCCTCTGTATACTATATAATGGAAACTCTTACATAGTATTCCATCCACATGGTAGTTATTTGTTGTCTTTTCGAGCTCTTGTTTGGAAAAGATCCGAAAGGAATTGTATTTGCCATCAAAAGAAGTGATAAGCTGCTCCAAAATCAGCCCTCTGTTTTTCAAGTAGAAATTCTCCTTTGTTTGAACTATGGTTTTTTTTTTTTTTTTTTTCGTTTCCATAAACACTGTAGCATATTTGACCTCAAAGTATTCATTAGAATTCTCTCTAGAGAAAACTTGATTTGAGAGAGTTTGGGGAGGAGAGATGTCACGTCCCAAACCCGATACCTGGATTTGTGATCATGATCGGCATGCTAATATCTAGCATAAACCTGATATTAATAAGAACTAACTAAACTTTTTACAAAAGCTTCTCTCTTTCTTTTCATTCTTGTTTCTTTACTTCTTGATATAACTTTTCACTTGATATTCAAAGCATCTACATTGTACTTTAAGGGATAACATAATCCACCAATTATTTAAATTCTGAATTTCACATAATACATCTCTTAATACTTTAAGGTACACAACTTTCATTAGATCCTAAAATACACAATATTACAAAACTAATCATCAAATTGCCAAATTAGGGTCTATACTTTTAAAACTAAACTAGCCTCTCCCAAAACTCAACTAAGGCTCCCTCTGCTCCAAAATAATAAAACTTGTTGACTGAAAAAGTGGAAGGGGTGAGTTACACAACTCAATAAGAGTAAGTTACACTAGAATTTAATAAGAATGCATATAAATCAAATCATTTCATTTTATGGAGATTCAGATAGGAGAACATCTTTTCATGCATAGTATTTTATACTATTCATAATAATAATTTATACACTTCTCATAGAAAAATAATTGTTTTCCTTTTACTTATTAGAATAATATTACAAATCCTTTCAGACTAAATTTCTTTCATTTCTTACAAAGTCACCAAATATAATATTGACAGTTTTAAATCACACACACATACACACATATATATTCTTATTGAAAAATAATCATTTTGACTTAAATCAGATAATTGGTAACTTTGTCTTAAATTAGAAACATCTTAAAGAATAACAAAACTTTTCTTTATAAACTTCTTCTCATAAAATATTATAACTTTCATAAGCACAAAACTTAATGTTTCATAAAGAATAACAAAGCTTTATCTTTATAGTACACTAAAACTTTTTCATCAGATACTTTATTTTTAAAGCTAAAGAACAACTTTTCTTTTCTTCAGAAACTTCTTCTTTTCATAAGAGCTTTTATCTTTTCATTATGCTCATAATGTATTTCAACATAATCATTCTCTCGTGATCATAAAATAACAAAGTTGTTTATAATTAACATATTGGTTAGTCCATATTTGATAAGTTTGTACAAATTTGTCATGCATGTGCACGATATTGTCCACTCTGGGACATCACAAAGATCAGAGTTACGGGCACCCCTATTTCCTCCAACTTTCATATACTGTCCGCTCTGGGATATCAGAGTTACAAGTACCCCAATTTTCTCCAACTTTTAATGGCCAATCAGATAACATTTTCTATCGAAAGCTAGTAATTTAACCATGAAAAGCTAGTAATTTAACCCCTACTGGTCGAGTTCAGATCACCAGAGGACATAATCCGAAAACATTTCATACTTATACATCATACTGAAATTTATAGTTTCCATAACATTTCATAATAATAGCATTTCCATTTTTTTCTTTAAACATCATGTTCATGGAATTAGTAATAGCATCAATATGCTTAAATCATGTACATAAAATTTCGAAGCTCATGAATATGTCTTTGTCTGAAACATGATTATATGTCGTATCTCTAATTAAAAATATTTTCATACATAATACACTAAAATAATCTCATGACTTACCAAATGCCCATATAACTTATCCCTTACCTAAAAGCAGAGGAACCGAGAGCCTAAAGTTGAAGGAGCTCTGACTTGGGTGCTGGTAACACCTAAACCAAATATCAAAACTTATTACTATCAATTATACCTTAGCATAAACTTACACTTTCATTTCAAAACCTATCTCTTAAAATCAAGGAAATCTTAATCCCACCTCGACGAAGTTCCCACAAACATATTATGCATACATCAACAAATGATGTACCAAACTCAAGAAAAACCATCATTCTCATATTTATATCATATCTCCAGAGGAGCTAACTTCATTTCAAAATGTGCTTGAGATTAGGGCAATAATGCATGCATAAACATAAAATCCTTTAAGCATAGTCATATAATCATATGTACTCATATGACAACATACAACACATTGAACAAAACAGCAACATAGAAAAACAGTAGAATGGTTTAGAACCCCTCCTTTGAGTACTAAATTTTGAACCAAGTTATACAAAATTTATCTATAATCCAGACATACCAAATGATGAGCATACTAATATACAGCTCAAATCATTCACCCTAACTTTAGAATTAAATCCTCAAAGTCAGGTATGTCACTTACTGTTCACTGTTTATTCTATTAACATATACTTCACTTATAAAATACAAATGGGCTATCAATTTACGTCCAATTTTCATGCCAATTTACACAATTGCTCCTTTAGATATCTAATACTTTCCCTAATAGTTTTGGAGGCAAAGACTGCAGCCATGATTTAATAAAAATCATACAATCCATCATACTCAAACTTGCTCTGACAGAAATTCAGTCAACTTATAAATTACACCATTATTTCTATACTCATCCAAATACTGTGAGATCAATTCAATAACAACTACAAGTGTATTAAATTTCATAGGAAATATCCCTTGCATCCAAATTCATAGTATACAATTTATTGCGTAATTTATTATTTTTGAACACAGAATTTGTCACAGCGACAGTTTTGCAACATTTTCTTGTAAATTCACAAACAATTATCAAACGATGGTATTTTCATATGAAATTTAATACACACATACTAGACATCTATATATTACTAAAAGCTGAAACTTAGCGTTTAATACTGCTACTCTCACGATGCACCACATCAGCTGCCACGTCATTCTTTTTTTTCTTTTCTTTTTTAAAATATAATTTTTCTACAATTTTAAAATGGTTTTTACAATTTTCAGCCCTATAAATGCAACCCACTACTTATTTATTTACTTCCACTATCACCCTATAATAAATCTAACCTACTACTTATTTATTTACTTCCATTATCACCCTATAATAAATCTGTATAATTAATCCAGCCCACCTCTTATTTATTTAGTTTTACTATCAAGCCCAACCCAAAGTTTTTTCAGTTTAGTTTTAGGATTTTGTGTGAGCTTTTTCAGCTTAAAGGAAAAAAAAAAAAAAAAAAAAAAAAAAAAAAACCCTAAAGCTGAAGCGTAGCGTTTAATACTGCTGCTCTCATGTTGTGCCACATCAGCTACCACGTCACTCTTTTTTTTTTCTTTTCTTTTTTAAAATATAATTTTCCTACAATTTGAAAATGGTTTTTACAATTTTCAGTCTTATAAATGCAGCCCACTACTATTTATTTACTTCCACTGTCACCCTATAATAAATCCAGTCCACTACTTATTTATTTACTTCCATTATCACTCTATAATAAATCTGTATAATTAATCCAGTCCACCTCTTATTTATTTAGTTTCACTATCAAGCTCAACCCAAAACCTTTTCAGTTTAGCTTTAGAATTTTGTGTGAGCCTTTTTAGCTTAAAGGGAAAAAAAAAAACAACAACAACAACAACGATGAAGTGTTTCAAGCCTTAGAGTTTTTTTTTTTTTTTTTTTTTTTTTTTTTTTTTCAATTTTCCTATAATTGTTTTTAATATTTACACTTCTCCACCCTTTCTCTCTCCCTTACTATTTCATCTCCCCACTACTTCTTCAATCTTTCTCCCTCCCTTACCTTTTCATCTCCCCACTACTCTCTACATTAATATCATTCTTCTTCTTTCCCTTTATCTTTCTTTATTTTTGTCTCTTCTTATTCACACCCTCTTACTATAAATTCGTCACTATCTCTTTTATTCTATGCATAGTTTTCCCTCACAAAAAAAAAAGTTCCCTCTATCTCTCTCTCTCTAAATTTTTTGGTGGATTTTTTTATTTTTCTTGCATCTCTACTTTAGGTTGATAATTTTTTGTATTCTTTAAAACTTTATTTTGGGTTAATGTGATTTAGTTTTGTTTTTTAAATTGTTGTTGTTGTTGTTGTTTTTTTTTTATTTTTTTTATTTTTTTATATATATATATATATATTATCTTTGATTGTTAAATGTTATCCTATTGCGTTCTAAAGAATTAAACATAACATATCAAGATATAATATTATTCTATTACATAGCATGATTTGGATAATTTGGTATTTATTTTGTTACATAGTATGATTTTTTATAGTGCTCAATTTAGATGTTAAATTATGAAACTTTACTAATTTTTGTTTATTTTCTAATCCTTTGTGATGGACAAAGTACTCTTAATAGTTGTATTAGAAGTATTTTATAATACCATTTATTTAAAGAAAAGCAAAGGTTAGCCAAACGAAAATAATCAGATAGGTGACAAATTTTAACTTTTGTAATTTTATTTTTATTATTATTATTTTATAACAATGCATGTATAGCAATTTAATTATTAGATTTTGCTAATAATTGTTTATTTGATAATATGTTTTGGGTGGCCGAAATTATAATTTCTACAAAGAAAATAACTTTAATAGATTATCAGAAACAAAATTTTACCCTAATATTAGTTCAACTAATCATTGTTAAGTTTTATTAATTTTTGTTAGTTTACGTTTTTTTGGTGTTTTGGATTGTTCCTATATTACATTTATGATTGTTCATATAATAAATAAAAATATAATTATGAAATACATTACTCATTATTAGATTAGTTTAAATTGTAAATTTTTTTTAATAAAACCATCATAAAAATAATTATCACCCGTAACGCGCGAATTCGCGGCTAGTATTATATAATAATCTCCAACAAACCTTTTACCCATAGCTGTCCTAGAAAAAAAATACAAGATTTAGAATGTCCAAACATGTTAACCAATGAGTGCAACTCTTAACAAGTTCATGAAGTACCTATTAATTAACTCTTAACAAGCTTCAATTACTCTATCAACTACACATTCAACACCTCAATTAGCAATTCCATAAGTTTATCTAGCTATTTTACTTATTTTAACACTTACCCATAATAGATTTTATCTTAGTCTATTATCTAGGAGCATATGCAAGCATAAACAATAATTCAATTCATATACGGGCAATCAACAGTCTCTAGAATCCAACACACCCATATACAAATTCATATAACCGTCATTTAAGTTTAAACTTTAAATGGACAATAGATTAAAAGAATTAGATTTTTCCCTTACCTTAGGCCAGGGACGAACCCAGGATTTCAAGCTAGGGGGGTTGAAGTTAAGCGATTTTTTTTTTTTCAAATACACATCTATATAGTATTAAAAAACTATCAACTAAGATAAATACACAAAAATCATTATTTCTTAATATATTAAGATACAATCAACTACCAATAAAAACAAAAGATATCATCTATGAAAAGGGAACTCGATGCTCTTTTAAATTTTCAAAATCATCTATGATTGAATCCAAACTAAATGTCAAAACTATATCATTTTCAATGTATAAATTTAGTATTTTTCACTTCTTTTAAATTTATAAATTTATCTAATTTAGCATCATGAGTTAACAATAGGCGCAAGTGAATCACTGTTATTTTCTTAAATTTATGTGACAATTTACTACTACCTCCGTCTCATTTTTGTTGTCCTCTATTCCATTTTGAGATGTCCCAAAATATTGTCCCGTTTCTAAAAATAAAAATCATTAATTTACTAATGTTCCTATTATACCCCTATTAATTTACTAATTCAATTTTTTGATAAATTTTTTTAAGGGTAGTTTTGGAAACTTATACATTTTTAAAAGATAGACAAGACAATAAATGATGTTCCCTTAAAAAGTTTGACTTTTCAAACAGGACAAAAAAATGGGACGGAGGGAGTATATTATATGATTTGTTTTTTTCTTTTGTCTTTGGTCTTTGTATTTTTGCTTTTATTTATCTCTTTGTCTTTGTCTTGTCTCCATATTTCTGACCCTCACCCAGTCCCACTACCAACACTATGAATTTATTATGCACTACCACCAAAAACTTTTCATAACTTTACCATTTTTTTTTTCTATCACTTGTCCCTATTATTGCCCAACTACTAGTCAACAAACAATCAAACATATTCACTCTCTCTCTCTCTCATCTATATAATATAAGAGAGAGAGTCACAAACACAGAGTGATAGAGAGTCACAAAGCCAAAAAGCCAAAAAAAAAAAAAAAGAAGAAAAAAAAACTATTGGCACAAATTCAATTCACAAATACCAACATCAATTCATCACTATCAGTAAAAACACAAACACCACAAGTCCACAAGCACAGATTGTTAGATTCAAAGATTCACAAACAATAAAAAATTATATTAGGTTTTGAAGGATTGATTAAATACTTGTGAACTGTAAAGGCTGGAGCAATGAAGCTGGGTTGGGCAAATCGAGCAACCGGTGGGAAGATAGCTCTCGCGTCAGCGTGGCAGCGTTGGTGAGTGGCCATTTGGGTCTGCGACAGGCAACATCTGACAAGGACTGGGACGAGTTTGCAATATGGGTCTCGCGTGATGGCGGTGTGGGCAACGAGATGAGTCTCTCTCGCGTGGTAACGGCATCACAGCGTGGGTGGCGGCAAGATGGGTCTCTCTCGCCTCTCACTCTCTCAGTTTCTCTCTGTACTACTCTCTACTCTCTAAGCCTGTCTCGCCTCTGACTTTCTCTTCTTTTTTTTCAATTCGTTTTTCCGTTTGGTTTTGGATTACTGTGTTATTGGGTTTACATTTTTTTTTTTTTTTTTACATTTACATGGGCTTTGGGCTGGCCAACTGGGATCAGTGGGATGGTTTATGATTTTTGGAAGGGGGCCTGGGCTACAAAGAAAGAGGGGGCCAAGTCTTCTTGTTGTTTTTTTTTTTTTTTTTTTTTGGGGAAAATTTACTTACTATTTTTTTTTTTTGGGCCCAGGGGGGGCCTAGGCCCCCACCTAGGTCCGTCCCTGCCCTAGGTACAGGTTCTTGGAGTGATAGAGCTAGAGTCACTCTAGCTTTAAGTTGGGAACAAGAGCTTGAGAAGAATTGAAAGAAACTTCCTTGTTGCTGCTGGACCCATAGGTGTGAGAGGGAGAGGAGAGTTGAGAGTTATTCCCTTTTGATGTTTGGATTTGTGGGAATAGAGAGGGTGAGAGCTTCTTGATTGTTCTAGTTGTTTTGAGAAAGTTACAATAAAAAATGAGGTGGAGCTTGTTTATTGCATGGCCGGCTAGGTATTGGTCTTTGGAGATTTATGGAGGACAAGTGTTGCTCATGCATAATTTAAGATTACTATTTCCTTTATTAAACCACATCAATCTTTGATCTCCTTGATTGACTTAGATTTAAATCCACACTTATGACACCAATGGTTAATTACACCTTAATATTATCATCTCCTAGTTGTTTTCTTAATACTCTTATCACTCAAAACTTCATTTTAAGCATAGCACTAACTAATAATTATGTTAAATTAACAATCAACATGTTAACTTCCTTAATCTATAATTAGATAGTTACCTATTTACAACCTTACCCACTTAATTAAGTAGCATATATTACTTTGTACATACTTAGTATATAATCATAATACAATTAGCCATTCAATTATTTATAATCTTTGCAATTTTTATTCAATGGCATTAATAATAATATGCTTATTAAATACTCTTCTATTAATTATAGAAAGTAAGCAGCTCAAAATAATAATTAACCACTCAAATATATAGGTTAATTATAAAGTTGGGTAGGGATGTTACAAGAGAGATTGGTGTTAGTTTATGGATATCATGAATCATGATGTAGGACAGAATGTACAATTTAATTTTTGTAATTATTAAATTACAAGGTATTTTTATGTAAAAAACGTTAGTTTAGGTTTAGGGTTATTATTCCCTTATTTTTAGATGCTTTTAATGTTAACTAGGTCAAATTTTGTTCCTGTTATGGTTAGGTATTAATTAGGAATTATTTTAAAATATATTTTCTTATTTGTCAAGTTTTACGAAGCCCTTAAATAAGCCCATAAGTTTGTAAACGTTTTTTAAAACAATTATTCAATCAATAAAATTCAGACTTTTGTCTTTTGAAGCAAACGGGTTCTGTATCTTAACTTTTCCGCATCCCGCATCATATCACTTGTGTCTGGTGCTTTTTTTGCATGTGGATATATGTCCAAAAATAGACACATGTCTGAATCGTATTGTGTTTAGTGCAAAAAAGCGTTGGATACAAGTTTCAACCTTATCCTTTGTTTGGTTGCAAATGAAGGAAGAGAAAAGAAAAGATCAAAAGAAATAAGTAGAGGAAAGGAAATGAGAGAGGAGAAAAGAAAATAATTCTCTATTATATTGTTGAATAGGGAGGGAAAGAGAAAAGAAAAGAGAAGTTTAGAGGAAAGAAACCAAAAGAAAAATATATGTAATTTTACTTTTATGCCCACATGAATGTAAAAGATGGACGAGAGTCACGGGAAAAAATGTAAAATTGGTTCATAAGAAATTAAATATGTGGGGTCTACTTATTTGATAGATTATTGTGTGCCTGCCCAAGGAAGCAGCCTATTTTTTAACTATTCTTCATCATCTTGTATTTTTGTTTTTAAATCTCAATCAGAGCCCTAAGGATGTTTGTCTGTTAGATATTATGGATTAGAATCAATTTGCCTCCTTTGGTTAGGCTTTTAAAGTGGCGAGGTATTGGGATGACATTTTTGTGATTGATAAATCCAGTTTCTGATTTGAATTGCAAGCCAGGTGTGCGGCTTCAGCTTTTGTTGGATTATATATTGTGCTTATATTTTACATAACGTTTGCTTCACAATTTAGAATGAAAAAAAAAAAAAAAAAAAAAAAAAAACAACAACAACAACAACTAAAAATTATATTATTCTCAATCTGCAGGTTTTAAAAAGAAAGTAAAGAGAGGAAAATCTATCTTTGTTATCTTTTATTTCTTTTTCCTTTCCCCTTTGACAAACCACACATCAGAAAAGAAGGGAGTTAAATTATTTTCTGCGCTTTTATTTTCTCTGTGAATGAAAGGCATGAGTACTTTCCTTGCCAGGCAATGTTCCTTCTAGGCAGTATACAATCCTATTGTCTTGCTTGCCACCCATTGAAGAATGATTTATAAATTCTTAGAGATTTACTAATGTGTGCCCTTAGGGCATACATTAGTAAACTATTTTAAGAAACTTTTTATGGAAAAATTAAAAAAAGTAATTAACTATTTTGACAGTTTTTTCAATTACCCATAAAAACTTTTCCAAAATGAATGGTTAACCAGACCCATGTTCTTATATATGGTAGAGAAGCTCTTTGAAGGGGCTTACCGAAGGAATGGACTGGAAAATGTACAAATCCCAACAAAAGAAAAAAGAAAAAGAAAAAAAAAAAACCCTTCGCAAATTAAGCAGATCCACATGTCACATTCTTTGGTGCAAATATAACTGCTCAAAGCAGAGAGTCATGGATATTATCATTAAGAACTAGATTTTATTAAATGGTGATATTTATTAATGAGATAGGACTACAAAATCATGTTGGAGTATCTAGGAGCCTTTTGATCTCTCTAAGAGATTGTGTAACTTCCTTCATGGTAGGCCTCTCATCAGAATTCATTTTGAGACATCTTTGTGCAAGCTTTACACATTCAATTTGTTGCTTCCTGTTTCCTCCATCCAATAGATTAGCCTTCAAGTAGGATTGGATATTGCTTTCAATCTCATCCCAACAGCAACTCTGAACCCCTACAATTGAACTTTCTCCTCTGCAATTTTCTTCAGGAACTTCAAACTTGTTATGCAATATGTTCCATGATCTCTTTGCTGTTAAAACCTCAAACAAGACAGCTCCAAAGCTATAAACATCGCTCTTCTCTGTATATCGGCCGGTATAGTGTGATTCTGGAGAAATGAACCCAACAGCCCCCACAACTTCGGCATCTACATATTTTTTGTCCAAGGGAATTGGTAATGAGAAACCAAACTCAGAAATTTTGGCAACATAGTTATGATCCAAGAAAATATTTCTTGATTCTATATCCCGATGGACAATAGTCTTGGGTCTTCCCATGTGAACATATGCAATTGCATGTGCCACTTCGGTCACTATTCTAAGCCTGCTATCCCATGATAGCAATCGACGATCATCAAAGATATGATCAGAGAGATTTCCATTTTCTGCAAATTCATACACCAACGTTGGGATTTCAGTCTCTAAGCAGCAGCCGAAGAACTTAACAACGTTGTTGTGGTTGTTCATCTGGGACACAACCACTACCTCATTTATGCACCATGTTTTGTACGTCTGAAACGAGCTTGACATAAACTTCTTGACAGATATTTCACGACCATCATGGATTCCTTTGTATACTATATAGTGGAATCTTTTATATAGTATTCCATCCACATGGTAGTCATTTGTTGCCTTTTCGAGCTCTTGTTTGGAAAATATCTGAAAGGAATTGTATTTGCCATCAAAAGAAGTGATAAGCTGCTCCAACATCAGCCCCCCATTTTTTAAGTAGAAACTCTCCTCTGTTTGGGCTATGGTTTTTTTCCGTTCCCTGAAACATTGTAGCATATTTGACCTCAAAGTATTCATTAGAATTCTCTTTAGAGAAGACTTGACTTGAGAGCATCTAGGGAGAATAGAGATTGATCTCTCACTCTCTCTAGAGAAGACTTGACTTGAGAGAGTCTGGAGTGGAGAGAGATGTGTGTGGTTAAAGTCCTTTCTACAAAAGCATGTGGCCGGCCGTGCCGTGTAGGTTATGCGTAAAGTGTACTTTTATTTTATTTTCATTTTGTTTGATTTGACTTTTTTTCATATGTTTATTTATTCTTAAAAAATTAAAATAATCAATATATCAAAACATTATAAATGTATAGGATTAAAATATATTATTTTTATCATTTAATTTATATATAAAAAAATAATATAACATGTATTTGGTTGTAGTTATTAGATTTTTTTTTATATTGAAATTTGAATGATTGTTTGTCTTTTATTTAGCAATCTTTAAATTATTAGTATTTTTTTTTTCAAATTTTAGTAATTATATTTAATGGGCGATTATTTAATTTGAAAAATCTAGGTTCATGGACAAATTTAGGAGACGGTAATTCAAAAATAATACACTTTGGGTTCTGATTATTAAATTGTATGTACATTACTATTAGTATGGATATAATTAATATATACACAGAGAAAAAAATTAATTGTTTAATTTTATATTTGGCCTCCCAAATATAAATTCCTGGTTCCGCTACTAGAAAAGAAATAAGTGAAGGAAAGGAGATGAGAGAGGAAAAAAGAAAATAATTCTCTCACATATAGTTGAATAAGGAGGGAAAGAGAAAAGAAAAGAGAACTCTAGAGAAAGGAAACCAAAAGAAAAATATATGTAATTTTACTTTTATGCCCACACGAATGTAAAAGATGAATGAGAGTTATGGGCAAAAATGTAAAATTGGTTCATAAAAATTTAAATATGTGGGGTCTATTTATTTTTATTTCTTCATTTCTCTCCAAATCCGCCCAAATTGTTTCTCTCTCTCATATCAATTTTACAAGTACGTCTTAGCTAAATCATGCAGTTCATTGGCAGAGACAAAGACTATGAGACACAAGTGATTTGGACTCCCCTGGACGAGTCCAATGACACTTTAATTGCAGTACAAGCAAGGTTTATTTCAAGCAGTGTGATCAGCTAAAAACTTTGGATTGAAGCATTATAAACTGTAAACAGTGAAAAAGCTCATTTTTAACAACCGAGCCAAAATATTCATGGTTGTAGTCTTGTAGATTGAAAGTTTGAAACCCAATAAATGCACGCACTGATACACGTGGGTTCTGACCACACACTCAGCTCACTTCCACTCCATACTCTTTCAAGAGAGCCACGTGTTGTCAGGGCATTGGTTCAAAGAAACAGCAGCACGTGATAGTAAAGCACCTTTGACCGTTGTGACTAAACTATTAAACTGGGACCTGCCTTCTTTCTTTCTTCCTTCATTGGTTTGGTTTGGTTTGGTTGGGGGTTGGTGGAGAATTAGAGCTCTGATTCTAAAGGGTTTTTGCTTTGACAGTTTGGTAAGCTCTGTCTCTCTCTCTCTCTTTTTTCTGGACAACTATTTTCATTGGTTTAGAATTGGTCACTTTTTGCTCTTTTTTAATCAGAGTGCGTTTTCTTTTTAATCTTTAGATTTATAGATCGTGCTATTATTTTGTCATTGGTTTTTGATTGTTTACAATATGGCTAGGCTTTGACCTGTGCTTTAGGGCCTCCTTTGTCCTTTCTTTTGACACTTTCATTCTTTTCTTTTAACCATATATGATAATGATACTGTTTTGAGACTCTTTTTTTGGTTACTTGTACTACAGTATGAGATGGCGTCTATTGAGTTCATTGCCATTAAATTAACGCCAAATTACTTGTTTGAGATGATAGTTTATGATTGTTATTTGCAACTTACCAACTAAAGAAACAGAGTGAACATAAGAAGGGTAGAAATTTAGTGGCTTTTAAATTTTGGTATACCAAGTTTAGGTACAAGGTTTTTTTTTTTTTTTTTTTAATAAATAGGCAGAGTTGGAATTTAGATCTAAATTATTCTTCGAGAAGAAACTTTACCAAGTTTAGCTACTAGTTTTTACTTTTTATTTTTGATAGATAGGCAGGATTAGAATTTTAGATTTTTTTATTTTGACAAGAAACCTTACCAAGTTTAGCTTTAATAAAAATGTTGTAGCATTGTTTGCACCAACAAAAAACTAATCTACCAGCATGTTGTTCGCACAGAACTAGTTAATGCTTTGTCAAAGATGAGTTGCACATAAGGCTGGTTATCTACCTTCCTTTCACATCATACAGATTTTGATGCATATTAGTGGCACAGCATTGTTTGTAGCACCATGACAACAATGATGACATCTTCATCGAACATCATTTGTAGCTCCGTTTGGTAAATTGTACTTTCCATTTGACAAGTGGAACCAGACAGCTAGTTTAGTTATTGAAAATTTGGTGTATATGAAAATATGATGGATTAAAATCTGATGGATTAGGATCCAGTGCAATACCCACCGGGTGCAATTCACCTCATTTGTCTCACAATTTTTTTTTGTACTTTTTACTTTTTCAACTTTTACTTTTTACTTCTCATAAAGTTTTTCTTAACTTATTTTAATCAATGGTTGAGATTGAAAGTTGCTTTTTATAACTATCAATCTCATCCATTAAAAGCAATTGGTATTGCCCTTGATCTCAATCCGTAGTATGAGATACCCTTTCTGTGAAGTGAGCTTTAGAGGCTCAGAGTTGTTTTACTTTTACGTATGTTCTTTCACAATGCCGCCTTTTGCCGAGTTGAACCCTCATGAGGTACGGGAGAGACATGCATTACTTCTACTCGTGCACTTCATGATGCATTCCTTGCTTGGATCTACTTGGCCAGTTATATGGTCATTTGCTTAGAAATCAATCTTATAAAATTTGCTTCTTTGTCTCTATGACCTCTATACAAAGCCAACATTATATCAGCTCAGGAAATAATGCAGGTAAAAAAAAAATCTAAAGAGAAATGGAGGAAGAGAGAGCTTACAGTGCTCATGTTGTGGTTCTTCCCTTCCATGGACAAGGCCATATAAATCCAATGCTCCAATTTTCTAAACGTTTGTCCTCGAAAGGGCTCAAAATCACAATAGCGGCCTTACTTTCTGTCAGTAAGTCCATGCAAACTGGAGCTGGATCAGTTACAATTGAGCCAATATATGATGACTGCATTGAAGGTGGGATTGGAGGACCAGGTGGGTTTAAGGGCTTCCTTGAGAGGTTTGAAGCTAGTGGCAAACGGGGCTTAGTTGACCTCATCAAGAAACTAGAGAACTCCAAGTACCCGGTGAAGTGCCTAGTGTATGATGCTAATTTACCATGGGCTCTGAATATAGCCAAGCAACTAGGTGTTGCTGGTGCTGCATTCTTCACTCAACCATGTGCTGCCATTGCCAGCTACTATCCAATGCATGTGGAGCTATCTGGTGAGCAACTAACCATGCCTGCATTTTCAATGCCTGGACTGCCAAAGCCTGGATTTCCAAACTTGGCATCTCTTGGTTCAGATACAGGACCCTACCCCCCTGTATTCAGGCTCATATTGAACCAATTCAGCAACATTGAGCAAGCGGATTGGGTCCTTTTTAACTCCTTTGATAAGTTGGAAGAAGAGGTGAGTTTGGTACTATATTTTCTGACTCTTTTTCAGTGCATTGAAATATTAGTGAGACAGTTAATATATTCTTAAATTTTCTTTATCCACTACTTTCTTTGAAGTTCCAATCCTTGAGATTATTTCTGTGGACGTTAGTTGATTGGCACAACTATCAATATGTGATTTTGATAGTGTTCTTAATCCACAAGTCCAATAAAGATGAACAACCTGTTAGATCCATTTACAAGAGGTTCATACATAGAATTTACTTCAATTCATTCAAAACTGTCTAAGTCTGACACACATGCATGTGAGTACTTGTCATAGGATTACATATGCAGTTATATCAATGGATGCATTATCCAGATTCATACGGACATATTTACATCTTATTTGTAAATTGATAATCTACTTATTCCATTTGGTTATGATCATAAATTATTTCATAATCTAATAGGTTTCATCAAATCTGATAGAAATGTAATTTGAATGGAAATTTTGATACATGTTGTGGAAGCTTGGATATAGGTGAACCATGATCTGCCAAAACTCAAATCTGTCTGCAGACCTAAATTATATAATTTAAATTCATTATCAACACAGTTTTGTCATATCAACTTTTGACAAAGTAAATTTGGGAAGGTGTAGGTTGTAAAATGGATGGCCAATCTCTGGCCTGTTAGGACTATTGGACCAACCGTGCCATCTTTTTATCTGGACAAGAGGGTGGAAGACGACACAGATTATGGTTTCAATCTCTATAAGCCAAAAAGTGAGTCATGCGTGAGTTGGCTTAACACAAAGGAACCTGGTTCAGTGGTGTATGTTTCATTTGGCAGTGTTGCAAGTTTGAATGCTGAACAGATGACTGAAATTGCATGGGCCCTAAGGCAAACTAGCTACAACTTCTTATGGGTGGTGAAGATAACCGAAGATAGCAATCTCCCTAATAACTTTATGGAGGAGACCGCAGGAAAAGGATTGGTGGTGACATGGTGCCCACAGTTGGAGGTGTTGGCCCATCATGCTCTGGGATGCTTTATAACACATTGCGGATGGAACTCCACTGTTGAGGCAATAAGCTTTGGAGTTCCAATGGTGGGAATGCCACAGTTTTTAGATCAGATGACTAATGCATATTTTGTCGAGAAAGTTTGGGCAGTGGGTGTTCAACCAAAGGTAAATGGGAATAATCTTGCTACTAGGGAAGAAATTGACAGATGCATCAGTGAAGTCATGCATGGGGAGAGAGCAGAGGAGATTAAGAAGAATGCTAAGCAGTGGAAAGAGTTTGCCAAGGAAGCAGCGGATGAGGGTGGAAGTTCAGATGAGTATATAAATGAAATTATTGCTCGATTAACAGGTGCCTAACATTGTTTTCTTCAACTTAGAGTCTGCAACTATTTCAATTAAACATGTACTATCCAACTGTACTGCTGATTTTTGTTTTTAGTTCCTTTATGAAGCCTCAAAACAGGTTATTGTTGTGCTTCTGTTCTATTTGATTATATCCAGTTTGCAATAATGTTATATTCTTTACAGTATAATAATTGTTCTAGAATAATTGCTAGATGTGAATTTGAACTGTTGTTGCTTATGTTGTTGAAATCATTAGTCTTGGAAAATACTTGGGAGTTCCAATCATCACTGATGAGAGGATAAGCTCTCGATGGCAGGGTGACTTGATCTTGCAAATTCGGTAATGACAAGTATTCCCACACACTTAATGCAATCTGGCCAACTACCAAGTAGAGTATGCAAGTTAATGGACAAGCATAATAGAGGTTTCCTTTAGGACGATTGCAAGGAAAAGAAAAGGTAAAACATTGTCAATTGGGACACTGTTACTAGACCTAAAAGCAAGGGGTATTAGAATTAGGAAAAGCATTATGGAACCTAGCTCTTCATCAAAGAGCAATTAGGCACTACGAATTGGATCGGAGGATAAGTGGGTGATTACTCTCAAACGAAAATACCAAAATAAGGAGAAAATCCATTGTTTGGACTAGTTTGTGCAATACTAATGCTGTATGTGATAAAGTGGCTGGCTGAATCATGAAAAATCCATTAACTTCTGTTTTAATAATTGGATAGGTCTCCACCCATTCCAAAGCGTGATCAAGGGGCTCTAACTATGGAAGAAGAAAAATTTAAACTAGTCAACACTTGGGACCCTAGAGAAACTGGTGTCTGGGGAAATTGTCCTTTGTCATTCCCCCAAGTTGGTAGAGATTATTAAACTGGTACAAAAGGATTATTTTGAGTGGATGTTATGTTTATAGCGACTACATATTGGTACCTTGTCATATAACCCTTGTTAATTGGTAATGCATTCTTGTTAATTGTTATTACCATGTATAATTTTTAATGGATAATAGTAATACCCTTGTTAATTGTCATTACCAGTTATAATTTTTAATGGATGTTAGTGGTCTCAAAGAATTTCCAATAGGCTCTCTAAAGTCATGTTTGGAGAGCAAACCCACAAAAATTAGCTCCAACAACCTCTCCAAATGGTAAAAAATAGAATAGATTAGCTACAGTACTCCCCACACATGGAGAGTTACTGTTACTCTCCAAATGAATTTTTATGATTAAAATATTCAGTCCCCTATCTCCACTAATTAAAATATTTAACCACTCTCTCTTTTTTGTGCACATTATGAATTAAGAATAAAGAAAGATTAAAGAATAATGAAAAAGTAATATTTAAATGTGATAGATAATGAATATAGAGTCAGTTGAAAAATGTATTTGAAAAAGTAGAAAAGTAAAACTATTTGCTCTCCAAATAGTGTGAAAATTTGGCTAAATTGTTGGAGATGCTCTTATGATCGGCTGCATCCATCTCTTTATTTTTAGTTATGAGGTTGAATCCTCTTATTTATGCTTAAACCCAAAATATATATATATATATATATATATATATATATATATCAGTTTTAATAACATCAATATCATTTTCTAAAACTTAAATAGTTTTAAAATCCATAACTTTGTACTTTAGTTAAGACTTTTCTATTGCTTATGTAAGTTTTTGAGATTTACACAACGGCAAATAAATAAAAATATTTTATCCATTTTTACTAAGAGTTTTGTATTTGAACTTGCATCTCTTTGTATTTTTAAGGAAGATGTTAAGGTTAAAATTCAAATACTAATAAAAATAAAGTTTACTCACTTGCATATATATTATTCTATTTGCATTAATATATCCATATTGTGTTCCAAATGTTAGATTAGCTGAAAATAGCCTACTTCAAGTAGCTATAAGTCTTATTCCGTGTGTTTCTTCCCCTGTTCTCCATGCAAAACATAGAAATTACCCTAATCAATTTCACCAGTCTCTCAAAAGTAAAACAAACCTCACTATTGCACTAATGATCCCACACGAATCATAAGTAGAATTTAAGTAAGTCGGAAGCAATGAGACAATGACTACATCAGGTAGTCCTTTTTTCTTTTCTTTTTTACAATATTAAAAAAAATTGAGAGAAAAGTTACGTCATTTGTATCAAAACCCAATAAATAAAGTATGTATATAAAAATAACTAGCTACTAACATATGTCTTTCATTTGTTTTGTTAGTAAGATATTGAATTTGATACACTTTTAATACTAAATATTTCTCACAGTAGTATTGCACCGATGCTGTAACATTGAAAGGTGGAGATTAAAAATTACAAAACTCAACCATTAAATAAAAAATATTTAAAAAATGTAAAAAGTTAAAATTAATAGTAAAAAATGTAAAAATATTTATGAAGAAAATGGTGTAATTGCATTGTGCAATTGCTTTTGATCTCAATCCAGACTTGAAGACTTGTAGTGTACTAGTGTCAGTGTGTGTAACAAAAAAGAAAGCTGTGTTGTGTGGCAGGAGATCAGTACTAGTCCTATGGAACAACAAAGTTTGATATCTTTCTCTCACACCCAAAACTTTTTCCCCAAACTGAAAACCCTCAACACCCCAATTTCCCTCCTCAACTGAACAAACCAGAGCTACCACTCTCTCTCTCTCTCTCTCTCACCAAAAACCCATTTTGTACAATCAATCTCTCTCTTCCTGGTGTTGATAATCTGCAACTTTGGGCTCTCTATTCACTCCTGATCTCCCGGTCAGTCAGTTCTCTCTCTCTCTCTCTCTCTCTTACTTTCCAGCACCCACACTGTTTATTGCTATAAAAAGGTGATAATTTAATGGAAAAGTTAGAAACTTGTTAACCCAGTTATGGATTTTGAACCACTGAACATTGAAAATGAGGTTATGGAATTTGATGCTAGTGGTTCTATGGAAGATGACACTGCCACACTAGACTTAGAAAACCATGATGATGACTATGAAAGAGATTACAATGGTGAGTCATTTGAGGGTTCTAATCCTAGTACGTCTAATGTGTTCTTGACCCACAATGGGGAAGAACCCAATCTTGAACCTTATGAGGGTATGGAATTTGATTCCGAACAGGCTGCGCGAATTTTCTATAACTCGTATGCCCGACGTATTGGTTTTAGTACCCGGGTCAGTGTGTACCAGCGTTCACGCCGTGATGGCTCCATCATATGCCGTCAAATTGTGTGTTCCCGTGAAGGGTTTCGTCGCGAGGGAGGTGAAAATAGGTCTAAGAGACAGCGGACGATTACTAGAGTTGGTTGTAAAGCGCAGATGACGGTGAAGAAGCAGAGTTCTGGGAAATGGGCTGTGTCAAAACTCGTGAAGGATCATAATCACGAGCTTGTGCCCCCCGATAAGGTGCATTGCCTTCGGTCACATAGGCATGTATCGGGCCCTGCTCGAAGCTTGATTGATACCCTTCAAGCAGCTGGGATGGGCCCTAGTGGGGTGATGTCTGTGTTGATCAAAGAATCTGGTGGAATTAACAATGTTGGTTTTACTAAAGTCGATTGCCAGAATTATATGAGTAGTAGCAGGCAAAGGAGTCTAGGGAGCGGGGGTCAGATTGTTTTTGACTATTTGAAGCAGATGCAGGCTGAGGATCCTGATTTCTTTTGTGCAGTCCAGGGCGATTTTGAAAATTTAACAGGAAACATTTTCTGGGCTGATCCAAATTCAAGAATGAATTATAATTTCTTTGGAGACACTGTTACATTTGATACAACATATAGAACTAATCGTTACCGAGTTCCTTTTGCTCCATTTACAGGGTGGAACCATCATGGACAGCCTGTTTTGTTTGGGTGTGCATTACTCCTTAATGAGTCAGAGTCCTCATTTGTTTGGCTATTCCAAACTTGGCTAGCTGCAATGTCTGGTCGCTATCCCATTTCAATCACGACAGACCAAGACCGGATCATACGGGCAGCAGTTGTGCAAGTGTTTCCTGAAACCCGTCACCGATTTTGTAAATGGAATGTGTTAAGGGAAGCTCAAGAGAAATTGTCTGATGTGTATCACGCACGTCCTAATTTTGAAGTGGAGTTCCAGAAGTGCATCAATGTGACAGAGACAATCGATGAGTTCGAGTCATGTTGGGAGTCCCTTCTTCAAAGATATGATCTCGGGGATAATGAATGGCTTCAGTCAATGTATAATGCTCGCCACCAATGGGTCCCTGTATATCTACGGGATACATTCTTTGGGGAGATGTCAATTAATCAAGGAAGTGATAACATAAATTCGTACTTTGATGGCTATATAAATGCATCAACTAATGTTCAGGTGCTGATTAAGCAGTATGAAAAGGCAATTGCCAGTCGGTATGAAAAAGAAGTAAAGGCAGATTATGATACAATTAATACTTTACCAGTTCTAAAAACACCATCTCCCATGGAAAAACAAGCCGCAAATCTTTACACAAGGAAAATATTTATGATATTCCAAGAAGAATTGGTTGAAACTCTTGCTTATCCTGCAACTATAATTGATGATACAGGATCAGAAACTATGTACCGGGTGGCAAAATTTGGGGAAGACCACAAAACGCACTTTGTTAGGTTCAACATTTTTGAAAAGAAAGCCAGTTGTAGCTGTCAAATGTTTGAATTTGCAGGTATTATATGTAGGCACATATTAGCAGTATTTAGAGTAACCAATGTTTTGACACTTCCATCTCATTATATCTTGAAACGGTGGACAAGAAATGCAAAAAGTGGGGTTTTGTTGGATCAGTGCACTCTTGGATTGCCTATTGATTCTCAAGAGTCATCTGCTGCTCGTTATGACAATCTACGACAAGAAGCTATCAAATATGTAGAAGAAGGGGCTGAATCTGTGCCTATTTATAATGTGGCGATGGCTGCTCTTCAAGAGGCTGCAAAGAAGGTTGCTGCTGCCAAGAAGCATGGTTCTGGGGTTCATCAGAGTGTGCTGGATAATGGGAGTCCACAGCTTCAATCTTACTCCTTGGTATGTTATTTTCTCATAAAAGATATCCTCCCTTCATGGCCTCTGCATCATATCATCTTCTGATTTCCCCCCTAGTAAACATGCTCTACTTAATTCACTGAGTCTTTTCTTCAGTAATCTTCCTCTTCCACAGGAATAAGAGCTGATTTATTGCTAGATAAAAATGCTGCTTTATTAGCATGAACCTTGGATGTGTTATGTCCTAATACTGAAGTGCATTATTATTTGTAAGGGGAGTTTATTCTCTACTTATGTTTCAAGAACTTCAGCGTTTGTGTCTATTGTTTATTCAAGGTCTGTAGACTGATGAAACCAGAACAGCTACAAACAAACATAAAAGTGTGGGTCCATTGCATGGATCTTGAGGGTTTAAAGATGAGACAAACTTTTTTTTATAGGTTTAAAGGTGAAGGCATGGGTCAGGAATTAGTTATTAGGTGTGGCCAAGGCATGCTGTTTGTTTCACCTTTATTGAGAGCATGCCTATGGGGTTTCAGATATTAGGGCATGCTGTTGGGCCAAGGCCGAGAGCAGTATTCTAAGTTGTCACATATTCTACTGAATATCTGAATGTTATCTCCTGACTAAAAGTTAGATTATGAGGTTAGAAAGTCCTAATACTGAACCGTATTATTATTTGTAAGGGTACTTTGTTCTCTACTTATCTTTCAAGAACTTCATCATTTGTATTTGTTGTCTATTGAAGGTCTGTAGATGTCTTTATGTGGGTTGATGAAACCAGAATGGCTACAACAAACATAAGAGTGAGGACAAACTAAAACCAAAGTTATAGGGAGCAATATTCTAAGCTGTCACATATTCTACTGAATATCTGAATGTAATCTCTTACTAAAAGTTAGATTATGAGGTTAGAAAAAAACTGCATCAAGAAAATCGGCTATTTCTATAATAGGATCAGCAGCAGGCAATCAAGAAATTTTGTATTCTTTGAACTCTAGATACATCTTACTCTATGTATCTGTTTGAGTTTTCTTTTGAAGCTTTGCTTCTGCCTATTATTAGCATAACAGCAGATAAGCAACCCCAGCATAGGAAAAAACTTTTCTTTCTTCATGACATTGTTGCTTAACAATGCTAGAAGATGTGCCATTCATGGATAATGCATTCCTTCGGGTATTATCTTTTTACTCTTTACATGTAACACTTGTTTCATATGAAGGAAGGAATCCTTGGCTGTATGTTATGCTACAAAATTTACTCTTAGGGGAAAATTTATTTGCTGAAAGGTTTTCTTCTCCAGGTGGGTCTGATTTGGACCTGACCTAACTTTATCCTTCACACTTCAAAGACACAGCTCACCAAAACTTGGGGCATTATTGAATAGGTTCTTGTGTGATATATGCTGTCAATCATTATAAAGTATCTATGTTTTAAATAACCTATGAGAGAGAAATTAAAAAGATTACTTGATATAAACTATGGTATTTAACATGTTCCTGTCAATGAGGAGTGGATTAGGTCATTTTGGAGTTGGAAGTGTGGTTTGAGTACTTGGATGGGTTTTGGGGAGAAGTGGGGGAGACGGATGACCTAATCCACTCTAAAATGACCAGAGTTGGTCTTTTCTGTTCTCTTGACTGTTGCTATTCATTTATATCTCTGTTGAAAAGACCAACTCTGGTATAAAATCTCTTGTTATTTGTATAATAAATGTGCTTATCATGAGGATTTGACTTCATTGGTATGGGACTTGTAGAACTGATCGAGTTCATTTGACTTTCAAATAAGATGCTCAACCTCAACTTTCAAACTCAAATGAACTTATCAATATAAAACAAAAAGGTGAACCAAAAAAAAGGCATAGTCTGTTGGCTGAGTCTCAGCTAACGAACAGGAGTCTAGAAGATTGTCCAATAAACATACAAGCTGAATCTTCAAAAATCAACTCGTATTATACCTCTTCAATAATTTGTATTTTGGAGCTGTTTGTGTGCAAAAAGTGGCTTTCTTCATTCTGGTTCTTTTATGCATTTAATTTGTTTCTTATATGTGCACCTGTGTCTCAATTTAAATTAATTTATAGTCTTTTTGTTTCCCCTTTGTAGGATCAGGACAAAGAAATTCAGGCATTGACTGCTGAGTTGGAGAATGCAAGTCAGCAATGTGAAGCATATCGAGCAAAATTGTCAGCTGTTTTGAAAAACTTGGAAGAGCAGAAGTTAAAGATATCAGTTAAGGTTCAGAATGTGAGGCTCAATCTAAGAAGTTAACTTTTCTGGTTGGTGATGGGCTGGTGGCGCCATTTCCATCATCTTTCATGTAAAATACATGTAGCAACTGAAAACTGTCGTAGAAGGTTGTAAAATACATCTAGGAAGGGTGCACGCACTTAGTGCTCATTGTTAACATATTTGTTTAGTTACTAAAAAGAGGATATAAATTTTTCCCCCTAGTTTAGGATAGTCATAAACTATGTGGACTTATATTTGGATGTGACCATAGAATATTTTCTGTAGTGGGTGGTGGTGAAAGTCGAATAAACTTTGATGCGCTTTTATAATTTAGTGATCAGTTCCTTGTTCTTGTAATTTTGGTGATGCTCTCACAAATGGGGAATTTCAGGTGGAGTTCATTAACTTAGAGGTAGAATACCAAACAATTTTTCGATCTCTGGAATAGGTATTGGCGTTATTGCTGCTTGTTATGTTTCAATGCGTGCATTTACAGCCAAGCTTTCGGGTATAAAAAACTTCGAGTCCGATTGTATAATGGCGCATTTCAATGGAGAGATGGGGACAAAAGGAGAGAAAACAGTGAGACTAGCCATAATGTAGTAAAAATAGTATACTAGGGCACCTTCCCCCTCTTCCATTCTTTCCCTATCTCGATCTTAAGGTGAGAGTCTAGTGGTTAAGCACTTTATAGCCTTAGTATTTGGGTTTAATACTGAATTGGCAAGGCCATTCTAGCACGGGGGTTTAAATTGTTAGGGTGGAAAGTGACTTACTTTTAGGATTATACATTTGGCTTTATTTTCCTATGATTTGAATGAGGGGAAGATAAGAGAAGAGGAAAAGAGAATAAAAAATGACTAAAAATAGAATGTATTAATTTTGATATATTTGTTACGAGCAAGACTTAGGTACTGTTCTTTAGGTTCATTTTTTAAGATTCTGCCATATGACTTTTCTCTCATGAATAGAAGTGTATTTTTTAAGTTAAGTGGCCACATAACAGAATTTTAAGAGGGGAACTTAATGAACAGTACCTAAGGTACTGTATATAAGTTTTTTCCATTTGTTACCATGTATTCACACCTTTGAAATGATAGAACTCCTTAAAAAACAGTTTTCACAAAAATCCATTTTTATTTTGTTTCAAACATTGTAGTGAATTTTTTTTTTATATAATTAATAAATAAAGTTGTTTTTTTTTTTGGGTAAACTGCAAATTACACTCCTAAAGTTTGGGGGTGACTGGATTTTACACCCTAAAGTTTCAAAATTTGGATTTTACCCTCCTGAAGTTTGGTGATGTTTAGATTTTACACTCTAACGTTTCAAAATTTTGATTTTACCCTCTATATTTTAAAAGTTTTTGGATTTTACTCCCTAAAATTTTAGAGTGTTTGGACTTTACACCCTAAAGTTTCATAATTTAGGGGTGAAAAATACATACAACCTAAACTTTAGAGGGTAAAATTCAAGTTATGAAACGTTAGGGTGTAAAATCTAAACACCCCAAATTTCAGAAGGTAAAATTCAAATTCTGAAATTTCAGAGTATAAGGTGTAAATTGCAATTTACATTTTTTTTTTTTTTTTTCATGGGCTAGAAAATACTCCTTTTGTGATTTATTTTCAGTATTAATAATGATGGGCCGTTCCCATAATTAAAAAAAATGATGGGCCGTCCGTCCAGTTTGTACCCAACCAATTAAAAAAGGTGCACAAGCCCATAAAAGATTAATATATTAGTACGTAGTAGAAAATACGAGTAGTGATCTGATCTGGACAAATTTTCATTTTGAAATTCAAAAAAAAAGTATCCGTTGAGCAACGATCAGAACTCCCACTCCATTCTCCACGCCCCAACCCAACCCTACTTTTTTCCCCCCAAACCGTTATAAATATCAAAATCCCTCACTTTAAGCTCCCTGTACGTACATTTACATTTTGAAAAAAAAAACACAGAGAGAGAGCGTTAGAGAGAGAGAGAGAGAGAAAGAAAAGAAGAGAAAGGAAATGGAGAAAGCTGGTGTGACTCGTGCGGTGTCGGCAATGGAGGCGTTCGAGAAGCTAGAGAAGGTAGGAGAAGGGACGTACGGGAAGGTGTACAGAGCGAGAGAGAGAGCCACTGGCAGAATCGTAGCCCTCAAGAAAACTCGCCTCCACGAGGACGAAGAAGGCGTCCCTCCCACCACTCTTCGCGAGGTCTCCATTCTCCGCATGCTCTCTCGCGATCCCCATGTCGTCAGGTTCCAATTTCCTCTTTCCCAATTTTCAAATTCTAGGGTTTTTTTTTTTTTTGTTTGGATTCTTGGTTTCTTGAATTTCTTTTCTTTCTTGTCAGATTTCTAGGTTTTTTTTTTTTTTTTTAGATCCTTCAATTTTGTTAAAGATTGAAAAAGATTGTGTTTTTAAATTTTTAATTTTGGTGATGAAAAAAAAGGTTGATGGATGTGAAACAAGGTCAGAATAAAGAAGGGAAGACAGTGCTGTACCTGGTGTTCGAGTATATGGACACTGATCTCAAGAAATTCATTCGGAGTTTCCGTCAATCTGGAGAGGACATTCCTGCTAATACTGTTAAGGTTAATTATTCTTAGTTTTACATTTGAAAACTCTTTTGTGATTGTTCATAGTTGTTTTCCTATCAAAGTCCGTGTTCTTAATTATTCTATTTACAAAATGAAAATGTTTGGGGATTTTGTTTTTTCAATGCAGTGTTTAATGTTCCAACTCTGCAAGGGTGTTGCCTTTTGCCATGGACATGGAATCTTACACAGGTAATTATTTTCCTTCAATTTCATCTGAAACAATTCATTCTCAAATAGAGGTTTTTTTTTTTTTTTTTGGGGGTAATTAATTGGAATCAACTGTGTTTTTATGATACTCAGGGATCTGAAACCCCACAATCTGTTGATGGACCGAAAGACGATGATGCTTAAGATTGCAGATCTTGGACTAGCTCGGGCATTTACTGTGCCAATTAAGAAGTATACCCATGAGGTAAAAAAATTGTGACAATCATGCTTGTTTATGTTTGTTCTTTATGCTTGATTAACAAGTAATTTATCAAACTTTTGTGTCATGGCTGTTCTTAGATATTGACTCTCTGGTATAGAGCTCCTGAGGTCCTTCTGGGTTCGACCCATTACTCTACTGCTGTAGATATGTGGTCTGTTGCTTGTATATTTGGTACACATCCCTACTCCATGAATTTGTTGATTACCAAATTATATTACATTTGCTTAATGTGTGATTAATTAATATATTTTGTCTGAATTGTAGCTGAACTTGTCACAAAGCAAGCACTCTTCCCAGGAGATTCTGAACTGCAACAGCTCCTTCATATATTCAGGTTCAGTAAAGACAACAACAATTCATTTCTAATGGCCTCCCTGGTTTCTATATAATGATGTGTCCTCACAATTTTTCTTTTTTCTGGTTTCTAATGCAGGTTACTAGGTACTCCAAATGAAGAAGTGTGGCCTGGGGTCAGCAAACTAATGAATTGGCATGAGTACCCCCAATGGAGCCCTCAAAATCTGTCAACATCTGTGCCTAACTTGGATAAGGATGGACTGGATCTGCTAGCAGTAAGTTGGTTGCTCATAATTTGGCGTTGGCTTAAATTTAAAATGTATATTTTTATATGATGATTGACACTCGCTTGACACTTGTGTTTTGCAGCAAATGTTGCAGTATGAGCCCTCAAAGCGGATCTCAGCAAAGAAAGCTATGGAACATCCTTACTTTGATGATCTCAACAAGGACTTTCTCTGAATAGAGCTATGTGGATGAGAAATCTTATTTTGGCTTGTAACAGAAGTTCTGTAGCAAATTGTATCTGCTTCCCTCAAGCATACTTCAAGTCAATGTTAATTGTGTTTGTAGCACGAAGAATCTGTTCTAGACAATTGCTCAACCTTGCTTATGCAATTCTAATGAAAATATGGTTTGCTTATATATTAGTCCTTCAAATTACACTTATTTACTGTTCAGATTACAGTTATAATCCACACTATGCACGAGTACTTCAATTGACTTTCATTCTAATTAATCTTTAGATGGAAAGTCATAACCCAAACAAGTTTGATGTTTGTTGAGGATCCATAATCGATCCTAAAATTTTTGGGATTAAGGCTTGGTTGTGGTGTTGTGAATTTTGATGGTAAAGCAAGTTTTAGTTAATTATTTTAGTGCATGTTGTATTCATATTGACAGTTGATTTGTATTTAGTTATAAAAACAAAATTGGAATTTTTGAAAGACAAAAAAAACTTTGTGCAAACTAAAAGATTAAATATTAAGTTGAAATCAAGCAATCTGACATGATACACAAAATGTGACTAAAAGATTAAAAATATTAAGTTGAAATCACCTACTGAGCAGATATAGATGTTAAATCACCTAAATCACACAGATGGTACACAAGTTTGCTAATGATAAACTGTTAACTTTCTTAAGCATGAAACCATTTAGGAAACAGCGGGCTATACTTAACTTTCTCTTGACTTTTTTTTCTTCTATACTCAAAATACATTAATTGAATATGTGAATATCAAATACTATATGAGTAACACAAAACTTTCAAAATTTTGTGGAACTTACAAGGGTCAATCAAACCTGCTTTGAGCTACACGCAGCTGTCTCTCTGAATTAAAAATCTTCTGCAATTCCTGGATGTGGAAGTCATTTTAATGAAAGCTGTGTGAGACTTCAAGACACAAGCCACATGAAGAAGGTTGACCAAACAGTAAGTGACACTGAAGCCAAGGAATAAGTCCACAGCAGGATTACAGAACATTCACTCTCTCCAGTTCCAAACAATTGAGTGATAACTCCTGCCATTCAAGGATATCAAAAATCAAATATGGGAACAAAGCAGCCAGTCAACTGAGTGATTTTGATTCTCAAAAAAAAAAAAAAAAATTGAGTGATTTTAGAAAATTCCATTTCCAACTAAGCTTTTAACAGATGGTGTCATTTTTAATATGTAATGGTGGATTCTCTACTTTTAAGTCCCAAAAAAACAAAAAACGGTGGTAAAACTGTAAAATTGTTGTGAAATTGCTCTATCTGAATATGGAGATATCAGTACCTATGTTCATAGCAGGAGGGACTGCATATTGGAGCAGAAGAATAAACTGATACAATGGATCAGAATGCACCAAACCAATTCGATGTGCACCTCTAATGACGAGAATCCCTGTCAGAGGCAGAGCTATATAACGAACAACTACAATGCCAAAGATGAGGGATTTACTAATTCCTGACCCATGCAAACCTGAAGAAAAAATAAACCAATATCAATTACAACTTTACCATTGCCAATGAGAACGAAGTTCCAACAAAAGTTACACTAATCTTCATATCAGTTATTAGTATTACCTCTGAGAAGATTTCCACCTACTATTAGAGTGAGAGCTGGGATGGCTCCATCACTGCAGTTATAGATTAATTCAGAAGCTTAGCAAAAGGGAGAAGTAATATCAAAAAATTTCTCATTACAGAAAGTAACTATGTAAATAGAATGAGCCAATTAATTGTAGAGAAAATCCAAGTTAACGTGTGATATGATGCAAATAGTTTGTGTTGGCCATAGAGTTAGCAACTTAGTGTAGCAAGAACTTTCAAAATGACATATAACACCGTTATATTTGAGGATTGAGATTTGAGAGTGCACATTATATAAATGATATGTGCTAAGTTCTACAAACAGATGAAGACCATTCAATCTACCGACACTAGTGGTTATCTATTATCCTGCATCCCGAAACAAAATCATGACCAATTTATTTAGAGTTTAATAGATTTCTTTTCTTAAGTCTTATACCCCAACAAGGAAGCAGAGTCTTGGATCACACGAAGAGGAGCAACTTCACCAATCAATAACTTTCGGATCTCAGGGATGAGTCCAATCGTGAACCCAACAATCTACACAAGAAAAGTGCATGAGGTTAGTCAACATATCAATAAATTATCAAAAGCAAATATTCAGAAGCCACCATAGCAAGAAAACCAATCAACACTAGCCAAATCATAAAGAAGTCATGGCCAGGATGGACAGGCTTGGGCACTTAAGAATGGAGTCCTGTTTTCTTGTTCAATTTGGGGGGAAAGTGGCTTCAGAAATGATCCTGGTTCTAATTCCAAACTCAAATACATTCAGTTTGAACTAGGATATTGCACATGGCTTGTTTCTCTAAAAAATTAGAAATTTTATTCTATAAGAAGCAAGAACCATAATAGATCTCCTTCACCAAGTTGTACAACTCATTCTTGTGTAAAAATGCGAGGGACATCCTCCAAGGAGGATAAAGTAAGATTTGATTTTGACAGGCTCATTAGGACTGGACCTACCCTAATGAAATGGTGCTAAAAGTACATCAAGAGGAATGAAATGATGATGATAAGTTGAGATCATACCACTCCTGTGGTTGAAGGGGAAAATATTGTCTTCATATAAAATTTAGTCAATATCATGACAGGTTCATTAGGACTATACCTACCTAATCAAAGAGTGCTAAAACGTACATCAAAAGCGATGAGATGACAACAATAAGCTAAAAGGTCATACCGCTCCGGTTGTTGAAGGTGCAAATATTATCTTCAGATTAATCTTTTTAAACAGCTTTGTTAACTTTTGCTTTATTTTATCTGCAGTTGCAACCTGCAATGGAATAAATATTGAGATTTCAGAATGCTGCTTTCACTGAAGAGGAACAAATATGATAGCATAGTTTTATCAAATCACAGGCAGTGTGAAGTATTTACTAGATCTACCACAATGAATCAAATAACAAAATCATATAGACCACTTTATATGTCAACTACTTGGGGATAAAGTTATAAAAGAAAATCATTGTTATGATGAAACTTTTCTTAGAAAAAAGTCGATCTCATCAGAGGCTGCCAACATGGCTTCCTGACTGAGTCAGGTGATCTAATTATACAATTGACACTGTCAATACCAGAAAATATTTACCAAAAGAAAAAAGAAATAGACAAGTTTTCACATTATATAACTAAATAGAAGTAAAGCTCTCTAGTCATTAAAACAAAAATAGAAAAAGAAACCCACCAGTAAATAGTCATTACCAGGTAAATCTTTATTTAGAATTATTTCAGTGAGATTAAAAAAATCCAAATCAAAATTAGGTTCTGAAACTGTAGTAGTGAAGGGATATACCCTTTCATGCCTCTCTCACGGTTTGCACAAGAATTCCTTAAATTAGGTTCTGAAACAGTTTTGGCGAGCTTTGCAGTGAAAATGAAATAATGGCAAAGAAAAGTCATATAACACCCCACTAGAAGATAATATAAGAAGTATTTCACAGAGAAAGCATAGAATTCATCATAAATATGATGCTGAAGCAACCTCAGATTTCGTTACAGTTCTAGCGCAGGGCAGTGAATGTTGCTCTTCATGGTCCTCAGTTATCAAGTACTCCTTGGGGACCTCACATATCGAGTATTCCTTGGTGGAAGAAAGTAGTGGCTCCGTGCAACTCCCCAGGTCTGAGGTGGAGGATTCTCTAGAGATGTCCTTTCCTCCGGATTCTATGGTGATTCTCCTTGAAGATAGCCGAACAATGTTATACACATAAGACCACAAATAAATGGCTCCTATCTGAAATATCACAACAAACAATTCCAATATAGAAAATATGTGGAAATTAGTCTATCATATTCAAACAGGGCAAGATGTACTGAAACAAAGTCACAAATTACACATACATTAGGACAAGCAAATTTGAAGCAAAGGAGAAATTGTACATAATAAATATGATTATTCACAACCAGATTTAAATATTGTTTCCTCAGTAGATACCAACCACAACCCATCCAAGAGCTGGCCTATGTGTACTGAATTAAAGGTGGTTATTATATAGTAAAAGTGCTTATAAACACCTTGTAATTTCAAGAAGAAAGAATAGCTAAAATCCTTCTCCCTTGAATTCCATGAAGATTAAAAAGAACCTTCAGTCCAAAATGATATATGAAGCAAATGAAAAGATACATACTGCCATTGAAAGTGAAACATAAGCCATTCCATACGTATGACAGACATCAGGAGCTCCAAATGGTCCTCCTTTTTCTTTACAAATAGCTGGGATCATAATGAGAAGAATGTTCCCCAAATTTCCTGTTTTTATAAGGAAAAAAAAAATGTTTGTCAATGATTTACAAAGTGGTATATATTTAGTCAGACAAACATTGGAGCATTTTTTGAAGATTTTATACAGTGTTTTCTTGAAGCAGCTAATGCAGCTATGTTTCATACCAAAGAAAAGAATTTGGGAAACAATTTATGCAAATAGGAATATATCCTGTTTATTGCTTGTTTTCAAGGTATGCAGCTGTTACAATCCCAATATCCTTGGTCAAACTAACCCATCATTTCTGCAATGAGCCAATGGTAAGTAAAGTTCATAAGCCTTCACAAGCCATTATAGTGATCCAGTTTTTGACAGTCAGCACCAATGCCCCTCTCCAATACACAATTGGCCAACTAGAGTTATAATAGAAAAAATTATTAAAGCAGCTTGAATAGCAGTAGCAAGACATCTAACTTTTGTTAGGACAAAGAGCTTCCTGAAGTCCCTTCCCTTTAATAAGAAAGTCCTTGTACAATCCAAGTGACAGAACAACATCCTTAATAATTACATTTTGTCACCATCAGCAATTGCCAATATATTTTTCCTTCACTCTAGCTTATTGCGTGAAAAATATTGTTGCACTTCTACAGCAAAAATGAGGCTGATAGATTAAGTTTTTGCTATGGTGTTTTTGCTATGGTGAAAACATTAACTCTCAATTCTGGTGAAACAAACAGTTAGTGGTCTTAGTCTTCTCCTTGGTATCTTTCAGCACATAGGTGACATTCAGTAGGGGAAACAACAAACTTGTAAGAAATTATCCATGACAGAAGTAATAATCAATTTGATGACGGGATGGACAATGATATTTTATTTTCTTTTTATTTGAGCCCATGTAACCGTTTAAGCTGTACTTTCTAAACTATATTTAGTTGCATTTAACATAGAAGTTGAAGCAATCTTTTCGAATACAATTTAGGATCTTTTATATATGTTTACCTGCAGCACAACAACCCACTACAAGGCCTCTCAGGTGTGGAGGGGCTCTTGTAATTATGACAAGAATCCATCCAAGAACTGAGCCAATAATAAATGTGATGAGGATATTGATTGGCATGAACCACCTACACATTCAATCAAATTTACTTCAAAATACTATAATTCTGATACTAAAAGGGAGTCGAATATTTCCCAGGGAAAGCTTTGGCATTGATTAAATGAATTGATGCAGTGATTAGAGTGTAACTCACAACTTAAGCATGCTCTCGCTCGTTATTGTTTTAGCAAGGTTGGTGGACACAAGGGCTGGATTGAATACATAAAATACTACCTGTTAAACAAAAAAAAAAAAAGCCCACTAAGAAACTGAGCAGTGCATTGGATAATCAGAATGTATGTCTCACCATTTCTACAACTTGATTTGATAATGCTTAAATAATGACATAAAACATAAATAAGTACCTTTCCTTTTTGTTATCCCAAAACAAAATCAAAATTAAATGTTCAGATGTATAATTTTTGAATAACATTTCTTCCATATGTTACAAGCACAACTAACGTGAACTGAATAAATCAACAACTCACAGTATTTAAATGCTTCCTAGCATCTTCCCCCAAGATATCAACGCTTTCTAGGGCAAGATAAGACCCTAGTGCGGTTAACAATAGCGTTTTCAACACTGGAATTGATGCGGTGATGAAGAGCTCCAAAAGGCCCATGTTGAGATCTCTTCACAACTCTGAAAATGACCTTCACCTGCTATATATATATATATATAAAGCCAATATTATGAAAAATGCTTGATAGTTTAAATTATATCTGAAATATGCTGTCAGAAACTGAATTGATTCGCTAGAGATAATGGGGCATAACACAACGTTGGCATTGTTAATCTTAAACAGAACAGGCATAAAAAACAAAACAAAATGCCATTCCTACAAATTAAACCCTACAAGCAGATGCTATAAAAAACAGAACAGGTTAATGAGTGAATCACATGATTCACATGGCACTCTTTAGACTATTTCAAAATTTTCTATACAAAAGAATTCTCTTAAGATTTTCTTGCCACGCTTTTGTGAAACAGAACTGTATTTTTGCACCAAATATATCACAAGAAGTTAAGAACATATATGATGTATGTTTGACAGCCGTGAAACATTTATTAAACTATTGTTAAAGATTAAACAACTCCCAGCCAAAACATGTGTGAAGGTTAAAAAAAAGAAAATGATTACTGACATGGAAAAAGTTAAATGTTATACATTCATTTAACCTGAACCCATATATGTTCAGCTTCAGGAGCTTACATAAAAGAATGGTTGAACAAAGCTAATAAGAGCTGGCACCAAAAGTCGTTCTGAATCAAAAAACTTTTTTTCTGAATTTCCAAACAAGAAAGATTCAGAAAAGTTTGCTGTCATATAACACACAAACTGTAAACCATGAACAGAACAGAACAGAACACACCTTCAAAATGTCAAGAGACCCTCCTCTTCCTCTGTGTCAATCGACCCTATTTTTCTCCCATGCAAATTGCAATGAACCCCCACGTGTGTGAAGAACTCAATGAAGCCAATTCCTACGCCTTATTAACTTTACTTTTCATGAATGTATTTAAGAAAAAAAAAAGACAGATATGACACATTGACACATAAGACGGGAGAGTCTAGCTGTATTTAAATGTCTATCTGATTCATAATTTTAAATAATGAAAAAAATATTGATTAAAATTGTAATATTAATTAGGTTATGATGGGTATCCTTAAGGCAATTGTTAATAAATTATTTTAGGAAAGTCTTTATATCACTTTTATAAGAAGTGAAAAAAACTGTCAAAATATTTTTTTTTTTCTCTTTTTTCCATAATTTTTTTTTTTAAAATAGTCCATTAATAAATACCTTTTAGAACATTAATTAACATTTCCCAATTTTTGAACCATAAAAAATATAGAATGAATACGTGTTGACACATAAACAAAAACAAAGACTTATCTCTCTCACCTAATAACTCGTAGGAAGTAGTAGCAAAGTCCAAGACCCAAATGAACTCCGAAAAGAAAGTATTAGATGAATGATCTCATATTTGTGTATGTGTTGTCTAGTATATAAATGGCAAACAATGTCACAAATGACAACAAATAAGAGACGCGTAAAAAGTTTGTAACATGATGGGCATCTGTTTTTTATGTTTTCTGCGGAGCAAATTAATTATAGAGAAACCGCCTAATTTCTAGTTGCCATTTGCGACCGCCGACTCACACCATGCTATCTATTCTTTTTCATTTTCAAAGAATTATTTTTAGAAACATTTTATTGGGATAATAATAAAATAGTAAATGTTGTTGACAGTTTTTTATATTTCTCATAAAAGTTGTATCAAAACTTTCCTATTATGATTTATTAACAATTGCCCTAAGGTCATCTATTAACATGACCATTCATTATAATGGGAGTATGCTGGGACCCTTGAAAAGCTTTAATGCACATCTTTAAAAAATTACGGGCCTTACGGCTTGAGGTTGATATCATGCCCCCAGATTTATTAGACTAAAAAATAATTGAGAAGGCCAAAGCCTTTATCTAGTGATGATAATTTTGCTCTGTTTGAATCCAACCTATCCTAGTCTTTTTCTCTACCTTGTAGAGGTGATGGGTGGGAGAAATTATAGAATCCTCTGGTAGATCACGTCACTTGTCTACCATTCCACTAAAAAACTTTCACTTGTTTAAAATTGCTGAGTCAGTAATTAATTTTTATTTAAAAAAATTTTCTAACAAACAATTTTAAACAAGTGGCAGTTTATTAGTGGAATGGTGGACCACATCACTTGTCCACCATGTGAATCTTATAATTTCTCGATGGGTGGGGATGAGTTGAGATTTTTGCTCCACATCCTAAGGCGAGGCAGAGACTGACTTGCCTTGGCTCACATATATATACAAAAATGCTCATGTTATTAATTTTCACAATATTTCCTTAGATTTATTGTATTACAAAGTATTTAAATGTTTGAATGTTAAGACTTATTGTTTTTATTGTTATATTATCTTGTTAAATATTTTGTATTATTTTTATTATTGATTCCTTAGTAAAAATTAGTTTGATTTGATGTAATCAATTTAATTGCAATTTCAAGTATGATTTATACTATTGCACGTAACAGGTTTTATTAAAAGAAATATTGTAATGGTAGGGGGATAGGCAAATTAAAATGGGGTGAGGTTTTGCAAGGTGGTGGAGCAGGGACAGGGTAAGGCAGTTTGCCTCAACACGCGAAGCAAAGCGAGACAAGGTAACTACCTTGTAGGGCAGGTACAAGGCACCCATGATCTAGCCTGATCTACCCCGTTGCCATCCTTAATTGTAGCTTCTTCTTTCTTTGTTTTTTGAGAAGGTCCTTATTTGTAGCTTGTTGGCACTATTCAATGTTTCCAAGGGTGACATCCACGGTGCAAATCTTCCGCTCTTAACTATTGAATTTATTTATTTATTTTTAAAAAAGGGAAGAAATATATTGGACAAAACTTATATACTTACCTTTTTTTATCTTTAATTAAATTTAGTTATATTAATGTTAGATTGAGCGTAAATAACGTTATTTTCTTAAAAATAATTAAATTTAATCATGTGATTTATTAATCAATACAATAATATAGTAGAATATAATTGAGGAATATAAAATATAACACCAAAAGAACTATGCTTAAGTTTTGTCTAGGTAAATAATGTTTCGATGTAAACCATCAAACTTTTCCATAACCATTCGATTTCAATTTTTACCACTTTATTGTGGAGTGTATTAACAAAGACTTCTACGTCTTCTGCTTGATTCCCAAAAAAAAAAAAAAAAAATCTATGCTTTCACAAAAAAAAAAACTATTTAATATATTTAGTTATAACAGAAATTACTCATTTTGAAAAGGATTCTTCTTAATTTAAAATAGTTCTTTAAAAAAAGTATTAACTTTCCAAATAAAAACGATAAAATTTTGTTTATTTAACTTTTCACATTGGAGTGAATGGACAATATTTTTGGGATATCTCAAAATGGTACACTGGATTAAAATAAAAAATTAAAAAAAATAAAAAAAAGATTAGAGGGAATTACCAATTCTAAATGATATCAAAAGTAGCAAATTTGTAAGAAAACAACTAATATTAAAAGCGTCTCGTATTTGGAAGATTGGCCTACGACTCGAGTATTTTTGGATTCCCTAATCCAATTTTCAAAGTATAGAATCAACCACGGATGTCTATAACTCTTTTTTTTTTTTTTTTTTTTAATACAAGATAGAAATTCTACTCTAGCCTAATCTAAGTGTATATGTGTATGAAACTTCCCTCTGGAGACTTGAACTCCAGCCCTTCCACCTCCCCCCCCCACACCATAATCACTTATACTTATGGAGTGACCACCGCACCAAAGTTGTGTCTATAACTCTTATAAGTAGATGAATTTTACACTGAAGTTGTCGCTTTAATTATTAGAACAGTGATGAAAATTAAAGAACCCATCATTTACTAAAAGAAATAACAAGTGCATCAATGATGAATTACGTAACTTTTATTTTTAGTTGCAATCTTAAAAATAAAAATTACTAAAACACTTCCATTACAATCAAAAAGACATATCAGTGTGCTTAAATTCAAGTTCAAATACTATATTATGAAGTGAGAAAGTGTTAACTTAGATACCACCCCACTTGATCCTAAGGTTGGTTTCTTAGCAAGTAATAATAGCCAATAAATATTTACCAAATAACGTTGCATCATATTCCGGCAAAGTTTTGCACTTTCATCTTTAATTCAACAAGAAAATGACAAGGAAACCATCCACATTTTACACCAAAAATAAAAAAGAGATGTTATAAACTACGTATGTTTTTTACGCAATTTCTCTAAATACCTCCTCAATTTATCAAATATGAAAACTAATTTGATTAGTAAACCAGTTCGTTAGATAATTTAGATTGAAAGCATTCTGTTAAGCTAACTGTGATGGCCTTCATTATTAATATTGGATCATTAATCGTAACTATTAATATTGGATCATTAATCGTAACGTTGCTTAATTATAAGTCAAGCAATGCTACATATACAAAAAAATTTGACAATATTTTTGACATTGCTAATATGACAAGTTTGTACTGATTTTTCTCTTTAAATATTTGTGTTTATAAACTATCTCTTATGTGTCATCTATGATCCAACCAAAGACCCATCACTGTCTGGCGTATTGCAGATGCAACCCCCAAAAGCCAAAAGAATGATAAAGATAAAGACAAACATAAATGAAAAGACAGAAGGAGAGGAAAAGAAGAACACAAATTGCAATTGGCAAAAGAGACGTACCCCATTAGAACTTCTTCTTCTTCTTTTTTTCTTTTTAAGAATCATACCCAAATTTGAACTTGTGTTGGAGGAAACAGAAAATGCGTGACCAAACAAGAAAGATTAAATTGGATACTAGGATGACCTCTCAGGTATCGTATTGAGGGCCCATTATCCAATGCAGAAGACGAAATTAAAGTTGACTCCATGGAACTTATTAGAAGTATCCCTTTGGCACAATACCATATTCAACCAGACAATCTGATTTGGCCAAATAGCAATGGCCAGTGTACTGTGAAAGAAACATCCAAATTCATATACACATATGAAGGGATTCAATTTGATAAAGTAGATGGAATTGGATTTGGAAAATCCCATGTCCTCAAAAAATTTAAATTTTTATATGGAAATGCACCCATAATAGATTACCGACATGTTCCTTTATTACTCACCACCAACATGGTATTGGCCCTAAGTGTCTTCAATGTCTAAATCTTGAAAGTACTTTACATGTCATTCGAGATTGCCCTTGGGCAAAGGAATTCAGGATTGCTCTTCCTGTACAATGAGAAATATCCTTTTTTCATAAATCACTAGTAGAATGGTTACACGAAAATTAGACTAATATATCTCCCAGCTATTTTCGAATGATGCCATGGAATATTTTATTTGCTTATGGAATTTGACAACTTTGGCTTTCTAGAAATAATAGGATATTCAATCCTCCTTCTGAAACACTTAACCAGCTTATCCACAAAACTTTTCATTTAGCTGCAGAATTTTATCATCTTGCATATCATAGAAAAACAAAAGGTACAAAAGTCACTAAAATAATATATTGGCATTCTCCACAACCCGCTTTTGTTACTTTAAATACAAATGGTAATTCTAAATATAATCCTGGTAAAACAAGAGGTGGCAGTGTATTAAGAGATAGTAAGGGAAGATGGATAAAAGGTTTCTCAATTCACATTGGCGTTGCCTCAAATAATATTGCAGAAATATGGGTTGTTAGATATGGTTTAAAAATGGCTTGAGAATTAGGGTATAAACATATAAATCTAGAAATTGATTCTCAAATTCTCCTCAATTGGCTAACAACATATGGTATTCTGGAATAGGAACTTTCTGTTTTGATTTTGGATTGCAAGATGCTACTTAGTCAAGAATGGAATGTCCTTCCATGTCTTGTCTTTCATGAAGCAAATGGCATGGCAGATGAACTAGCAAAGAGGGGACAGGAGCACCAATGCAATTTTAGAGAATATAATGAATGTCCAAATTTTGTTAATGTAAAATATGTGTATGATATTTTGCAATTAGGCACTCCTCACGAGTGCCCAATGGACAATACTTATAACAGTGCTCCTTAGTTAATAAATAAATCCTTTGTTTTATAAAAAAAAAAAAGTCTAAATTAACAAGAGAGTTTTTTAAATAAAAATTATACAACACCTTTGTTTATATTTATTTAAACTAATTGCAGACCCACGCAGTGCGTGAGAATAGATAACTATTTTATAATCGTGGAATAAATTTTTTTTTTTCTAAATTTTGTTCAAGATAATTTTGTTCTCCCAAAAAATTAAACAATTTCTAAAATTATTTTATCTTTCTAACTCTATTGATATATCATTCTATTATTTTGGGTTGTGTTTGATTGATATTACTCCTTTATGAGGTGGTCTATATTATTTGAAATTATGTTATAGTGCACTATGTTTTCTATTTTTTTTCTTGTGCAATTAAACTTTTTAAGTTTTAAATAAATCATTCAAATTCTTCGTTCTCTTAAAGAAGATTATTATGATAATAAAAAATCATAAAAAAATTGCACTTAATGTTACTTAAATAATTGATAGACACATTCAAATGCATAGCCAGGACTTTTTATTTATTTTTATATAAATTCAAATTCTCATTTACAAAATAACTAAGTAACTCAAACGAAAATAAACCAAAACTATAAGAGGGAGAGATTAATTGTGATGGAAAACTCAAAAATATAACACTAAAATGTATTAACCAAAAAATAAAGTTATAAAAAATACAAAGATTCCTCAACCTAAAGTAAAGTTGCAAGAAAGAATAAAAAATAGAGAGAGTGAGAGAGAAACAAATTTATAAAAAATAAGATAAGAACAAAAAGAGTAAAAATATAAAATATAGTAATAAACATCAAATTATTCAAGTCATGCTATATAATATAATAATGATATATTTTTATATAATATCTATATATTGTAATAAGATGACATCTATTAAATCAAAGAAAAAAAAATCCATCATAAAAAATACAAAACTAAATCACATCAATCTAAAGTAAAGTTCTAAAAAACATAAAAATTCATCAACTTAAAGTAAGCTTTGAAAACAACTTACGTTGATAATATTAGACTGAAATAATTCAATAACCTACAACAGAGCGTTAATTATTCAATAACTGAAAATATAGTTGCACTTTTTTATAGTGTAATATGAGGCTAGCCATACCACATCAACCACATTATAGGATGTAAAAAATTTAAAATATATATAAAAAAAGAAGGAAAATAATTATGAAAATTTTCAATTCACAATTATCAATAATACTTTGGAAAGGAACTCATAATCTCAACCAAAGAAAAAAAAATGAAAACTTAGAAACTCATATGGTCTAGGCATATTTGATAACTCAAAAGGATATGCATCTCAAAATTTGGCACGATTAATCGGTCATGTCCAATTTAGGCCAACTATATAGGTTCATTACTTCAGTTCAACACATAACAATGATAACATAAACAACAATTGTAATTGACAATTAACAGTGGTATACTTAGAATTCCCAAGCATTAGTGGTATACTTATTCCTTACTCCCATATCTATATCTGATTGGCTGAAATCACAAACATGAATTCTATGATGTGGCTTAATGCAAATGAGCTGCAAACAAATATTAATGATAAATACGAAAAAAAAAACTCCTGATACACTGAATTATGATCACAAAGGATTGGGAGTGGACCATGATTTCTCTTACACAACAAATCCATAGGAGTCACATAATATGAAATCAAGACCACCAAGAAATGGAAAAAAAGAAAAAATTTGAGAAAAAGAGAGAGATGCCCCAAATGTGGAGAAATTATAAGATCCACATGGTGGATAAGTGATGTGGTCCACCATTCCACTAAAAAACTACCATTTGTTTAAAATTGTTAGTTAGGAAATTTTTTTAAACAAAAATTAATTACTGACTCAGCAATTTTAAACAAGTGGAAGTTTTTTAGTGGAATGGTGGACAAGTGACATGGTCTACCAGAGGACTCTATAATTTCTCCCAAATGTGAGCTGCAAACAAATATTAATGATAAATACAAAGAAAAAAAAAACTCTTGATACACTGAATTATGATCACAAAAGATTGGGAGTGGACCATGATTTCTATTGCACAACAAATCCATAGAAGTCACATAATACGAAATCAAGACCACCAAAAAATGAAAAAAAAAATTGAGAGAAAGAGAGAGATGCCCCAAATGTGAGAGAGGATTGGGAAATTATAATAAGAAGATGAGAATAAGAAGAGCCAAAAATAAAGAAAGATAAAGGGATAGAAGAAGAAAGATATTAAGGTAGTTAGTAGTGGGAAGATGAAAGGGTAAAATGGAGGGGAAAAGATTTGAGAGTGTGTAACAATAAGTTAAGAAAATTAATAAAAAGCAAAAGAGTTAAAAGAGAGAGAGAGAGAGTTGGAAGTAAGTGGATGATGTGGCTGTTGATGTGTCTCAATAGAAGCGTAGCAACAATAAATGCTACACTTCAACTTTTAGATATATATAGATATAGATGTAGATTATTGATCATGGCAATATTTAAACGGAATTTCAAAATAAATTAAATAAAATCTTAAGGGATAATTATATATTATTCAATTTGTGCTTTTAAAAATTATCACTTTGCTCCATTAACAGTCATAACCAGGAGAAATTATTACTTAGAGACAAAACAAAGCTAAGAAAATGATACATTGAAGAGTGAAATGAGTCTTTCTAACATAGAACCCTGATCAGTCATCGTTAGTTGCAATTGTGATGTTTGGATTCCAGCAATCACTTCAGTCATAATTTACAGCCAATCGTACTCACTACTCATCCAAGGGAAAAGAAGGAAACAAGCTCATCATAAGATTGTTCAAAAAGCTCCTTCAATGGTGCGGGAAGGGATAGAGAAGAGAACTAAGCTAGTAAAATAAAAATTTGGGTTTCAAAAAATTAGGTGAGAAGCAACTAACATAATTGGGGTTAGAAGTTTAAATCCAAAGTGATTCTGGGTTATATCTAGTTGGTTTTGTGACTCAATAGGTTGAGTCAAACAATTGTGTCTATTTTGATTTTAACCACATTTAAATTAATATGTAAGTGGTGAGAGAGAGCTGAGTCATAATTTTAAAATATGTGACATTTTTCTATTGGGTGGAAGGAGCTAGGAGGACCACAGTGGTCCTAGAGGTTCTAATAATTTCTCCATAAATAGCCTCAGCATTTTCAAGGTTAAAAGCAATGGTACAAACCTCTTTTACTTCTTATTTTTCCCTTTTCTTTCTCCTTTCTATGGGTTGATCGGTGGTGGATAGGGCCATTCAAGCATTTTCAGTGGTCCGTTAAGCAAATATTGCAATGGGTGAGGAAGATTTGACCATGTTAGAGATATCAAGTTCAATGGTCAAGGCTCAAGCCTGAATTCACCCAATAAGTTGTAGTTTAAGATGTCCATCTCTCCTTCGGGTTTTTTATTTTTATTTTTATTTTTAATCCTTTATATATATTTTTTGTTTTATTACTAATTTCGTCCTCAACTTTTGTCCCATGATTAAAAATAGTTCCTAACTTTTGAAATGTGTCATCTCAGTCATTGATGTAAAGTAGTGAATGAAAAAAACTGATGAGACAAACAATAAGATAAAAATAATATATTTGTGCTAGTCGATGCCATGTGGCCTTTTTATTACGCTTTCGAGTTTGTTTATTTTAGAGAAAATAGTCACTCACATTACTTTACATCCATTATTTCATACACATGTAGGGGTGGAGCCAAAGGGTCGAGGGGGGCACTTCCTCCCCACACCCCCCCACCCCCCCCCCCCCCCCCCCCCCCGGTCGGCCCGCCAAAAAAAATTAGGCACTTAAGAGATATCCTAACTTTGTCTTGTGATAGTTTCATTTTCTTGTTTTCTTCTCAATCCTAAACGTATAGAATACATGAAGAGAATTTGATCTAAACTCCAGGAATGAGACTAACCCTCTTATGACTACTGGGTATTAGATTCTTTGAAAACTGAGCTATATTCTCTTAGTGTTACACATGTCTTCTTCTTTTTTTTTTCTTTTAGTGCAACATGTCTTAGTCTCTTAGAGCATTCACATCAGCTCTTCTAAATGTTTTGTCTATTTTACACGAAAAAACCTCATCTTTCTATTTTACACTACTACTTTTACAAAACACCCACATTAGTTTATCTATTTTACAAGATATTTCAATAAAATATTCATTCTACACAATTTTTTTATTATTTCCCTCAACTGATTCTACCTATATACGCGCCCTCTCTCTCTCTCTCTCTCTCTCTCTCTCTCTCTCTCTCTCTCTTTTCTTCCTTCTCTCATCGGCCGATCCAGATCGTTCCATGCTCCACGCTTCACCGGCCTACCCACGAGCTCCGATCAAGCGAGACCCACGAGCTCCGGCGACCCAAAACCTTTCTTCACCAACCAATCCACGCTCCACAAGCACCGATCCACACTTCACCGGCCTACCCACGAGCTCCGGAAACCCAGACCCACGAGCTCCAGCAACCCAGATCCTTTCTTCACCGGCCGATCCACGCTCCACAAGCACCGATCCACGCTCCACGCTTCACCGGCCGACCCACGAGCTCTGGCAACCCAGATCGTTCCGATAAGCACCGATCTATTTGTCCGTTTGGGTTTGTTTATGTGTGGGAGTGTTTGTGTGTGGGTTTGTTTGGGTTAATTTTCAGTTGATTTGGTGCGCTGGATGTTGTAATGGTTGGGGAAGATAGGTAGGAGATGAGAGTCAGTTAGAGAGGAGAGAGAAAAAATTATTAAAAAATTAAATACACAAGCTACAGTGCCCATGTAAATTTACACAGGTACTGTAGCTCGTTGATAATTTTTCACAAGTTTACATAATTTTAAAATGAATGATGTGGAGTGTTTTTTTGTTCAAAATGTGTAAAAGTGGTCAAAATGTATATTTTACACATTTATAAAAGAGCTGATGTGAATGCTCTTAAAGTATTAATAATATCGATTAACAAGTAGGCTCTGATATATTGCTCTATAGTACTATATTTAAGAAGTAATAGTATTATTCTATTCTTTTATTTTAAATTATATAGGTCTTATTATATTAAAATATCACTAGAATATATGTGTACATGTACTAATGAATGCACATAATGTATATAAATTTTGCCTCTCTTGAAGTCAAATCTTGACTCTGCCACTAACACGTCCATAATTGATACAGAAAAAAGAAATATACACATTATAAAAAGTTGAAAAAAACTTGTCCACGTTTAAAATATAAAAGTGGATGGGAAAAAATAATGTAAAAAAGTGGATGTGAAAGAATAAAAGCCCTTTCTTTTATGTCGTCCAGGTTCATTTCGTTGAGCCCATTCTAGAGCATTGGATAATCTGAGTTGATGTTCACGTCCAAGTGCTCAACAACAATGATCGTCACAAAGTCGGGATGTCCTGGTGAAGAGGCTGAATTTTAGTGTGATGGGTGTGAAGGTGGAAAATGCATGGGAGAATGGATGGGAAGAAAAGGAAGCTGGCAGTAACGGTGATCGAACTCTTAAAGTTTGTCGGAGACACTTCTGAGTACAAGGAGTTTTGTGAGGAATATGTGAGGCTTGTGCTCAAAGACATCATCTACAACGATGGTTGTCCTGTTGATTTTTGCCAAATTCGGCACTTCCCCTATTTGTCTTTGTTGTGTCCATACTTTTATTATTTTTATTTCCTCAATATTCTTATCATCATTGTTGTCATTGTTCTCTCCCATTGGTTTTTTGGATTAAAAACGCAATTAGCTTTGAAAATCCCTTTTAGAACCAAGGATTTTGCATCATCTCGATATCTCCAGGAACCAGGATTGAAATCCTCTTTCCTATCAAATGTATGTAACTGTTGATTTCGCATAATTTTCTTTCTTTTCCCTTTTGAGTTTTGTCTCTCCAATTGGGGTTGTGGTGGACTCAGATTTGTATGAGGGAATGGGAAGATGGGCATTATTGTGAAAATAATCAAAATATTGTGTATTTTATTGTGCCCATAGCTCTATTGTATCTTTTCTCCTTAAGATTTCGTTGTTTGAGAAGAAGAAAATGTGGCAGTGGTAGTCAATAATTTTGAAAAACAAAAAACAAAGTTTGTGAACATAATTCAAAATTTCAACTTATGATCCCTCTGCTAAGTGCTGACTAAGCTCAAAACAACGTAATTCATTCTAAACTCTATTAAACTCATGTTTGTGTATTTATTTTATTAATTCATATATCGTTCATTTTTTGCCCTCATTTTCCTTGTTTTATTTCACTTTCCCCCTTTATTTTCCCTTTACTTTCTTATCCCTCTCCCTCCACACACACACACACACACACACTCTCTCTCTCTCTCTCCCCTAATTTAAGAATGGGTCTCAAAATTTCAAACCCGTGGCAATGAGCTTGGCCGACAGCATACTGACTTTAATCTGCAGGTAGGTTGAGTAGTTTATGGGTTTAATCATGGCAATGATGGTATTGCTCCTTGATTTTGGTGGCTAGAGCTTGGGGTTCAATGTTGCGTTTGTCTATTTGGGTGACAATATTGTAGTGTAGATTTAGTTTTGTGCGTTGGTCATGACATGGACAGCAGAAGGAAAGATGTGTAAGATTAATCTCTTAAAGGCAAGAGAATCCATCCGTTCAAACACATCATTGGGTGGCTAATTGCGGATGGTGTTTGAGAGTCCCGATATTTACAAATTAGCTAGTATAAAAAGTTAAAAAGGAAAATTTTTTATTTTTTATTCTTTTTATACATGTTCTAAGCAAAAACCACATTGTTTAGAGCTTAGTTAATTCTTAACAGACACATCAACACCGGCCATTGAGGGATGAACTTGTTTCCAAACACTATGGGTCACAATCTAAAATTTTAAACTTTGGGGGACAAGACCAAAGTGACCCAGACTTTTAAGGCTGTAAATTGCAAGGACTCATATTTTCAATACCACATAACCTTTTGTCCCCCCACAAGATACCTAACAATTCTCTATAGCACCGCATCACACTTATTGCACATCACAATAAAACGAGGAAAATAACATTAAATCTTCTAAATCAAACGAAGGAAGCAGCCGAGGCACGAGCAGATTGATCCATAGAAATCCAACACCAAGTGAAGCAATTCCTTCATCACATAAAGGACATCCAAGACACGAGTTCGGGATAAAGCATACCAGAGTTCCAGTATACCAATCCAATATATGTTGATTTACCTCTCGTCCACTTCTTCCAAACCTTCTTTCAGTTCTCTCCCTACTAGCTTCTGATATGATAGGAACAGAGTTTCAGATTGACAGTCCTGGAAGGCTTACTGCCGGTGGCTGAACCAATTAAAAATGCTTAAATCAAACTTTAATGCATAAAAAATTAAAATAACCATTAGAAATTGATCTGCTGAGAGTTCAGGCTGAAATAGAGAAACAAAACATTAGCAGACTTCCACTTTAAACAATTCCACACGGCCAAATATCAAACCAAGAAGAATTTCCAATATCAATCATATAGCAATATCCAAATTAAAGAAAAAGAATCAAACCAAAAATATCATCAACAATAGGGGTCATATGTTACATCCCCAAAGTTCCCGAGTGTATGGAACACATTCTGCACTCGAGGTGATTATTACTGTAAAGAGACCAAGTAACTTGTTATGTAGTATGATATAGACATCCATTTTAAGCTCAGCCAAACGAATTAAATTTAATCACTTTTAAGCAACCCCATGAAAAACCAAGAAATGGAGATCTTCTTACTAGTAGGTGTCCTGATTAGATGGTAGTCCTGTCGATATCTTCACCATAACAAAAGTTGCACACAAAGCAACAATTGGCTCCTGAAATTTCCCAACTGAACCTGAAAAACATACAAGAACAAAATTAATTTTTTTACATAACATAACATCACAAATCCTAAAACTCATGCCGCCAAGAGTCAGATATGAAGGATGGAAAACCTAGATCAAAACACATCAGACTAAACTAAACAACATGAATGCGAGGAAAAAAGTATCGCACCATAATCGCCATCTCTTTCACATCCACGATAGCAAATGCGGGCATAGGCTTAAAACATCCCTCGTGCCATGAGAAAAGAAAAACCAAAAGAAAAGAAAAATCAAAAGGGTCGAACAAATGCGGTAAGCAAGAAACAATTCATAACATTTTATGCTACATCCAAGACACCACAAGGTATTACAATGGTGAGGGAGGGAGGGAAATCTGGAAAAAGAAGAAGAACAAGAAAGTCACGACTTCAATTCTAGATTATATTACATATCTTGTGCTACTCACAAACTAAAGTTACACCATATAAATATAAACAATCCCCAAGCCACTAGTAGAGATTTTTTTAAATCAAAAAGGTCATTTCCTAGCTAATGAGCTAGCTCAAATGGCACCTCCTTCCCTTGTTTAAGGTGGAGGGCCAAAAGGTAGTTAACAGAAATTTATCCAACAATAAACCAAGAAAGAGAGAATAACCAGAAGTTGGGTCTCAACTTAAATCCAACAGAAGCATGTAATGTTATGCCAATAATGGCTGTATAAATTGAAATCAAGTGCTTACACTTATAGAACTTGGTATCTGCCAGGTTGGGCTGCACTGTTTGTTTGTGATCCCTGGTTTGTAATGTCTTCCAAAACTCGTTTTAATTCTGATTTAGCTCTCTTGACAGACTGTTCAGTAGGGCCCTCAATGAACAAGTAGAGCTTGCGGTCTCCAGGTCCTGGGATCCGACCTTGTGGGAAATACTGCCCCCTCGTAGTAATAGCAGCTCCAGTCCACTCCGAAATTGGTCCCAAAGTTTCCTTGTGGGTAACCCTCCATCGAGCATTCTGGGGAAAATCATTTATCTCCAACTCCGCTTCGTAATGTTCTGGCATAGCAACTTCTTGAAGCTTCAACAAATTTTTCTGTAAGTTGAGAGCCGCTGCAATTGCTGCTGCCCGAGCTGCCCCTGCTCCATCATTGGCAACAACAGGCAGGCCAGTCGCAGACACCGCTGCCGCTGTTCCAGGTATTGCTAGACCAATTGTTGGCAGTGTAACAGGTAGTCCACCGTTGGGAAGCAGTTGTACAGCAGAGACAGGGGTCGGCATAGGTGTATTCGCTGTACTGACTTTGGAGGCAGCAGCAATTATCTGAGCTAAGGCAGTATGCTGGGATATGTCACCACCTGCCTTCCGTATACTGTCATCATCATCATCCGAATCTGACTTGTCCTCTTCAAAACCATATTCTTTGGCCTGTGCTTTCTTTGCAGCTCTCCTCACCTCATCTTCCTCTTCATTAAATTTAAAACCACTTCCACCATAACCGGTACCATGGGCTTGCTCAAGTCCCTGATTCACTTTTGCCATAAAACCATCAGCAAGAGCTTTCAGATCATCGGGAACAGCTTGCTCAGAAAGTTCCAATGCTTTTACAAGATCAGGTGCATATCTTGTATCTTCCTCAGAAATAAATGTGATAGCACAACCTTTCCGACCAGCTCGACCTGTACGACCAACACGATGGACATAATCTTCATAGTGGTTTGGAACGTCAAAGTTTACCACCAATTCAAGCTCCTTCACATCTAAACCCCTAGCAGCAATACTTGTAGCAATCAGCAAATTGCAGACATTGCTCTTAAAATCAGAAATGGTGGATTCACGGTCAGTCTGGTCCTTAGCCCCATGAAGCGAGAGGCAAGGATAACCATGCTTGATGAGATCCCTGAACAAAGCATCACATTTCTCCTGCGAGTGGACAAATATTAAAATTTTCCCTTTCTCATACCATTCCCCAAGTAGTTCCAGCAATCTTAAGAACCTTTCATTTTCCAGCCTCACCTCAACCAACTGTGTTATATCCTTGTTCACAACACTTCTCCCACCAACCTGTATCTCCACAGGTTTGTTTAACACTTTACGCGCCAAAATTTCTACCTGACGAGGGAAAGTTGCAGAAAAGAGTACCGTTTGGCGATCTGGCCGAATATTTTGAACAATTCGAGTAATTTGAGGCTCAAAACCCATGTCAAACATCCGATCAGCTTCATCCATAACCAAATATGTGACTCTACGCAGATTTGTAATTTTCCCCCCACTTGTGCAAAGTATGTCAATCATCCTACCCGGAGTACAGACAACAATCTCTGTACCACGCTTCAATTCACTAATTTGTTGAGCAACACCAGAACCTCCATACACAGGCACACACCTGATACCAAGTACCTTGGAAAACTTCTTTATATCACTGTGGATCTGCTGTACAAGCTCCCTTGTAGGTGCCATTATAAGCCCAATAGGTCCATCTCCAGCTACCACTGGTGGCTGGTCCTTGATATGCCTCAACATTGGCAGCACAAATGCAAGGGTTTTGCCTGAGCCAGTTTTAGCAACGCCTATGCAATCTCGACCACTCATAATTATAGGCAGAGCCTGAGCTTGAATTGGCATTGGACTCTCATATTCCAGCTTCTTTATTGTCTCCAAGATTTTACTCGTAAGTCCCGTTTGGTGCCAGGTTCTAATTGGCTTTGGTACATCTTTACCATGTATCTTCAATTCCAATTCTTTTCGGTAAGCAACAACCTCTTCAGAAGTCATCTTAGCGATCTCTTTCACTTCAATATAGAAGTTTTTCCGGAACGGTTCATAATCAATCTTAGAGTGGTCAACTACAGAAAGCTTCTCAGCTTTTGTCTTCTTCACCCTTTTCATGAACTCATCATCATCTTCTTCTTGTACAGGATCCTCATCATTCTCAAGGTCACTATAATCTGACTCTGAATCTTCACCCTGCATTATTCTCCCCATAGACTTATTTGAACCCTTCCTAGGCTGCTCACCATTACTTAATTCATCCTTCTTAGGTTTGTTCTTTGAGTCCACATCCATATCATCAAAATTCGGAGGAGCCGAAGTATTGTTTAGCTTCTCAACTTCAGGCAATACCATAGAATTCATAAAGGCATCCAATGGATCAACTTCCTCATCCCCAGCATCACCATCAGCCTCATTCTGTGAAGTGGAAGCTATTCCATTCTCAGAATCAACCAACATTGAATCCCCAACTTCATTGTCAGTAGGATTGACATTTTCATCCATGTCCATATCTGTCTCTGGTTTCCCCATAGGAGGTACTTCTTCATCATCAGATTCTCCTTCAAGGGTCCAGGTCTTCCCAGACATGGGTTCCTCACCATTCGCCTCCCCACGCTTTTCTCTCTCAGCTTCTTCATTTTTTCTCTTTGTCTCCTGCCACTCCTGCACTCTCCTCCTCCGCTTTTCCATTTCCTCCTCCAATCTCCGCTGCTCATCCTTCAACTCCTCTTCACGGGTCAGTTTATTCTCCTTATCAGAATCATCCTCAGTACTCTTTTTTCTTGGGCTCTCTTCACTATCAGCCCTGTGCTTGCGAGGCCTGCTATTGCTCCGTTCACGATCTCTATCCTTGTAACCATCATCGTCTCTCCTGCGTCGCTTCCTGTCGTGCTCCCTATGATTATCATCACCGTCATCACTATCGGCTTCTCGATGCTTCTCCCTATCCCGTATCCTCCTCTCTCTTTCTCTCTCCTTCTCTCTCTCTCTTTCACGCTCCCTCCTCTCCCTTTCCCTCTCTCTCTCCCTCTCTCGCTCTTCTCTCTCACGTTCCCTCTTCTCCCTTTCTCTTTCCCTCTCTCTTTCTTTCTCTCTTGCCCTCTCCCTCTTCTCTTTCTCCCTTTCCCTCTCCCTCTCTTCCCTGTCTCTTTCCCTCTTCTTTTCTCTGGCTCTCTCTCTTTCTTTGTCATCATCCCGACTTCGTGTCCTATCCTTATCCTTGTCCCTGTCTCTATGCTTCTCCCTAATTCTATCATGCTTGTCATCAGAATCACTACTCTTCCCTCTCTCAGCACGCCGACTATCTCGGTCCTTCTTCTCCCTCTCCCGGTCCCTATGCCTCTCCCCATTTCTCTCCTTCTCATCAGATTCACTACTCTTTTCTTTCTCAGAACGCCGGCTATCACGGTCCTTCTTCTCCCTATCCCGCTCCCTATGTCTCTCCACATTTCTCTCCTTGTCATCAGATTCGCTACTCTTCTCTCTCTCAGAACGCCGGCTATCACGGTCTTTCTTCACCCTATCCCGGTCCCTGTCCCTGTGTTTCTCCCCATTTCTCTCCTTATCTCTTTCTCTATCGCGATCACGGTGGCTCCGCTTCGACTCCTTCAAATCCTCCACCTCACTCCTCTCCGAATCCTCCCTCCTAGATTTATGCTTCCCCTCTTCCATCGCTTTCTCCTATGAATTCACAAACCAAACAATACATAACAAATCAATTAAAAAAAAAAAAAAAAAAGAGATTCGTAACCCTAGCAGATAAGAATTCGTGCAATTCTACAATTCCTCAACTATATGATATGAGTGACTAACTTCAAGTTCTTTATTATGTGATGAAAGTACGAGCGGTTGAGATTATACGAGACCGGAATTAACAAAGAAAAAATAATTGCACGCAAACAATGAAGAAAACGAAAACTGGAAACTGGAAACTGAAAAATTGTATGCTAATCTTTCAAAAGTAGAAAATAGAATTACCAGAAAAATTAAGCGGTTCCTAAATGTTGCAAGATATCGCGGAAAACAAATTCGTGGCGAAGATGAATGTTGAATCCAGAGAGAAAAAGGAAGTTTCGAGAGTCGAAAGTCGAAACCCTAACCTTATGTTTTGGTCGAATTTATAAAAATTAGCGGCTAGCGTAAGGAGACCCCAACTTGACTATGGGTGCGTTTTAAACTTTTAAGGGCCGAAAATTTTGTGGTTGGAACCGCCTTAGAGTTCTTGTCTATTTCCACGGGGTCGGCCTTATATAGTAGGTGGGGGTGTGTCCATTGATGGGTCATGAATACAGTTTGGGCCTTGGCTTGGACTTTCTTATAGCGGATAATTTATCTTTATTGGGCGGGCCATGAATTTACTAATGAAAAACAGGAAATCTATTGGAGAGCACGGAGTATTGCTCCCTCTTTTCACCTACTCACATCAACGCAATAAAAAAATATAAGCATCACAATATAATAATATATCTATTACAATAACATAATATATCCTACTAAAAAAAAAAATACCACAAATATTCTAACCAGCAGTGTGAATACGAAATAAAATACTATTTTTTTTTACCTTTGAACTGCAGTGCACAGCTATCTTTAGCAAATAGCTTTTTAGTGGTGCTAAAAAGAGCTTTTTAGCTTTTTACCACCACTGCTACAAGTGCTTTAATGAGATTTATCTTTCATGTGAGAGAATGGAGTAATGCTACTGAACTACCCAATAACTATTCTGAAAATAAATAACGGGCAAAATTTGATCCAATTTGTTAACTCAACTCAAACCTAAAGGAATATATCTTATCTAAATCTAATAATTTTTTACTCGAAGCAAAGATGGCTTGATTCGAACCCAACTTGTTTTTTAAACAATTGTTTTTTTAACCCCAAAAAAAAAAAAGATAGGCAAAAAACGCTAGCAAATCACTCTAAAATGCTAAACCATGTGAAAGCAACATGATATCAACCATCTAAAGGTAATGGCTACACTAAATCAAATACAAGTCACCAAATTTTTTTTTCCCTAGTTTGACCATAAGGCAACAAGATTTAGAGAAATTAAGATTATGTTTTGTAACAGTTTTTGTTTTTTATTTTCAAAAACTTGTTTTTGGGAATATAAATAAAAAAACAATTTTCCTGTATTTTTTAAATCAAAAAAATGTTTGATCAGTTTAAATTAAAAAAAATAGTTTTTTGAAGAAAAAAATAGATAATATTAAAATATGTTGTTACTAGGATTTGAACTCTAATGCTACCTCCTTAAATGAGATAGATTCATTAAATTAAATGTGTATTTTCATTAACTTTTGAAAATTAGAAACTGAAAATAGCTTTTTGCATGTTTTCAGTTTCCTTCACAAATTGAGTTTTGAGAATAGTTTTTGTTTTCTTTTTATTTTGAGTTACCAAACAAGTTTTTTAGTTTCAAAAATAGAAAATTGTTTTTAAAAATAGAAAATAATGAGAAAAAACAGTTACGAAACATACCCTAAGTTTATAATATAAATTTTGAGAACATTGAGTAGCTTAGATTTAAATAAAATCTCTACATTCTTTGGTGTGATAAAAGACTTAGAGTAAACCCCACATTTGTGTAATCAAATTCATAAGATTCTTGTCATTGTCAGTCTCATCTTCTACAAACCAACATATCTTTCATTGTTTTCAAGTGGAACAAAGTTTGTATTTTAAAAAACAAGCATCAAAGGAATGTATAATGAGAATGTCACCAAAGTTGTGGACACATTCTTTTTTATATTTAAAAAAAAAAAAAATCCTTTTTTTTTTCTTCGGACTATCTCAACCCAGCTTAGCCAGGAATGATAATTTATGAAAAACCAAAATTACGTCTTTTTTGGCACTTAACAGCAAACCACCTATATTTTTATGGTGACGTTTGTAAACTTTAAATTGTGTAAATTTAAGATTATAATTCTTATTTTTATATATTTAATTTCAATAATAGATAATATGTATAAGAATAAGTCTTTCACTTATTAATGACTTTTTTATATTGTTTCCATCTAAATAAAATTTGATAAAAGTAGTTGTCAAAACAAAACAAAAAAATAAAATGATAAAAGTAGGCTTGAATATCTAACTAAATTAGGCAAGTTTTTTTCCAAAAAAATACAGTATATAATTTGACTTCTTATTCATTACTACTCATTGTTTAAAATATATATTGTCAAACTTGTCGAGTTTTGCATGGGTTACAGTTGACACTTACTAACAAAGGTTTGAAAGGCCAAATTTTGAACTATCATCGTGTCTATATACAGGTAGAAATATTATGTTCGTCCCTACATTTTTACCTCATTTTTATTTTGATTCCTATTTTTTTATTTTATCATTTTTAGTTCTTAAAATAAAAAACGTGTTCTAATTTAGTTTTTACTATCATCTCACTAACGGAAATTGTCTACGTGGCAAACGAAGTGAACTGTTGACACACTAAATGCTAACATGGTCATTTAAATAATAATAAAAAAATTTATTTTGCATTAAAAAAATGTCACATCAGCATTCAAATTTAAAAAATTAATTTATTAATTTTAACTAAATTAAAAAAACAGAATTAAAACCCAAAAACCACGTGAATTAAGATCTAAGTTATCTTGAACAAAAATAAACAAGATTCCTTACCCAGATTCAATAACACAAAATTAAAAATCAAAAATCACAAAGCCAGAAAATAATAACACAAAATTAAACTTCAGATCCACATTAGATTAAACATGAACACAAAATTTAAAATCCAAAATTTGGATTTCTGGGTTTTGTAAACCCTCTTTCTCCCTCTCTCGAATTTGAGGCTTAGATTTTTATATTTATTTTAATTTCCATTCAATGAGATTCTTGGGTTTTGGCTCTGCGCGTGTGTGTGTTTGAGTTTAAGATTATAAGTGGAGAGGTTTTGTTTTTAGGTGCAAAGCTTTTTGGCTCTACAAGTGTGTGTGTTTCTCTTTCAGTTCAGGTCTTGAATCATATGGCAAAATTTGGGAAGGAGAAAGACAAGAGACATAAGTTGGTTGATAATTTGTTGGCCTAAACACAAACGCATTAGAATTCACGCCAACATTCTTGACAAACCCAAATAATATTGATAAATTAAACATGAGCACATTAAACATTTGAACAAGAACACAAACCTAGAAAATTTAAAACCCAAAAAATTAACATCAGATCCACATCAACACAAAATTAAACATGAACAAATTCAAAAAATCAAACCCCCATACCAGTACACCACCAAAGCATCAAACACAAAAATCAAACCCAGATTTTTTGCCCCCAAACATAAAACTCAAAACCCAAAATTTCTTATACTTTCTGAGAAACCAAACACAAACCTCAGACCCAAACCTCAAAGTTGAAACCAAACCACCTCCAACCTCAGATTCAAAACTATCAAACCCAAACGAAATCAACCTCAGACTTGAAATCTGCTCAATGAGAGTACCAAACTCCACAAAACCATTGGATAGATAATGCCCAACTGAGCAAGAAGTTACCATAGCTTTTTTTTTTTTTTTTTTGGGTTATGGCTACTCTGCAGTCTGCATTCCACGGAGTTTAAAAGATTTCAAATTTCACCTGCTAGCTAGGTTAGAGCATTCTCATTAAGAATGCTAAAAGGGCTATATGCTAAATTTTAGCATCAAAACACTAAAAAACCAACTCCATCAAAGCTCTTAAATTGTAAAAATTTTGGCATACTGCTACAGTGGGCTTGTATTAATACAAGCCCACTGTAGCATGAATTGTAAAAAAAAAAAAGTTTTTTATTCTCACAACTCTCTCTCCGTTTTCAGTTCTCTCTTTCTCTTTCCTCTCCCTTCTCGCTTCTCTCTCCCGATGGATGTGATCCGACGATGATTCTGGTCTGACGATGGTTCTGGTTCGGCAATGGTGGTCCGATAGTCATGGGTCCGATGTGGTCTGATGGTCTCCCTCTATTCTCTCTTCTCTCCCTCTGTTCTCTGTTCTTTGTTCTCTCTTCGTGGGTCTGCGTGGGTCGAAGGAGTCGTGGGTCGGAGTGTGGGTTTTTGGTTTGGAGTGTGGATCGAAGGGTGGATCGAAGCGTGGGTCTGATTGTTCATGGGTCAAAGTGTGGGTCTGATTGTTCGTGGGTCATCCTCCGCCGAGTTCCACTCCTTTAATCAAAGATTTCTCTCTCTCTTCACTCCGGTGATTGCTGCCTCCTTGTTGGATCCAATGGCACTGGTTCGTTCTATTGTTTCTTTTTTCATACTCTGTTTTTTTCGTTAATACTACTCTTTGTTTGGTTTCCCAGAAAATTGAGGGAAAGAAAAATCAAAATTGGAAATTGAGATATTAATGTATTGATTTTTGGGTTCAATTATAATGGGGTTCGTTCAATTTTTGTTCTTTTTCACATTCAGAGTTTCCTTGAATCTCTATTTACTTGCCGAGAAAATGGAGGAAAGGAAAATATAGAGTGCTTTTGTTCTATCTATAGTGCTTTTCACCTTTAGAATTGTTTTGTGGTTGACATGGTGGTAGTGGCTGTGGTGGGTTGTGGTTGCTACAATGGTGGTTATGGCAAGTGGAGTAGTGGTAGGGGTGGTGGAGGAGGGCATTGGCTGGCTGTTATAGATTTTGGTGGAGTTGTTTTATTATTATTTTAATGAGTAGTTTATATTATTTAAATGAAATGGTAAAAAATATAGAAGGTTTGATGTTTGCTAAATCTTAAAGTGAGATGGTATAATGAATAAAGTAGGGTTTTGAAGTGTTAAATGCTAAAAATTTTAGAATCCTTGATGAGAATGCTCTTAGATATATGATTTTGACTATCGGCATGGTGCTGGGTCTGAAAGGCACCCAAGCTAAGTGGGATTTAAATGGTACGGGTTGGTTTAGCCAGCTGAAGGGCACCCAAGCTAAGAATAAGTAATGTGCTTCGTCAATGAATTGGCTTGTACTACCTATCCAAAAAAAAAAAGGAAAAAGAAAGAAGAATTGGCTTTTAATTTTGTGTTCTTAAATCTGGGTTGGTGTTCTTGTTATTTTTGTTCAAGATAAACTTAGATCTTAATTCATGTGATTTTTGGTTTTTAATTTTTCTATTTAGTTAAAATTAATAAATTAATTTTTTTAACTTGAATGCTGATGTGGCATTTTTTTAATGCCAAATAAAAAATTTTATTATTATCTTAATAGTCATGTCAGTATTTAGTGTGCTAACAGTACACTTTGTTTGCCATGTAGACAATTTCCGTTAGTGAGATGATAGTAGGGACTAAAATAGAACGTGTTTTTTATTTTAGGGACTAAAAATAGTAAAATAAAAAAGTAAGGACCAAAGTGGGAATATGGTGAAAATATAGGGACGAAAATAATATCTCCGCCCTATATATATATATATATACCCTCGATCGAAGAGATTTCCATATCAATTTATAAGAATATATATATATATATATATATATTGTGGGGAGTGGAACAGTTACCTCAGGCTTGAAGCCTAAGAAGCAGTTGGGCCATGGGAAAGATTTGGGTCTGGCATGTGTATCACAGAAAGAATTAGGCCACGAAAAAAGAATAGTTGGATCATCCCAAGTATCACGAAAAAAATGAGTGACGCCAAAGATTAGTTCCCGTGGAGATGATAAGGAGCCACTTTACCCGAGGTACGAGGCGTGGGTGGTCCACGTGTGATTACCAAAAGAATCTTGGAACCATGGGAAGGAACATGCAAGAAGGTTGAAGATCTTTACCTTCGCGTCAGTGATGAGGTTCTTACCTTACCTCTGCCGCATTAAATGCAAGTGAGACAACCTGAACAGTAGCAGCAACCCCAAAAAGTCAGAGTTTCAGGATAAGGGAGAGGAGGAATCTGATAAAGTGGAGAAAAATATCCTTGAGGCTCTGGTAGGCAACAGGACAGCTGTGGTGATAAAAGCAAGGATTAAAGCTATAAAAGGGGGAGGGGAGGTAAAGTAAAGGGGGATCATAAAAAATCTACCTAGGAAGTGAAATAGTAAGAGAGAGAGAGAGTATCACTAAGGGTGTCACCACAGGAACAAGAAAGTTTCCTATATTAACGTCTGTAATTGTAATTGTTACATGAATGGTCAAAGAAATCCACTACTTGTGTTTCCCATTGTGGAGTGTTTATTCCTTGTTGTTTATCTATATTTAAGTTGTGTGAATTATTATAGTAGAATTTCGAGGTGAGTTCCTCGGGGGCCAAATTTTGTGTCCCTACGTATACATACATACATACATACATACATACATACATACATACATATATATATATATATATATGATGATGATGATGATGCTTGAAAAATCAGTAGACTGGATGCTTCGGACTTGAATGATGATTGAGGGCCTGAAAAAGGAAAACAAAGAATCAAAGGAGACCGAGGTTGTCCGGCCAAAAATCCTCCGATGATAAAGTTAGTTTCTCTCTCCAAAAAATTGGAATTCCAAATTTCTGGGAATTGTGTAAAGGGAAAAACTTGCCTTTTTTTTGTCGGGGATGAATGTATATATAGTGCTATGGAGGCAGTTACTTGTCTTATAACTTCCCCCACATTTGTGGAGATCAGAGGATAACTGCCATCGGAAGTTGAATATTCGATAAGAGGTTACAATGATACATTAGGATCTTACCACGTGGTTCGATTCATCTGTTCATGTGGACGAAACCTATATTGAGGTTCGTCCATGTCTGGATGACCTTTTTAGGTTTAGACGGGCTTCTCTTAAGGATCCATGTTTGAGGGTGAGGAGGCGGCATAATTACCATGGTATTTCACATCCCATGAACCACTATTCCAAGATGAGTTCACATTCTGTGGACGACTATGCAAGGATGAGCTACACTTAAGTCTTACCCATCAGTTGCCCATTTGTCCTTGTGTAGTCCATCCTAAGAATGCTTTCTATTTTTCTTATTCTTTCTTCTTTTCTCTTTATATATATATATATATATATATTAATTATTATTATTATTATTATTATTGACACGTGGCCTAATCAAACATGTTTCAATCACGACTTTTCGTCTTTCAAGGCAGATGCCACATGGCTCATTCTGGTTGGTCCTGTCGCTTCGGATGTTGAACCTTACTGCCTATAAATAGTAAAATTCCTCTCCTACCCTTCTTATTTCGAAAATTTTCCTCCTTGACCTTTGTCGTCTAGAAGTTTCTCCGCGTCCATAGTCCTCTTCCATCTAGAGGCAGGTATTCTTTCCTTTCTCGTCTTTAGGTTTTCCTTTAAGTTTTCAAAAAAAATGTCTGAAACTGTTATCTCCTCGTCTAGCAATAGTACAGAAAAAGCTATAGATGAGTATTATGATACCACCAGCTATAGTAGCTCTAGTAATAGCACTAGTCATAGTGGTAGTGGGGGGAGTACTACGGACAAGGGATACACTTCTGGTGTCCCTGGAGTCCCCTTAGAAGTTCTTCAAGAACAACTTAGGAAAGCTTCTGGGCCCTAGGCTGGCACCTCGTCGAGTGTCCCTTCGTCTAGTCCTTTGGACAAGGTGGAGACTGTTTATAGTTGTGCGGTTGGCGTTTCTTCCAAAACAAACAAACAAAGGCTTAATAACCTTAGGTCGTGGTACCAAATCCCTGACGAACTTAACCCTAGGTTACCTGTCCGTGGAGAATGGTGTTGCAACCCCCATCTTAGAATAGGTGTCTATGAGGCTTATTTTTTGAGGGGTCTTAGGTTACCTTTGAATGCTTTTACTAGGGAGTTACTTATTAGATTAGGTTTAGGAGTGTGTCAGTTCAACCCGAATGCATGGAGATTGATTATCTCTATGCAAATTTTGTGGAAGGAAGTATTTGGAGGGGACCGTCCTCTCACTGTGGACGAGTTTCTTTTTTGTTACAAACCCTCAGAAATAAATCAATCCTTTGGCTTTTATCAGTTTACAGCTAGGGGCAAAGATTGTAGGTTAATCAAGTCCCTAGTCTCGTCTGATAGAAACTGGAAAACGGAGTTTTTCTTCGTCTCCGTTTCTGGCTGGGAACTCTGTGGATGTTGGCAAGGACACTTTTGCCCCTTATATTGGGGACTTAGGGAACCTTTGTCTTGAAGGTATGCCCCTCCCCTTTTTCTCTTTCCTTTATATATATATATATATATATATTTATTTATTTATTTATATATGTCTAACCTTTATCTACTTATAGTTTTATAGTTGTTGTACGACCTTCTTTAAGCAAGTTTCACCGTGACCGCGTCCATAGGGCTCGTCTGTACGTTGATAAGGATTTCCATTCCTTAGTCACCTTCAAACGTCTTGCCAAGTGGGGACTTGGTCCTGAACTGCCCGACAAAGCTATCCCACAAGAGGTTATAGTTCGTAGACGTTGTGAGAAACCGCGCCTCCGGCCTGTTTTTATGATGTTGGGCCAAACTCACGTGAATGGGTAGAGTCGTGTTATTGTCTCTCAAAATAGAGGTTCGACTAATTATATTTTCTCCTTTAGATTAAGGGTTTTACAATGAAGTCGTCACTTATTTAATTATTGGAATAAATAAGAAAACCAAAATTGAAAAATTCCTCATTTTATTTATTTTCAATTGAATTCACATTGATCATAGGAAAGTTACATGGCTTTGGTCCTAGATACAATCTAAGATAAAATACATAACTTTGTTTCCTAATTACAATCTAAAAATTAAAAATTATAAGGATAAACATTTGATCTACTAACCCTTGATCTAAGTTCGAAGGCTATGTTATAAGGTGGGAAGGTGTTAGGCATCCACTTTACCCGGTGAAACTGGTTTTCTAAACTATGGTGGCCAACATTCATATCATATCATCCAATATTTCAATCAATTTACATGTTGAATTTAATGTGTGTGCATGTGAGAAACCCTAATTCAATTTATTAAGCATTGCATTTGGATTGAAAAATAAATTATAGTGAATGTGTGTGGATGGTGATAACCTAGATTCAAGGATTTGAAAGAATTATGAAACAAACATGTTTTTTATGTGGATTTAAGATTAAAACTAGTGTTATACATGAACATGTGATGAACAATCAAGAACATCTGATGAACACATAAGAACATTCAAACATATTCAAGAGAATTCAAATAATTACTATCATGCTTTAATTTTAAATTCTCATCGTGGCAACACAAAAAACAAGTTAGGGAAAGAGATTATACCTTCATGCAAGATCCATACAGTGGAGGAGGATACTCTTAGTAAAGGTCCTAAGGGTGGAGGAAAAAAGAAGAACTAGGAGAGGGAAAGTAAGTTTCACTCAATACCTTGAGTCTCAGGAAGACCAAGATATGACAAGACTACTCAATTTCACTAGAACTCAAAATAGGAGAAGAGAAAGGGTTTTTTTCGTGTCTTGGAATGGAGGAGAGGGAGGGTTTATATAGTAGTGGTAGAGGAAATATGAATGAAAGACAATTTAATGAGGGTTGACAAAGAATCATGAACCTAGACCTCATTTTAGCCTTGAAAAAAATTTGGTGCATTAAATGGAGAGATTGGTGGGAGTGAGGAGCAAGTCAAAATTCGATTTTCCTGTAGTTGCTATAACAGCATGTAGAGCCAACTTCGAAAAATTATATTTGACTCAATTCTGATTAGAATTGTCTCGTTTTTATGCTCAAATTGAAGCTCCGGATGTCTAGTTTCTAGGAAAATTAACCTCATTCACAGATTCAAAATATTCTGAAAAATATCGATGAAATGGTGAGCATAGGTCATTTGTTAAAAAATGATTTCAGCACAATTAACATTAATAGGTTCCAAATTAGCTCCCAATTAACATTAAATGACTTCAATCACTCCCATTTTAGACTTAATTGGTTCCAAATTTACTCTAATTAAAAGATAATTGCACAAATTACTCATTAAATAATTAATGTTTAATTATCTAATTAATTAGGTGTATGCAATCTCACCATAAAATGTAGTTTTAACCAATTAAATTATGACACATCATTGATCTCCAATTGATTACACTTATAACCAATTGAAATCAATTGTTCATAATCACATATAGTCGGACTCAATTTGTGATAGTGCATCTCAGCCATTAAAACTTGATTTGATGATAACTTTCAATCTAGTGGTCCGATTAGGGCTTATGACCAGTCGATTTTGATTGTTACAACATCAAGATCATTTTGGTGAAATGAAATTAAGGATCTAGTGACCATAATTAAGATGCATATTTCCAAGGTTAAAGTACCCTATTACCCCTTCATGTGAGGTTAAATGCGGGTTGTAAAATGGGGTGTCAACAGATGTAAGTTTAGACTTATACAAATATTATATATGGTATACTTTTCTGGTTTAATTTTAATTTTTATTTAATCATCTTTCAGGGATGGTAACCATGAAAGAAAACAAGGGAAAGGAAGTTGTGGACGAGGGGAGCCGTCCTGAGACCCAATCCCAAGCTCGTCCTTCCGCTAGGGACAAAAGGAAATCTTTGTCCAAAAACCTTGACTTGGGAAATCTTCCCAGTCGTCGAGGGAAAAATGCCAAACACGAGTCGTCCCAGATAGTTAAGCCTACTCTCCCTCCATCCCAACAATCCGTCTAGATATTTGATGTAGACTCGTCCACTCTTGTTGAGACTACCCCGTCCAAGACTCCTCCGTCCAAGTCTACAACGCCTGCCTCGTCCCAGCCTTCTCAAAAGGTCCCAACAAATATTATTGAAAATGAAGATCTGGCTTGGGAACGTTTTGAAAAGGCTGTGTCTAGTGAGGACATAACTACTTGCTTTGATATGTCCTTAAAGGACTTTGAACACTTCGGTGTTCATGATCTTTTTAAGGTATGTGATTACCTTTTTGTCTCGTCTCTGTTACTTTATAATTTTGTCTCGTCTCACCATCATCTCTTGTCGTTTATCCTTTTTATAGGCAATGCCAAAATTTATTATGGTGTCCAGGCAGGCCACAAAGTTAGACAAGACGAGAATTTTGTTGGAGACGAGGGTTCAAGAGGTGAGGGAATAGTGCAAGAAATGGTCTGAGGCGGCAGCAAAGGCCAAGGATGAAGCTAATGGGCTGCTAAACCATGTTGAGGAACTGAAGGCTGACATCGTAGAGAAGGATACTCGTCTTGATCACCTCCAAAAGAGGAACGATGAGTTGAGTACCCTTCTTGAAAAAGCTAAGGAAGACGCAGTTGTAGAGTTCTAGGCGACCAAGCAATTTACTGACTTGATGGACACAAACTATGCAGCTGGGTTTGAAGACTTCAGAATGGATGCTGTGGAAAACTTCCCTGAAGTTGATTTCAGCTCCATTAAACTCAACCTTGGTGGTGCTGCCTCAAGCTTCCTCCTCCAAACCAGCTCAGAGGACGTCAATGTTGAAGATGACGCTACCAATCAACCAGTCCAGGACGACCCTAATGTTGATCCCCCTCAATGAAGATGAAGTGTCTATATTTTCATTTCTTGTATTTTTTTCTTCTTTTATCTTTATTTGGTCCGTTGTTTTGGACCTTTTTAATGTAACTCAAGTACAATCATCTCGTCCACAATTTTAGGACGAGTTTTTAAACAATTTTGTTAAGCTTTACTTTTTAAGGGTTTTTGGACGTAGGTCGTCCATCATTTAATTGATGAATGAATGTTTATTTTCATTTGTTATTAAAAATGTTGTATGGATGAATATTTTTCACATGACATTGGTTTCAACCTTGGCTTGTCCGTGACGAGAATTCCTTCATGTTTAACATTTTTACCATTCTTTAAATTTTGCAAGTATAACTTGTCTTTGTGAATGGCAATGGTTTTTTTTCAACTTCATTCGTCCAAAGATTGGATTGTTTTAGTTGGCGTTTTGTCCTATGGACTATTTATGTGTGCATTTCTTCGTCTGTGGCTGGACTAACACATCTAAGGCTTCACCTCGTCAATTGTTTGGACGAATATGCCTTGTTTTTCTTTGCTTTATCCTTATTTTGAGGAAAGCTTATAGACGTTACATCCCTGCATCCAGAGATTTTCATTCGTCTTTAGACCTTAGCCTTTTTACGAATGAAGTTATGGAGATATCTTTATATCATATGTATTTGAAAATCCAAGCCATACTCATAATGTAAACATCGTCCACAAGTATGACACATACTTTAAAAGCTAGTGCCTTATTCATACAAACATCAAAGCTCACGACTTCGTCAATAGTTAACTTAAAACTATCATACTCTTAAGGAGTTAAAACGTAACATATAATGTTAATAACACACATATAACAGAAAGCAACATAAACTCTAGCTCGTCCAGAACGGCAGGTCTCATCCAAGATGGTTGACATTTTACTGATAGTACCTTCTCAGGTGTTCAACATTCCAAGGATGCTCAAATTTCCTCCCATCCAAGGTTTCCAAGTAGTAAGACCCTTGCCTTTTGAAATTGATGACCCTGTAGGGTCCCTCCCAATTAAGTCTCAATTTCCCATGAGCTGGGTTTCTGGTTGCCAAAGAGACCATTTTTAAGACGAGGTCCCTTATGTTGAAACGCCTGGGTTTTACCATTGCATCATATTGCCTGGCCATGAGGTTCTTGTACCTTGTTGTCCTTTGTTCTGTGTCCATCCTCACCTCGTCTATTAGATTAAGGTTAAGGCAGAGTTGTTCCTCATTATCCTCGTCTTGATACTTCATTACCCTGTGATTGGCCATATGTACTTTTGCAGGTATCACTACTTCACTTCCATAGGCTAGCTTGAAAGGAGTTTCCCCTGTAGGGGTCCTTACCGTCGTCCTATAGGCCCACAAAACACCTGGTAACTTATCTGGCCATACTCTCTTTGCCCCTTCAAGCTGAGTCTTGATGATCTTTAACAAGGATTAATTTACCACTTCTACTTGACCGTTTGCTTAAGGGTGGGCGGGTGAGGAGTAATGATTCTGAATTTCGAAGTGTTCGCAGAAGTCCTTAAAAAGTGTATTGTCAAATTGTAGTCCGCTGTCTAATATCAATACTATGGGCACCCCAAACTTGTACACAATGTTCTTCTAGACGAAGTTCTTGACATTCTGTTGCGTGATCTTTGTTAGGGGTTCCGCTTCCACCCACTTAGTGAAATAGTTAATTCCAATTACCAAAAATTTCATCTGCCTGGTTCTAAGTGGGAAGGGACCTAAGATATCTAATCTCCATTGTACAAAGGGCCATGAGGCCACCATCGAGGTGATATACTCCGATGGTTGTCTGGGAATATTGCTAAAGCGTTTACACTGGTCACACACCTTGACATATGTCTTTGCGTCTGCTTAAATAGTTGGCCAGTAATAACCTGCACAAACGACCTTATGGACTAACGCTCTTGCTCCTGAATGGTTTCCACATGCTCCTTCATAAATTTCTCTCAACACATAGTTTGACTCGCCTGGGGTTAAACACCTTAAGTATGGCTGAGAAAAACCTCGCTTATACAACACCTCATCCATGAGAACATACTTGGCAGCCCTGATTCTCAATTTCCTGGCCTCGTCTTTACTTTCTGGAAGCCTTCCATCTTTGAGATAAATGATTATTGGAGTCATCCAATTCTCTTCTCCTTCAATTTGTCGTACCTCTGGCAGATCTATGCTTGGCATGTATTGGGCTTTGTCAAACTCGTCCATAGCCACCCTTGCTGAGGCAGCCTTCACTAAAGCATCTGCTTCCACCTCGGGAGTTAAACAAAACTAGCTTCTTTGAATTTCTTGACAAGTTGCCTTACCTTGTTTAAATACTTCTTCATCCGATTTTCTTTGGCTTCACACGTTCCATTCACTTGATTAATGATCAATTGAGAGTCTCATTGGATGATAACTGACTCCGCCCTTAGGGACTTAGCCAATTCCAATCCTTTGAGGAGAGTTTCATACTCAGCTTCATTGTTGGTGGTTTGGTATTGTAGATGGGCCACGTATTTCAACTTATCCCCCTCTGGGGTTTGAGTATAACACCAATTCCTCCTGCGTATAACGTGGACGAACCATCCACATTGACAACCCACTTCCGTACCTCGTCCACCTCGTCTAACTCCTTTCGATTTGGACTAAACTCTGCAATAAAATCTGCCAATATTTGTGCCTTAATTGCGTTTTTTGGTTAGTACCTGACGTCAAAATCGTTGAGTTCTATGGTCCATTGGATTAATCGTCCTGCGGCTTCTAACTTGTTCATTGCCTTCTTTAACGGATGATCTGTCAAGATGTTGATGACATGAGCTCGAAAATAATGCCTCAACTTCCCAGAGGTTGTAACCAAAGCGAAGGCTAGTTTTTCCATCATTGGATATCGGTCTTTTGCCTCTCTTAATGCTCGGCTTGTATAATAGATTAGCTTTTGCACCATTCCTTCTTCTCTAATCAATGCTGAGCTTACTGCATGTAGGGACACCGCTAGATACAAATACAACTCTTCACCAAGCACGAACGGGCTTAGCAAGGGAGCTGTAGTAAGGTAGGTCTTAAGTTCTTAGAAAGCTTGCTGACATTCGTCCGTCCATTCGAACGCCTTTTTGAGAACCTCAAAAAACAGCAAACACTTGTCAGTAGCTTTAGAGACAAACCTGTTTAGGGCAGCAACACGTCCAGTAAGGGATTAGACTTCTTTGATACTTCGTAGAGGCTTCATATCCAGTATTGCTTATATCTTATCAAGATTTGCCTTAATTCCCTTATGCGAAACCATGAATCCAAGGAATTTTCCTGATGAAACTCCGAAAGCGCATTTGCTGGGATTCAACTTCATGTTGTATTGCCTAAGTGTATCAAAGGTTTCTTGTAAGTCATCCAAGTGCTTCCCTTCGTCCAGACTCTTCATCAGCATATCATCTACATAGACTTTTATATTTCGTCCGATCTGTGGACGAAACATATAGTTAACCAACCTTTGGTATGATGCCCTTGCGTTCTTCAGACCGAAGGACATCACCTTGTAACAAAACAAGCCTTAACTAGTGATAAAGGATGTCCTCTCTTGGTCTGTCTCGTCCATCCTTATCTGATTGTATCTGGAGAAGGCATCCATGAAGCTTAACAATCTATGACTTGCAGTCGAATCCACCAATTGATCAATACGTGGTAAGGGGTAGCTATCCTTGGGGAAAGTTTTGTTTAGATCGGTGAACTCCATACACATCCTCCATTTGCCATCAGCCTTCTTGACCATTACTACATTGGCCAACCAATCTAGATAATAGACCTCTCGAATAAACTTTACTACAGTCAACTTCTAAACCTCTTCTTTAATGGCATTGTCTCTTTCAGGGGTAAACACCTTTTTCTTCTATTGTACAGGCTTAGAGGAAGGATATACATTTAGATGGTGGGTAATGACACTAGGGTCTATACCCGGCATATCTTCATGACTCCATGCAAACACATCAATGCTCTTCTTTAAGAACTGGACAAGGTCTTACTTCGTCTTCTTTTCCATATCTGCTCTAACCCTTGTATACCTCTCAGGGTTATTCTTGTCCAAAGGAATATCTTCCAATACTTCAGTGGGCTCTGCCACAACTCTTCTCTCCTCAATGTTCATCATCTGAGCCTATTCGTCTATGGCCAACATGGCCAAATAGCATTCTCTCGCTGCTAACTGATCTCCCAGTACTTATCCTACCCTATATTCTATAGGAAACTTGATTGATAGGTGGTAAGTAAACGTGACTGCCTTCCAATTATTTAAAGTTGGACTTCCGATTATGGCATTATAAGAGGATGAACAATCTACCACAAGGAAATTCACGTCCTTGGTTATCTGTTATGGGTACGCCCCTACCACCACAGGCAATGTAATGGTGCCTATAGGTTGCACTTTTATTCCTCCGAACCCTACCAAAGGCGAATTCACTGGACGAAGTTGATTTCGTCTAAGCCTTATTTGCTGAAAAGCAGGATAATACAAGATGTCTACAGAACTTCTGTTGTCCACCAACACCCTTTTGGTCGTATAATCAGTAATAAACAAAGTGATGACAAGGGCGTCGTCATGGGGGTGATGAACCCTTTCAGCATCCTCGTCCTTGAATGTGATGGCTTGTTCCTCCGTTACCCTCGTCTTTGGTGATCGTCTAGAGAGTTGGACGTTTTGCACTACCTTCAGGTATGTCTTTCTAGACTTGGAAGATTGCCCTATTGAGGTTCTTCCTATGATAACTCTTATTTCTCTGAGTGGCGGTCGTGATGATTCTTCTACTTTCCCCTTTAACTTCTCGTCCTTGTGGTCTCGTCCAAGGAAATTTCTCAATTTTCCTTGCCTGATGAGATTTTCAATCTGCTACTTTAAATCAAAACACTCGTCCGTGACTTGCCCATGGTCTCTGTGGAAGCGGCAATACTTGTTCCTATTGCGCTTGTTGGGATCTCCCTTCATTTTCTCTGGCCACTTCAAAGAAGGATTGTCCTTGATTTGCATGAGAACTTGTTCAAGCGTCATATTCAAGGGCGTGTATTGTTGACTTCGTGCTGAAGAGCCTGCCTTCTTGTTGTCTCGATCGTTTTTCTCTCATGTCCGCCCCTTCTTTAGGCAAGGACCTTGTTCGGACTGGCGCGAGGGATCTTCTTCCATTCTCTCAGCTCTCTTCCTCTTATTGGCTATAATCGCGTCTTTTGCATTTGTAGAGAGGGAAAATTTTCGACCTATCACAAGCTGACACGTCACACTACCAAGACTACAAAATACAGCTAATTACAAAGCGCCACATACTACTGCTAGGTTTTACTATCACTACTCATAAACCAACAGAAATTTGTCAAGTGTCATGCAAAGACCAATCACACATCAACACACGTGTAAGCGATGACACAAGCAACCTCGCACGTGTAAGCGATGACACAATCAGTCTAGCACGTGTAAGCGATGATGTAAGCGAACCAATCAAGCTCTGCCACGTGTCACCAATCAAGCTCCGCCACGTGTCACCAATCAAGCTCCGCCACGTGTCACTCATCCACCCCTAAACTCCTATAAATAGAAGCCTTCCTAAGACATTTGAAAAGATCTGAAGGGATCTGGGAGAGAGGACATTAAGCCATCTGAAGCACAAGCAGCATCAGAGAGGATTCAAAAGTCCAGAAGCTCTGCTGGAATCAAGCCCTGAAGCCTTCAACAACTTCAAGAACTTCAACCCTCAAACACGAAGAACATTCAAAGCAGAATCATCCAAACTACCTGCCTAGATCTCAAAGTTCACTGGAATCAAGCTCAAAAGCCTCCAGAAACCTCAATAAATACAAATCAGTGAAGCTCTACGGATTCAAGCTTCTAAAGCACCGAAAAACTTCCAACACAAACTTTCAAATATGAAGAACATTCAAAGAGGAATCATTCAAATCATATTCCTAGATCTCAAAGTTCACTGGAATCAAGCTCAAAAGCCTCCAGAAACCTCACAAACCACAAATCAGCGAAGCTTTACGGATTCAAGCCTCTAAAGCCCCGAAGAACTTCCACCACAAATCTTCAAAGATGAAGAACGCACCAAGAACACGAAGAACGTCCGAAGAACACAAAGAACAAAGAACTTCTAACAAGCTCATAGCCAGAGATTCATTGTAATTCTGTTTCAAAGGTCTTCGATCCATCCCTCAGCCAAATTGAAGTATATTTGGTGTTCAAATCAAAATCACATTACCACAACTCCAATCAACAAATCTTTCAAGGAGATCGAATCAGAGGATCACTCTTTTGTAATCACAGAGAATTGTACCACACAATTATCAATACAAATTCGCACTTGTGAAACTATTTTTACTTGTTTGATTTATTTCAAACCGAGAAATTTAGTCGTCCACATATTCTGGCACGCCCGGTGGGACATCTCTGCCTCTCATCTCATTCTCCTTTAAAGAAAAAAATCTACATCACCTTGCTACCAGCTCAAATGGCCTCTAGCAAGAATATTCAAGCTTCAACAATAGCTACTTCAACTAAACTTGGTACTACTACCACCAACAATTGCATTGGTGCAATCAATTGTAGCCAACCCAAAGCAAACAATCAACCCCTCAAGTATGGGGGCAAATCCCCTTCTTCCTTCACAAGAAATTGGTCACACGATTTCTCTCCCATCAAAGGGAACCCAAAAGATGAGATTTCCCGTGCTCACTTCAAATCACTTGCTTCTCCATCATCTTGGGAAGTTGTGTCAGTCATAATGACTAACACCTTTACCATGGAAGAAAAGATGGCTGAAATGGAACAAAGGGTCGTCCTTCTCACAAAAGCACTTAAAGAAAAGGATGTCAAAATTGCAACCCTAATGAACAAGCTGGAGGTACAAGATTCGGGTGAATCAAGTCTTGGTCCTGAGCACCCACCTGGCTTTACCTTGAAAGAAGAAAATGCTAGGGTTGATAAAGGAAAAGGAGGTGAAGGCACTTCTCAACACGGACATTCCACCTCAATGGCCTCGATATCTGTCCAACAATTGCAAGACATGATAACGAACACCATTCGAGCACAATATGGAGGTTCTTCTACAAGTTCTCTCACATATTCAAAACCCTACACAAAGCGCATCGACAACATGAGGATGCCAAATGGGTGTCAACCCCCCAAATTCTTACAGTTTGATGGCAATGGAAATCCTAAGTAACACATTGCTCATTTTGTAGAAACTTGTGAGAACGCAGGGACTCAAGGAGGCCTCCTTGTAAAGCAATTTGTCCGTTCACTCAAAGGGAATGTGTTTGACTGGTATACAGACTTAGAACCTGAGTCAATCGACAGTTGGCAACAACTAGAAAGAGAGTTTCTTGACCGATTCTATAGCACACGTCGTGCAGTGAGCATGATAGAGCTTACTAATACCAAGCAATGGGAAGATGAGCCAGTGGTCGATTATATCAATCGATGGCGTTCTTTGAGCTTAGATTGCAAGGATCGACTTTCTGAAATTTCTGCTGTAGAGATGTGCATCCAAGGCATGCATTGAGGACTTCTTTACATCCTTCAAGGGATAAAGCCTCAAACATTTAAAGAGTTAGCAACTCGTGCGCATGATATGGAGATGAGCATTGCTAGCCGCGGAAATACAAAACCTCTCATACCTGAGGAAAGCATAAGGGAAGTGAGGAGGAATGATAGGAATGCAAAAGTCAGCCTCAAAGACCCAATGGTTGTTAACACTGTCGAAGTCAAGGTTCCAAGAAGAGGAGCGAAGGCAAATGAAAAACAGCTTGAAAGATGGCAAAAGAACGAAGTGCGTCGCCTGACTTTTAAGAAACGTGAGTAAAAAGCATATCCGTTCCCTGATGAAGATGTGCCAAGCATCTTAGAACAACTATTGCAATTAAAGCTGATTGAATTGCTAGAATGTAAGCGAACAGAAGACATAGGGAAAATTGATGACCTTAACTATTGCAAATATCATCGCATCATTGGCCACCCAATCCAAAAATGCTTCGTCTTCAAAGAACAAATCATGAAGCTTGCCAAAGAAAACAAGATTGATCTAGACTTCAATGAAGTTGTCGAGTCAAACTATGTGACTGTTGCTTATGATGTACTTCCAACTCTCAAGCAGGGGGCAAACACCAACCAAGCGTACAAGTTGATCAACAATGATGATGCAAGGATCGGCCCCATCAATGGGAAGTTCCTTAAACACTTCTACGCTTGAAAATCGAGGAATTGCTCCTTGGCAAGAGCTTAAACTACCTACTACAGTGCTGCAAGGGTACATGATGTCTTCTCATTACCTTTGAAAGCATACCAATAAGGAGAAACTAATCCCACTCTATGTCACCAATTGCTAGTGTGGCGTAGTGGTTGGATGCCCAAGTCGTCCATGAGAGGTTTCGGTTTCAATTAGTGGTGATACCCACTATTACACACTGAGCCCCCCTTTTTGCAAAAAAAAACAACAACAACAACAACAACAATAACAAAAAAAAAAAGTTATCAGAAAAAGAAAAATCTTTTGAACTACGTAATGACTTGATCCCTCTCCGGGATACGTAGGCAACTTGGTATCATTTACTAAGTTAAGTCGCATGAAAAGAAAGAAGGATTGCCAGTCTAGCTTAAGGAATTTTTCAAAAGTCGTCAATATGCTTTTGAGATCCCTTTAATTGGCCGGCGTTGCGTAGGATCAATCAATTGCTCACTACATGATGCTTAAAGATCATTGTGGTAGAAAATGACAGCTGCAAAGAATTGGTGTTACTCGGCTTTCCTTGAACTAATGATAAACATAAGTTAGTTCTTGATTGTGGAGTAAAATAAAATCTTCAACCACTTTTGCAAAGAATGAATTCTTCATGGCATTGCCCCTTTTCTGTGGGCATCCTCCATGTCTCTAAATTATGCTTTACATCACTTATCTCCTAGGGGCATCTTCTTATACCTTGCAAGTTTAAGCTACATCGTCTCTCTTCTAGGTTGTGCCACTTTATAGCTCTGAAATTTGAACCACATCATCTCCCTTATGAGTGGTGTCGTTTTACATCATGTCTCTGAAATTTGGATGACGTCAGCTTCCTTCAGAATGATGATAGATTATATATCCGAAGTCGATGTTGCATCATCTCTCCTCTATGGGCATGTACATGCAGTATCGAATTCTTGGTGGCATGTTTTGACATCTTCAAAGTATTGGCATCATTCTTTCCCTCATCTTCAAGGTTTTGTTGGCCTTTCCTTGCATCTTCAGCGTCTTGTTGGCATTTTTGAATTCCTGATGTCTAGCTACAGTGCTATGCACCTTGATGTCTGAGCTATGTTGCCTCTGAAAATTAATGCTGTTGTAGCTTTATTATAAAGGCAAATATGGGTGCAACTTCAAATGCAAGTGCAAGTGCTAGTGTGGAGTGTTGTCGTGGCTTCATGACAAAGATGAGAGTTGGCACGGCTTCGATATGAATAAAGTGTTGACATGGCTTCATGGCAAAGACGAATCTTGGCACGACTTCAGTACAAGTGAAGCGTTGATGTAGCTTCATGACAAAGATGAACATTGGCACGGCTTCGGTACAAATGAAGTGTTGTCGTGGCTTTATGGCAAAATGGATGTCGGCACGGCTTTGGTGCGAATGAAGTGTTGACATGGCAAAAATGGATGCTGGCACGACTTCGATACAACTGAAGTGTTGACGTGGCTGCATGGCAAAGATGAATGTTGACACGGCTTCAGTGCAAATGGTGGTGCGACTTTATGACATATGTAAGTGCAAATATTGCTTCATGGCAAAGATGAATGTTGGCATGGCTTCATTACAAGGACAAATGCTGGCATATCTTCATGGTAAAGACTCTTGAGATGGCTGTGTTGAAAAGACAAGTGTTGGTGCGGCTTAATTGCCAAAGAAAACTGTGCTGCAAAACAAAAACAAGCAACAAAAAAATTTGTCAGGAAAAGGTTTCATAGCATGTAAAAAAAAAAAAAAATTGAAAGCAGGAGAAGAAAGCTGAATGTTCAGCATGTGCCTCGGTGATAAAGGAAGGCAATAACATGCCTTTATATAAAAAAACTTTTGAGATAACAACAACAAAAATGAAGAAAGTCGGCAAACCATTAAATGGTTCTACCAACCAACTAGTGGAAAACCAAAAAAAATTGTGTTCACATTTAAAAAAAAATGTGAAAACATCTTAAGTTTAAAAGTCAGACTTTGCAGACTTAAATGCACTCAAAATCAAAGAAGTCCGCATCAAATTTTGAGAATAAAAAAAGACATTTAATGAAGAGAGTCAGAAAATGGTGGCTCATCACCCACCTCACGACTTTCAAGTCTAAACACAGTTGCCGCCTTGTCAGAGCTGCTGAAAAGCCACATAAGTCCAACAATGACCCGCAGCCTTCTCTGACAAATTATTGCAAATCAGTTCAGAATTTCACAAAACTGAACCACAGGGATCTTCTACAAACAAAGATCTACAAAGCCCAAGAAACTCAAATCTCACCGGAGGAAACAAGCGCCTCCACGCGCGGCCACAAGCTTCGGAAATCGCGGCCTTCTCTGTCAAATCTGTGCAAATCTGTTCAGGATTTCACAAAACTGAACCAATAGCGATCTTCTACGGCCTTCAATCTACCAAACCAAAAAAAAATTTGGTCCAGATGCCAAGCCACGTGCCACCACGCGCTCCCATAGGCTTCAAAGATCATGCCCTTCACCTTCACATCTGTGCAAATCGGATCACTAATTGAAAAAACCAACCAAACCACTAGATTCTACGGCATCCGATCTACAAAACCCAAAAATCGTGGGACCAAAACCTCTACCACGCGCCTCCAGAAACTCCGGCGTTCACAGCGTCAGGTGCACGCGCTTTCACGCGCCTCCTTCTCTGTTCACGCGCTCGCACGCGCTGGCGTTTGCGACACGCTCCCAGAACTATGACGTCATCAATGACGTCATCCTCCACTAACCGGCTTGTCCCTGCTGTCCAGATCCGACCTGGTTTGGCCCTGACCCGGTCCGAACCGCCAAAAAAAAAAAAAAGAAAAGAAAATGCTTTGACCAAGTTTGACTTTTGACTTTGACCAAAAAGTCGAAATTTTTAAAAGAGGCCTGTCCCACTCGATTTTTCGCGTACATTCTGATTTTGAGATCCGTTTCTCCATTCGAAACTCGAAAATTGCGCAAACGTCCAATTTTCAGAAAGTTGACTTTTGCAAAAATTTTGACAAAAAGTCAAAATTTTTAAGATGGACCTATCTTGCTCAATTTTTCACGTACATTCCAAATTTGGAGTCCGTTCCATCATTTGAGACTCAAAAATTGCACAAAATGACTCAATTCCAAGATAGTTGACTTTTATGTTGAAATCAACCCAAAGTCAAGATTTTCAAGCCAGACTTGTCTTGCATAGTTTTTTTTACGACTTGGAAATCATCAATCTAACCCACATCGGTGGAGTACTGACAGTATCCAAAACTAAAGTTCTCAATATCAAAATTTGAGATTCATCCATTTAATTTGGATCCCCTCAGGGTTATTCCCCAGACTTCATCAAGGTTTTTCTTCTAAAGTACAAATGAACTCTCATAAGTATGTCTTGAGCTTGAAATTACATCGAGTCACCCGTCCAACCCACCATTCCCCTTTCGGTGCCAAACATTCCCACCTACCATTCTTCATCTCTCTCACCTACCATTCTCGTTCCCTACCGGTCTCTCACCTACCATTCTCGTTCCCTACCGGTCTCTCACCTACCATTCTCATCCACCGGTCTCACCAAAAATTCACATCCGCCATTCTCAACTATGCATCTACCATTCTTCATCTCTCCACTATAAATAGAAGCGCCGGATTCATCAAGAACTCATCAAGAAAAACACACTGAGTCATGAAATGAAGATTTGTTTCTTTCAAATTTTCAAGTCCTCCTTCTCACAGCCATTTCTCACTATGACTTCATCATTCTCAACACTTAGCAACCAATATTGCTTCATAGTCAGTTTGAAATCAACCCTCTCATGGTTCGATAGAAACCCTCTTCATAACATCATTGTAGTTTTGAGATCCAAACAAATTTTGTTTCTCTACTTAACGACCACCTTTGTTCATAAAATTACTCATAACAAGGTCTGTATCGGCCTTCCATGCTTCCGTGGATTTGGTTGGCCAGGAAGTCTAAGTCCAGCAGAGACACCTGTTCCTAACCTCAGGTCTCCTGTAGTCTCTCTCCAATTGCTTGGCCGTCCAATAGAAGTGGTGGTTTGGAACAAACAGCAACTTGGCTGGTTTCTAAGACCAGAATCACAAGTTAGCTCCATCTTTCATTTTTTTATGCTTTTCCAACAAGAAGCAGTAAGTGAAGATGGTAAAAAGTGTTGGGGTATCCTACAAATTGTTTTTCATCCAACATTTGAGATAACCTTCAAGGCACTAGCTCATCAGAGTTCAGCCTTTGGGGCTGGTAAATGGTTACCAGAGCCTTATTCCATGTCCCCACCACTATGGGACTCAAAGGTCATCGTTGCTAGAGCCTTATTCCATGTCCCCACCACTATGGGACTCAAAGGTCATCGTTGCTGGTACCTCAAAACACATTTTCTAAAATTACTCCAACTTAAATCTAGGTTGAAGTATTTCAGAAGGTACTCTTCTGAAATTACTTCAACTTAATGTCTGTCGGCATGGTCCCATTACACACGCACATTTGATGACTCACAGTCAGAACCCATGCAACGTACAGGGCCAGCACCATGGTGGTGTGTGTTTCACCCATTCGCTTTGCTTCATCCCAGTCTTCTTCACCACCAACACCATCATCCCCAGAATCCATAAGCTTCTGAAATTACCTCAACTTAACCTGAGTGAAACGATGACACATGCACACTCAACCACTTTCCCACATGGCCTAGCCTTAATCCGAAGTATACTCTTCCGATATAACTTCACCAGAAGTTCTAAAAAACATGAGGCTGGCCCCATGGCTCTGCATGTTATACCCAGCCACCATCCTCGCGTCTTCCCCATCTTCTACACCCTGTGATCGCCGCCAACGATCTAAAGGTACTCTTCTGAAGTTACTTCAACTTAACCTCTCTTGAGAAGGTTCGGTCATGCAAGTACATTCAAATACAGGCAGACCCCTTTTTGGTCTCGTCAAAGTCTTTCATATAGGTGGGTCTACTCCTCGGAAATTATTTAATCCTGCTGAAAGCTCCACCACCTTCAATTACTTCATTTGAAGAACCAAGTGTAAAAAATCTGTTTTCGAAACTCATTCTCACACCACACTCTGAAACCGTGTGCGTGAACGAGTCTCGAGGGGGCATTTGTAGAGAGGAAAAATTCCCGCCCTATCACAAGCTGACACGTCACACTACCAAGACCACAAAATACAGCCAATTACAAAGCGCCACATACTGCTGCTAGGTTTTACTGTCACTACTCAGAAACCAACAGAAAATTTGCCAAGTGTCATGCAAAGACCAATCACACATCAACACACGTTAATGAAGTACTAAACGTGATACAAATACAATATGTCTCTAAAATTAAACATGTGTTAGTCTTGTGGCCTGTCTAATGCCCAGTGCATTAGATCGAGGCTTCATCGTCACAAATATATAGATGAAACATTTAGTTCATTCTAATAATCTTCTCTTCTTGCATTCCTTCATCTAAACACAATGGGTTAAGGTTCTACTGGGAAATTATTAAATAATTTAAATAAGTTACATAACTGTTAAACATGTCATATGCTAAAGGTATACGTGAATAATCTCTCCAATTGCCACGTAGTGAGTTTGATGAATATTTTGAAAAACTTCGTCCATATAGATATGGACATACATATTGATTATAAATAGGGTTTGGCTTCTGTTTGGTTTAGTGAAGCACTAAACGTGATACAAACACAATATGTCTCTAAAATTAAACACGTGTTAGCCTCATGACCTGTCCAATACCCAGTGCATTAAATCGAGGCTTCATCGTCATAAATATATAGATGAAACATTTAAATCTTCTCTAATAATCTTCTCTTCTTGTATTCCTTCATCTAAACACCATGGGATGGGTTAAGGTTTTGCTGGGAAATTATTAAATAATTTAAATAAGTTACATAACTGTTAAACATGTCATATGCTAAAAGTATACATGAATAATCTCTCCATCTGCCACGTAGTGGGTTGGAGGAATATTTTAAAAAACTTTGTCCATGTAGTCATGGACATACATATAGATTATAAACATGGTTTGACTTTTATTTAGTTTAGTGAAGCACTAAATGTCCCTAAATACGATATAAACATGATGCGTCTTTAAAATTGGCTACATGTCAGTCTCGTGGCCTGTCCAATGCTCAAATGCACAAGATCGAAGCCTCATCGTCATAAATATATAGGTAGAACATTTAGTTCATTCCAATCATCTTCTTTTCTCACATTCCTCCATCTAGGCTGGGTTTGGATTGCACTGAAAAGGAAAGCAGATGCGCGTTTGCATTTTTTCTGTGGGTCCTGTGCATTGTTCACGGGACCGCAAGTATGGATTTCAACAAATTTTTCTTTAAAACTAGGTCCCATGGCACTATTCACACATTTAAAAATTATTTTGCTACAATGTTTTCAGTTTTCAATTTTCAACAACAAACGGTATTCAAATAAACCCCTAAACACAATAAGTTAAAAGTTCTGTTGAAAATTTATCTTATAAGACAATTTCATAAAAACCCCAATAAAAACTTGTGGATCCTTTAGTGTGGATCTCACCAATAGGAGGATGGTCTCATGGAGCCGCTCTATACCATATTCGGTTTGAGTACATATATGACCTCGCATACAAACACTCCAAATGGGTAATAATACAGTGTGTGTTATGGTAAAAGGCAAATTAGTATGGTCATTTCGGTCTATAATTAAATAAAGTACAGGTGTTAATCAGTGCGTCGAGTCAAAGGCAATTTTGAGCTCCAAAAGCAATCAGAAACACGCTCTGGCCGCCGTGGGTTTCTGCGGCCTCGACTCGTCTTTTTAAATTCTCTCTCTTTCTCTCTCTCTCCACGCACCGGCAATTCAAAATCCACCTGCGCCGTACATGCCATGAACACGTTACTTTCTATCTATTCTTCTCCTAGATAACAATTATCTCACAATTACAAAACCCCACTTTTATTACTGTACTCTCTCTCTCTCTCTCTCTCTCTCTCTCATCTTTCACATTTCACACTCCCCGTACCTGCATTTCTCTCTTAACTGCCAAAACCCTAAGACGACGCCGTTTGAACTGGAAGGTGCGCTTGCTTCTTCGTCTTCCTCTTTCTCGAGAAAAAAAGTTTTTCCCCTGATGCGCCCTTGGAATCACTCCCTGCACAGGCAAGCTTTCATTTTCACCCTCGTTTTTCTTTAGAATTTTAATAACCGTTTTTTTTTGTTTTTGTTTTTGTTTTTTTCTTTTCTCCTTTTTAAACTCATTCGAAGCTCTGTTTGGCTATGGAGAAAAAAAAAATGAGGGAAACGAAGTCAAAGCACTCAAAATTTGGCTCTTGTTTCATTTTTTTGTTAAAAGCATTTCTCTTTTTCACCTTATTGTATCAGAGACCAAACGGGGAACTAGGGTTTCGATTTTCGGTGGCTTTTTATCGTAAAAGTCGGAACTGTAAAAATACTTTAGTCTTTGTTTTTTTTATTTATTTGGTGGATCAATGAATGTCATTTTCTTGATTTATGCGTTTATTTTATTTTGCCAGCAACGGTACAGTAATGTATTTTATTATAGTTAAATTATATTGTAATATAATATATATATATATATATATATTTTTTTTTTTCAGTTTCGTACTGTAGAAACCATACAAGGGGAAATGGAAGATAACGAAAAGTTGGATCAAAATATGGCCAAGGATTCTGATATCGACCTTGTGGATGCGAATGTTGAAGTTCAACTTCAACAGCAAGAGCCACAGCAAGATGATTCTATTGTCTCTAAGGAAAATCAAAACCCTAGCGAAAATGGGAACCCGGATAAAGTTGTTGGGGCTAATGAGGTGGTGGAGGAGGAGAATAAGAGTGTTGAATTGGGTAGTAGTGATGATCAGGTTATGGTTGATGCTGCTCCTGATGATGAGGTTATGGCTGAGGATGAGAAAATTGACAGTGATGATGTTAAAGACCCGGTGGAAAATAAAAGCAATGGCGCTGCTGATGTTAAGGAGCCTGTAGAGAATAAAAGCAATGGCACTGCTGATGTTAAGGAACCGGTAGAGAATAAAAGCAGCAATGGCACTGATGGCCGCATTGAAATTCATCTTGAAGCACCTGCTGCACCTGTTTCTGCTGTGGAATACTCGACCCCAGTGGCACAGAATAAGAATTTATGGTTGAGTGATGTAGAGGTACTCCTCCCAAGTGAAATCCTGATGCCCAATTTTATTTGATTGTTAAATTAACGGATTGGAGTAGTGGTGAATTTTGAGTCTTTGAGCATTTTATGTATTTTTGTGCTTGATGTGCAGATGTCTGAGGCCGATGAATGGGGGACGCCACAGGATCAAGCTGCATTCATGAAGGAGCTGGAGCGTTTCCATAGGGAGAATGCTTTGGAATTTAAAGCCCCTAAATTTTATGGAGAGCCACTAAATTGCCTTAAGTAAGTTTCCGATGATGATTGTTTTGAATCTGGGATTTTTGTGTTTGGCGTTACTTTTATTACATACTTGCTGTATGCATGCTTTTTATGGTTGTAGGTTATGGAGAGCTGTTATTAGATTGGGCGGCTACGAGCTGGTATGCACTCATCTTCCTATGTTATTAATTATTTATATATTTCAGGCTCTTGTACAGCTGCTGTTTGTTGTTTTGAGCTTCAGCAGGCAATGGCAAGTAAAATTGCAGTGCTTTCCTAAATAGATGTATTCTGGTTATTTTCAGAAAAACCACTTAATAATGATACCAATTCAAACAGATTAATGCAAGTGATGCCTATATTTAATAATGCATAAACTTAATAATGAAACAGATTGAAACGGATTTAATGTAAATGGGGCATATATTTAATAATACATAAAAAATATGAGGCATATATTTAATAATACATAAAAAAATGCATTTGCCATGTACAAGTCACTATCAATCTAGGATGTGGAGTAATGATACATTAAATGTTGTTGTTGCTACTTAAGCTGGAGTGCAGTGTGATAGGCATAGATTCAACTGGTTACATAGTTGATATATGGCCTGGCAAGTGCAAAAGAAAAAGGCAGCGTTTTGGGCATTTTGAGCTTATTTTGGTGGGTCTCACCAAAAGAAAAAAAAAATTCCCCTCTTTTTCTATAATAGTTTCAACGAATAAGCAATTAGCATCCAAATGCATATTTGAAAAATTAATTGCTTCTAACTCTATGCGTTAGGTAAGTGATAAATGTTAAATCTTAGTGGAAAAAATTGACCAAGTATATACAGTCAATGTGGTAACTCTTTAGAGGATTATACAAAATTGTGTAATTGGCTTGTTAAGAGATATAAAAAGAAGCCAAGGAAAAAAAGAGTGTAATTACTCTTCCCTTTTGTCAAAAACTTCAGATTTTATTTCTTCCATCGGGAACCAGATATTGATAGGATTGAGTGGATGTTGAATTAATACAAATTTGTTGAAATAATTGACTTTTCAGATCATTTGTTTGGAACAAAATTAAATTAAATTAAATTTTGTCCATTTGCATTGTGTGGAACTCAATGTGAAATGATCCAATTCAGTTATTATTACCATTTCTTCATATTCCACAAATTTTTAGCAATCATAATTGCTCAAATTTATTCCAATGCTTCAATAGATTGTCATATTATAAAAGCCAGTAGAAGAGACAATCAAAAGCATGTTGCTCTGGCTCGTCCATATCTATTTTTGGTGGACTTTGGTATTCAGATCAAATGGGTGCAATATTGAATAACTATTTTAGGCTTGTTCTTACTTTTCGTAGATGTCAAGCAATAAGAGCAAGAAGGGATTTTTGATTGAAAGTGTTTAAGGGGGTTTTTGATGGCAGATGATGAGTCCCTGCAATATTGAATAACTAGTTTGAGGGGGACCCCTTGTCTCCGTTGCTATTTGATATTGTTGTGGAGGGTTTGAGTCGTATGTTGGATGTGGCTGCTACTACTAGTCAGTTCTCAGGCTTCTCTGTAGGTAATACGGCTGGTAACTCAGTGATGGTGTCTCATCTTTTATTTGCTGATGACACTCTTATTTTTTGTGATGCTGATCCTATGCAAATAGCTTGTTTGAGAGCTATTCTGGCTAGATTTGAGGAGGTCTCAGGTTTAAGGATAAACTTGGGGAAATCGGAGTTGGTTCCTATAGGGGTGGTGCACAATATGGATGATCTGGTGGGGATGTTGGGTTGTAGGCAATCCTCTCTTCCATTGAGATATTTGGGGTTACCATTAGGAGCTAAATTTAAGGAGTTGTCCATTTAGAATCCTATTTTGGAGAAGATGGAAAGGAGATTAGTAGGGTGGAAGAGGTTGTATCTATTTAAAGGGGGTAAGGTAACTCTTATTAAAAGTACTCTTTCCTCCTTACCTACATACTTCCTTTCCCTTCTGCCTTTACCTGAGAAGGTGGCAAATCGTAGGGAGAAGTTACAACGAGATTTTCTGTGGAGCGGTATTAATGGTGACTCTAAATTACACTTAGTCAGTTGGGCTCAGGTTTGTAAGCCACTGCAGGTTGGAGGTTTGGGTATTAGACGATTGAGGAGTTTTAATTCTGCATTGTAAGGAAAATGGTTATGGAGATATGGCATGGAGACCGATGCTTTATGGAGGAGGGTTATTGAGGTGAAATATGGGAATGATTGGGGTGGTTGGTGCACGAAAAAGGCGACCAGTGCTTATGGTGTTAGTTTGTGGAGACATATTAGGAGTGGTTGGATGAGTTTTTCTAAACTACTTCTGTATGATGTGGGGGATGGTACTAGAGTGAAGTTTTGGAAGCATGTGTGGTGTGGAGATTGTACTCTCCAAGAGGCTTTTCCGGAACTGTATTGTATTAGTAGAACAAAGGACTCTTCAGTAGCGGAGGTTATGTGTTGGTCGGGTGGGAGGATTCATTGGGATGCTAAATTTCGTCGTCCTCCTCAAGATTGGGAACAAGAATCCTTTGATCTGTTTATGGATATGGTCTACTCTTTGATGGTACGGGGATTGGGTCCAGATCGAGTGTGTTGGAAGCCAGCAAGGAGTAGAGGTTTTGAGGTTAGAAGCTTCTATATTTCTTTCTACCCTCCTACCATCTTATCCTTTCCTTGGATGATGATTTGGAAATCGAAGGTTCCTCTAAGGGTAGCTTTCTTTTCTTGGTCTGCTTTTTTAGGTAAGATTTTAACAACAGATAACCTTCGCAAACGACGTGTGCTAGTTCTTGATTGGTGCTATATGTGTAAGAGTTGTGGGGAGTCAGTGGATCATCTTCTTCTTCATTGCCCCATTGCTTGTGAGTTGTGGTCGTTGGTGTTTTGTTTGTTTGGAATTCATTGGGTTATGCCTCAGAAGGTTATTGAGTTGTTTGAGTCTTGGCAAGGTAAGTTTGGACATCATAGAAATATAGAGTTGTGGAGAATGGTGCCTCATTGCTTGTTATGGTGTATTTGGCGCGAAAAGAATGCTAGAAGTTTTGAGGGATGTGAACGCTCTATGTTAGAGATTAAGTCTCTTTTTTTACACACTCTACTTAATTGGAGTGTTGTCTTTTGTCATTTTTCCTGTTCTTACCTTCCTGTTTTACTTGATTGTTGTATTCTTGGTTATTGATTTATGCCCCCATAGTACATTCCCAATGTACTCGGGTTGGCTGTTTTTCGTTTCTTAATAAAATTTTCGTTACTTATCAGAAAAAAAAAAAAGATGATGAGTCCCTGCAAACTGGGAGGCCAGGGAATATGGTAAGGACTACTATGGATTTATTGCCCACACAGCCTAGCGCCATTGAGTTCTGGTGCAGGTTTGCTGAGTAGGTCTGTTATGCTGCTTGAGTGCTTAGTGGGAGGAATGTTTTTCTATGAGGATAATGATAAAAAAGAGGATAGTGGTAGTTTGGACCTAACTTGGTAACTAGTGCAAATTCAGTTGAATTCTAACACAATTTGTAGTTTGTGTATCGTATAGTATTTATTATTTAAGATTCAAACAACTGGATTAAATTCTTATTCAAAATATAACTGCTTTATCTTGTGTAGAGAAACAAATACGGAAGTGAAATAGTTATTAGAGATTATCAAATCAAAAGCAGAAAGCAGGAATGTCTACATTTGCTTGATCAGTACTCTTACATTTGGAGGTGTTAGCTTTACCTTTTTAACTTTTGATGGTAACTGGTAATGTTTCCAATGTAGATCAAGTAACTGGTGTCACCTGTTTTGGAATATCACCATGTTTTTGAGAATTCAAACTGATCATATGAATGTGATCATATTGGTGAGAATATCTTGGTTTAAGACATCAGGGGCTATGAGATATTAATGAGGTGGCTCAAGTTTGGTGCAGTATGTATTATCAATTCTTATAATCTTGAACCGGAGATTGTATGCACAAGATATTAGATTGTTAAAACAGATTTATACTTATTAATGCCATCAAAATTAGAAGGATGGTTAAGTGTTAATCCATTGATATATATATATATATATATATATTTTATCTACCAAATTCAGCATAGATCTTTCCTAGTAGACCCCCTTTTGCTCACTGTAATTATAACTCTCAAAATTTATGATTCAGAATTTTTGGCTCAAATACCAAATCTCTTTGGGGATTACCTCATTTTTTTATGCAAATATTGGATAGCACAAATCTGGTGTTGATTTTTCTTTGATTGTCTTCCATTTTAAATCCTATGTTATCTTTTGTTTTCCCTTAGAACCTTCATAGCTGGAGGAATAGACAAATATATTCATAATTAGTTAACTGAGAGAAGATTCTGTTTGTAATAGAGTATTTTATAGCTGTTTCAATTTATGTGAGATGTTGTTATTGAAGGAGACTGACATCTTACCTAGAACTGAACATCCCAAACTGTATTGATTCAAATATTTGTAAAAGATATTGTTAAAGGAATTTCATTGATTGCAATTCTGGAAAAGTTGCACCAGCAACTTGATTTGTGATGGAGTCATTTGCATAACAGATTTTTTTTTTTTTTTTTTTGTTTTTTTTTTGTTTTAAGTAAATGTTGGATACTTGAAGGAACATAGTTTATATGAAATCTGCATCTTGAAAAGCATTCAAAAGCTATTACTATATTAATAATAATTTTGTTTTTTTATTGATAAGTTACACATGCACCTTGTGGGTCATGAACTCGCAACCTCACCTACCTTGCTCTTACAAGGGAAGAAGATGCCTTTTGAGCATAATTACTATAGTAATTTAATAATTAATGAAGGTTTGCATATGATGAGGCTACAAAGCTATTAACCTACATTTACATCTAAAAGACATTTTGGGTTACATATGGAGGTGCATATTTATATCTCCAATGTTTTGCGCTAGACTGCTCAACAGATTGATTGATTTGTGATTAGAAAATCCAAGATTTTTTCTAATTTAAATGAGGCAAACTTGGGAACGATTTCTTTGGCTTTTGAATGATTTGGACACATTAGTTTTGTCCTTTTTAAATTGTAGCACCCACTTGTAGTAACAAAAGCTTGCTCTTGCAATATATTGCTGGCCTCACTTGTGTGAAACAAGTATGGATTTTTTCTCTCTATCTCTTTCCATTTGCAAATATTTAAGAATATATAATTTATATTTGCCTTTCCTTTTGCTATGTATATTTCATTAACATTGATGATTATGGAATTGAGTTTTAGAGCAACCGCATCAGTAGGTGTAAAGTTTCCTTCTATTTTACACGATCAATTTGCAAAAACACCCGCATCAAATTATCTATAATACACCATTTTTTATTAAAATAATACTTTTTCACATTTTTTTATATTATTTCCCTTGCCCGTACACGGCCCCGCCACCTTACCACACATCACTTCTTTGAACACTCTTTCTTTCTTTTTCTCCTTCTTCTTTCTACTTTCTTCTTTCTTCTTCTACGATTTTTCTTCTTTTGCATCTTCTTTCTTTCTTCTTCTTCTTTTTCATTTCTAAAAAAAAATTCTCTCTTTCTCCCCCTTTCTTCCTCTATCAAATCAGTGCTCTCTTCAAATCTGAAAAAAATCTCTCTACCAAGCCTCCATGGCTCAATACACTCACACTCTCTCTCTCATGGCAGCAGCAAGCTTGGGTTTTGGGTTGATTTGTATTTTGCCAAATGAGTTTTCTATTGTGTTTTATTTTGAGTTGATTTTGCTTTGAGTTGATTTTAAGTTGGGTTTGTGATGATTTTCATTAATTTTGGGTTTATTGTGTTTGGATTAAATTGATGTTGTCATGGGTTGGTTGTGGTGGTGGTGGTTGGTTAGTTGTGATGGTGGATGGATGTTGGTGGTCGGTTTCTTCTTCTTCTTCTTGGCATTGAAGAGTGGGTGAGAGTCTGACAAGGCAAGGGAGAGGAGAGAGAAAAAAAAATCATATAGAAAGTTACAGTAACCATGCATATATGCACGGTTACTGTAGCAATTTTGCATATAAACAGTGTTTTAGACAGATTGATGTGGGTAGTTTTTGAGCAAAAATGTGTAAAATTTTGCAACTTTTTCTATTTTGCACTGATTGGTGCGATTGCCCTTATTTTTCGTTTTGTGAAATTTTGAGCTCAAGTTGAAATCCTATTAAGTAAAAATTTTGGGGTGTTTGGCAAATCACAAAACTGGTTCAATTTTGATATAAGCAGTGAAGCAAAAATAAAACAATTTCAATCGAAATGTGTGTGTGTGTGTGTATATATATATATATCTGTGTGTGAGTATGTATTCTGTTTGTCCAAACTTAGCTTGGAACTAATTTTAGTGGGATTGTGTATGTGAAAGTTCCAAACTAACTAAAACTAGTGTGTGTGTGTGCCCCTTATAAATATGCATGTGAAAACACCAAAATTTAAAAACTCAATTTTTAGAGGGAATGTGCATTTGAAAAAACCAAATTTAAAACTAGTTTTTCATGGGAATACATCTAGTCTAATTCTGAATTAATTTTTTGAATCTAAAGTGTTCCCAAACTGAAAACTAATTTAAATTGGTTAAATTTTTTTCTTCTTGGCTAGGTTCTATGATAAGCCAAACATCCTCTTATGAGATTTGATTGGGTTTTACAAAAATGAGTAATTTTGTTAGTTTGGTCATGTTTAGAGAAGAGCTATTAATGTAGTGTTGAGAAAGAGTGAGTTAATTCAAGTTGAGAGAACAAAAAAAGGTAGAGGAAGGTCACTTTTGTAGAAGTAGTAAAAAGGACATGTCAATTAAGAAAATAACAGAGAATATGACTTTGAATAGAATAGAATGGTAGAAAAAGAATACACGTGGTTGACCCTGACTTATTTGTTGAGGATCCATAGCCGACTCCAAAATGTTTGGGACTAAGGCTTGATTGCTGTTGCTATTAGGTAAATTCCTGTCAGCGTACATGCTTATGGGTATCTCTAGTATACATGAACGTTTGCTTTGTTTTATTTTATTTTTATGTATTATGTACAGTGTTACATATCATTAACAAATGATGCATCCCAGTCCTCACTTACGTTCCTTTATTTTAGTTACTGTGGCCTCTAAGAATGTTCAAAACTTGGCTGAACCCTGGTTTGAGTTCAAATATTATAAATTTGATGAATGAAATTTGAAGCTTTGATGCAACTCTCATGCTGGACTAATTTTTTTGTGATTAAATGTTTTAATACTAGAATAATAAGTTATGCTATCATAATTTAACAAAGCTTCTTTCACTTTGTGGGTATCTGTAGGTGACTGCATCCAAGTTGTGGCGGCAAGTAGGAGAGTCTTTCCATCCCCCCAAGTAAGGAACGGCTTGGACAATTGTTTTCTAATAAATCATTTACAAATCGCATGGCTTTCATATATGGAAGTTTAATTGTTCTGCTGTAGCTGTTCTTTATATGTTTGGGTTTGTTAGCTTTACAAAAGGTAATATTTTCCCATAATTATTTCCATGAACTTATCCCTCTCTTTCAGGACCTGTACAACAGTCTCTTGGACATTCCGCATTTTTTATGAGAAGGTAATGTCTGTTGAGTTAAATCATAATCAATTATGCATCTTTCTTTTGGCAATGCATGACTTGGCGGATAGACCATCATCACAGTGATGACTGCACTTTTGAATTTTTTTATGCTAGGGGAAATTTAATATAGGAGTTTGTAATGGTTTAGGTATTTATGTTGGAAATTCTCATTTATGATTTTAGTTTTATTTCTCTCTCAAACACAGTTTGAAAATGGTGTAGATGTTTGAATAAAGTTGATATTTAATTGAGTATGGAAATCTTCTCGTAGTGAAACGTTGATATAAAGCACGCTGAGCACTAGAAAGCATGGACACGGCAATTTGCTTGTTGTGCCTGTGTTGTACACCTACAGGACACAATGTACGCCTGGGACATGGCTGCACGTGTGTCCTTCCATTTTTATTTTATTTAAAATAATCGGACATGGTGAGGAGAGGGGGAAAAAAGGAGCAAAAATCCTAACCTGAAATGCTGGGTTTTGAGAGCATCCCTAACACCTAAAATCAATTTCCTCTCTCTCGATCTCTCAGTCTCACTCTCTCATGCCGATCTCCTCCACCATTCAATCTGTCTCTCCCTCTCAGTCTCTCGGTCTCCTTCTCCCCTGGGATGCACGGATGCGGCAAAATGGGCGCAGCACCCGCGTCTGACGATGCTGCCCGCGCGTCGGTGTCGTGTCCAGTTTTTTTTTTTTTCTCGATACGCGCCAACTCGGGCTGAATCGGTCCGTATCGGCCGAAACCGCCGAAACACACCGAGTCAGGCCGAAATTCAAGTTAAAAAAAAAAAAAAAAGGTGTAGTTCTGATTGTCGTGAGGACGAGGGTGGATCTTGCCGCCATAGCTACACATGAACTTCGCTTTGTAGTTTTGGTGAGGCTGATCGTCCCATGGCGGCAGATTCTCAAAGTCGATTTTGCGTGAGCGCGGCGAGGATTCGCTGGAGTCAGGGTATGAAGTGAAGGAGTAGTTTTCCATGGGTTGATTGTAGAGAGAGAGAGAAACAAAAAAGAGTGGAACAAGTCTAGTAGGTGTGTGTGTAAGAACTGTAGAAGCACTATGGCTTTATTTAGTTTAGTGCACGAATGAAACACGTGTGAAGTTATGCCCTATAAAACAATTGAGATTTTAATATAGATTAATTATTGTTGTATATAATTAGTTACACACAGTCTTGCATATATTTTGTGAAGTTGTATTTTCAAAATATAATTTCAATTATAATTGTAAAGTCATAAAATTGTATTTTCAAAACATAATTTTATAATTTATGCTTAGCAATATTTAGAAAATATAAATAAAAATATTTTTAATAATTTTTTAATCGCTGCACCCCGCCGCACCCTACTTTTTAAAAAATTGCCAAGTCCTGCACCAGAATCCGGAAATGCACCCGTGCTTCATAGCTTTTCCCTCTCTATCTCTCTTTCTCCCTCTCTCCCTCGCAGATAAAGGGTTAGGCTAGGGATTTTGGTGTTGGGGTTTCTATTTTGTGTTCTTCATATGAGAGGTGGGGACGACATTGTTTGGTTATTTTAAATTCTGTTTTTTTTTTTTTTTAATTTATTTTAATTTTAATTATAAATTTTTTAAAATTAAGAAATAAATAATAATAAGTGGTGAAACTTAGAGAGTGGGTTTTGCATTTTAACCTATTTCTTTTTACTTTCTTTGTTTTGTTTTCCTTTCACGTGATAACATTTAATAGGGTATAAAATTAATTAATCAATATATGTATCCCCACTATACCTTTGTCCTACTTTTTCTAAAGATTTCTGTGTCGCCATACCTTACTTGTGCTGTATCCGTGCAGGTGCTTCCTAGGCTGAGCATCTAAAGGAAACCTAGAAGTCCATAAGTTAGCTAGTGTGATTAATCTTGGCTTCTTTTATGTGGCGTTTGTTATGGGGTAATGTTTTAGGGTTCTCAGGAATGTTTAAAGATTCCCATGTTTGGTTGCAAATCACACTAGGGAATCAGATGCCAAGGGAATCTAGATTCCCCCTTTAACCTCCTTTCAGTAGGAATGTGGATTTCTTTTAAAACAGGTGGATATTCAGATTTCTAAGCTTAAAGGAAATTGTATTTTTTATAAATTGATAATTCTAATAATTTTTCCTTATTATTTAAGCAATTGAGATAAAATATAAAACAAATCATCAATATCTTTCCTTTGTCTTTATCTCTTCCCGCCAAAACAACGTCATCTTTTCCCGCCAAAACAACAGGATAGACAACTCTGTTGATATATTTATCTTTTCTTCTTTTAGACTATAGTTTTAATGAATTTGTCATAATTTATAGTTTACATTTTGTTTTTCATTATTTATTTAGAGGAAGATTATTCTTTAAAAAAAAAAGACATATTGGATTTACAAATCTAAGAATAGAATGAGAAAAATAAATAATTCAATTAACATTTCTAGGAATAAACCAAACATTATAATTTCACATTCCTAGGAATTTTATTAGATTTTCAATTAAATCAAACATAGGAATAGTTACATTCCTAGGCATCCAGATTGCAAGACATCACATTCACAAGTATTTGGATGCCAGGAGTAATGTGGATTCCCCCGTACCAAATGCCACCTTAGTGGTTGTTTTGTGTCTTAAAGCTTGATATTTATATTAGGCTTTTAAGTTTTCATGTGAAGTTTGTGTGAGCCATGTGACCAATAATAAGTTACGCCACTTTAATTAGTCGTGAATAATCTAGGACAGATTTCAAACCATTAGGTTAAATCAGAATTAGCGGTTGTCATTTCGTCTTTGCTATGGCAAAATTATGTTATATTATTTAAAGATTTGCTGAAGTTTAAATAGTAGCATTTTGTCAATGAATGAATGAAATTGCACCTAATGTTTGCAATTTTTTCTCTCCCTTTCTTTCAGGGGTTGAATGTGGGTGTTCTTGCTAATTAGTATGAACTAACTCTCATATTTACCTTCTTAAAATCATTTATTCTCTAAATCATATAGGGATTGCATCAAGCTTGAATGGATTAAAAGTTATGTTGTCACAGGGAATTTGGACAGCAATGAAAATGAAACCATTATCATTACAGTCTATTTCTTAGCTCTATATTTTACAAAGTGTGTCTCAGTCATCATATCAAGTTGCTATCTTTGAAACAATTTGCATGATTTGATCCTGTCTTTTTTTTCCCTCATTATTTTCATTTTGTGCAGGCACTTTTGGAATATGAAAAGAATAAGAGGCAAACTGGTGAGCTTCAACTTGCTGGATCCCTCCCTCCATCTGCAAGAGTTGAAAAGGAGGTAGAATCTAGTTTCTCTGTCTTTTAATTCTTTAGAATTTTGTTTTTGGGTCCCCAGACTCTTAGACGCAAGTCACGCAACTAATGCCTCCCCCCACACCCCCCCCCCCCCCCCCCCCCCAAAAAAAAAAGAAAGAAAGAAAAATCCCTATGTTGAAAAAGAGGATTTATCTATTTCAGAGCCCATCAGCACTGCAACATGTTATGTTTACTTTGCTAGGTGGTAGATATGGCACTGGTGTGTGCCAGTGTACGGATTGAGTGCATGTAGCACTAGTTCTTCCCTGTTTATTAGGAAGTCAATAAGCATAAAATGATGATTGCTTACACCAATATAGAATGCGCAGTTTTGAGAAAATTATAAAAGTCCTTGACAAACTTATAGTCCTTAACAAGAAGAGTGAAGGTATTCTACTAGCTAACTTTTATAGTGGGGATCTAACCTAAAACCTATTTAACTAGATTTTTTTTAGTTAAAAAAAAAAGTCAACTAGTTTACTACTTATATTCCTCACTCTTTGTCCCATGCATGTCTATGTATGTATATGTGTTGATTTTCCCACTGGAAAATTTTTATTTAACCAATTCCTCTTTCTTTATAAATTTAACTCTCTGAGTTTCTTCAGGGAGGTGGCTACCAACCTCCCGGATCAGGTAGGGCACGACGGGATGCTGCAGCTCGTGCAATGCAAGGTTGGCACTCACAGCGTCTTCTTGGATATGGTGAGGTTGCTGAGCCTATTATTAAGGTCTGTTAAAAACTTTAAAGCCTAGCTTGTTATTATTGTTAAATTTTTTATTTTATTGTACTTGTAGCAAATTTGTGCATTATCCAATGCAGTACAATGGTGGTTTTTTATTTTTTTATTTCTCTGAACAGGACAAGAACTTAAATTCTACACTAAAGCGTGAAAAGAATCTCAAAAGTATTGGTATGCTCCATAGTCCCTACTAAAACAGATCTTTCTTGTCAACCTTTATTTTATGCTAAACTGTATTCTCCATTTGTATTGTTCTTATGAGCCAGGTTCACTCAAACACAAGACACCGACTGGTCTGGAGCATGCTGAGAAAGCTGCAATTGTTGAAGCAGATAAGCAGTTAAGTCTCCGAATTTTTTTTCTTTCTTCTTTAAAATGTTGGTTTCCCCTATTTCTAGATTGTATGTAATTTGGACAGTTTATTTGAGGGTGTTGACAGGTGTTTACTGGGTCATTTAATCATTTTGTAATATGATTTCTTTGTAGCGACTGATTTTTCTTCTTATGGTGTCTTGAATCATCTTATGTACTTTCATTACAAAAAAATCATGTATGAGTGTTCATTGCACATCCTTTTTGTTGTTACACATGACGTTAGAGGTACCTTACTGGTGAAAAAAATTCCTCTATGGAATGTGAATGCTAAGCACTGAATTGATTTGATGCATAAAATCAGTCAAGGATCTTTCTTTGTGTGTATTTTAAGGCCTCAAAAAATAAATTAGAATACAAGGAAAAGTAACTTTTGTGTGTTGGGCTCTAAGTCTTTAAGAATGATCTCAGAGCTCTTTTACCTCATATAAAGGCCATAATGTGTTAAATTCATTAAGGTCACTGCCATCCTTGTGTCATGAGAGGGGGTGGGGGGTGGGGGTTCAATATGCAACTATGTATGCTACTCAAGGCTCAAGTGAATATGTAACAGCCCCCCCCTTCCTTCCCACCAACAAATAAAAAAAATCCTGACTGTCCTATTTTTCAAAACAAAGCATACACAATAATGTTTCATAGTAATCTCCTTTGGTGTAACCTAATTAAATCAAGGCTAATGGTTTTCATTTGGTAGACTGATCACGACAGTTGTTGATGTTGGACCCCCAGCTGATTGGGTGAAGATTAATGTGCGGGAAACTGTAAGTGTGTTTGCTTTATCTTTTGCAATATTAGTGCTACTAAAAATGATAAAATTGCTGGGTATATTATGTTGGGATCCTCACTACTTCCACTGTATCTCTGCTCAGAAAGATTGCTTTGAGGTATATGCACTAGTCCCTGGGCTACTACGTGAGGAGGTAAGCATTCTTTAGTGATATCCTCTGTCTTATCCTTCTATTTGGTGCTTTATTTATTTATTTATAATATACTTAATTATAATGACAAACGGCCTGTTGTTGCCACTGGTATTCACATGGTTAATTTTATATAAGGCAGATACAGATTTTGAAGTTGTTTGGATATTTTGGATGACCCCATTACAATCATACATCAGTAAATAAGACCATTGATATCGACACTGTGTGATCCATTGTGTTTAGTACTAATCTTATCAGTATATATTTAAATAAAAAATCATACAACAGTTTTTTTTTTTAAATTTTTTTGTGGGGGTTGGGGTGGATGGATTTTAAGGAATTTTCCATTTATTTTAGAATTTTGTGGGAAGTAATGGACTTACTATGAGAGAATGCCCATTCCATTCCCTTATATGTTCGTTGCCTAAAAGTGGGTGGAATGATCCGTTCTCCTCATTAATTGAGGAGAAATCATGTATTTTCCCCCCCTCATTTCTTTAGCAATGGATTGTCCATATGTAGATTGGTTGTACCTGGGTTCAGAAGGTGCTTCTGGAGGTATTGTCTTGATGTGGGATCGAAGGGCAGTGGAAAAGGTGGAGGAAGCAGTAGGGCGCTTTTTTGTTTCATGCAAATATAAAAATGTAGGTGATCAATTTGAGTGGGCTTTTACTGGTATATATGGGCCAAATTTGAACTAGAGGCGTAGGAAAATGTGTGAGGAGCTGACAGGACTGATTAGTTGGTGGGATGTGCCATGGTGTCTAGGAGGTGATTTCAATATAATCCGCTTTCCTTCGGAAAGATTAGGGGCTGCAAGTCATACTCGGGCTATGTATGGATTTTCTGGTTTTATCTCTCTTCATGGGCTGATGGATATATCTATGGAAGGAGGTCTTTATACTTGGTCCAATACTTCCTCCGCTTCTAGATTAGATTGGTTTTTTTTTTTCTCCGCTCTTGGCAGATCACTTCACTATATTTTCACAAAAAAGGCTGTCTAGAGTACTTTCAGACCACTACCCAATTCTGTCTTTGGGGGGAGGGGGGGGGGGGGAGTCATTGGAGAGGTAGAACACCTTTTTGTTTTGAAAATATGTGGTTGAGGGTGGAAAATTTTGTTGATAAAGTGAAAGTCTGGTGGGAATCCTATTTGTTCCAAGGAAATCCTAGTTTTATACTAGCTAAGAAATTGGCAGCTTTGAAGTTGGATCTAAAAAAATGGAATGAAGCAGAATTTGGCAATGTCACTTTTAAGAAACAGCAGCTCTGGAACAAATTGAATGATTTGGATGTTAGAGAGGAGACTCATCCTTCAACAGTTGAGGAAAAGTTAGAACAAGTTAATCTCCGTACTGATATTGAAAAGCTCACCCTTTTTGAAGAGATTAGTTGGAGGCAGAAGTCTAGGGTGCTTCACTTGAGGGAGGGGGATGCAAATACCAAATTTTTTCATAGAATGGCTAATTCCAATAGAAGAAATAACGGTATTGAGAGCCTTATGGTTGATGGAATCTTGTCTTCTGATCAAGGTATGATTGCTGATTGTGTTACTCAATTCTTTATGAATTTATACTCTAAGCAGCAAGTTGTTTGACCTTTCCTAGAAGTCTTTAGTATTTCCCAGGATATTCGATGGTAATGCAAATTGGCTCGATAGACCCTTTGAGCAGGCAGAAATCTTTGATGTCATATAGAATTTTAATGGTGATAAATCGCCTGGACCGGATGGGTTTCCAATGGCCTTCTTCCAAGCTTGTTGGGGAATTCTCAAACCTGATTTTATGGCTGTATTTCATCATTTTTTTGCTAGAGGTCAGTTTGAGAAAAGTTTGAATGCAACTTTCATCACTCTCATCCCTAAAAAAATGCAGCAATTGAAGTAAAGGATTTTCGACCCATTAGTCTTGTTGGGGGGGTTTATAAGATCATTGCTAAGGTCTTAGCCATTAGACTTCGCACGGTTATGGAAGATATAATTTCATCCTTGCAGAATACTTTTGTGAGGAACAGGCAGATTCTTGACCCTGTGCTTATTGCTAATGAGTGCCTTGACAGTAGAGTGAAATCTGGTTTGCCTGGGCTACTTTGCAAATTAGATGTGGAGAAGGCTTTTGATCATGTAAACTGGGGATTTCTTATGCAGTTACTAGAACGGGGTGGGTTCTTTGCTAAATGGAGGCGGTGGATTTTCTTTTGTATATCTACGGTTCGCTTCTCTATTTTGATAAATGGCTTTTCTTGTGGGTTTTTTGAGAGTTCTAGGGGGTTGAGACAAGGTGACCTGTTGTCCCCTTTGCTGTTTGTTTTGGTTATGGAAGCCCTTGGGAGGATGTTGGATAAAGCTATCCATGATGGTCACATGTCAGGCTTTGGTATGGGTCGTTTAGAGGGAAGATCAGGTCGTTTAGAGGGAAGATCTTTGGCAGTGTCTCATCTCCTCTTTGCAGACGACACTTTAATTTTTTGTGATGCTGATCTGGATCAGGTTTTGTTTCTCCGTATGATCCTCATTTTGTTTGAGGCGGTTTCTAGTCTAAAGATAAATTTGGGCAAGTCAGAGTTGGTTCTTGTTGGTATGGTGCATAATTTTGACTTACTGTTGATTGTCCTTGGCTGTAAACAAGGTACTCTTCCAATGAAATATTTGGGTCTTTCCTTGGGTGCTAAATTCAAGGATAAGACAATATGGAATCCAATTCTGGAGAAGATAGAAAGAAGATTAGAAGGGTGGAAACGTTTGTACCTATCCAAGGGAGGTAGAGTCACTTTAATTAAAAGCACTCTATCTAATTTACCCACGTATTTTCTATCTCTAATTCCTATTCTTGCTGCTATGGCTAATTGAATTGAGAAACTTCAGAGGAATTTCTTATGGGGTGGCATTGGTGATGAACCAAAATTCCATTTGGTTAATTGGGTTACTGTCTGCAGTCCCATTGCTTCGGGTGGTTTGGGGATAAGGAAGGTAAGACTTTTTAATGAAGCTTTGCTTGGGAAGTGGCTATGGAGATTTGGGATGGAGAGGCTGCTCTTTCGAGGCAAGTGATAGTGGTGAAATATGGCTGGGAATGGGGTGGCTGGTGTACTAGACCTATTAATGGCCCATATGGTGTTAGCTTGTGGAAAACTATTAGTCGAGGATGGCCTTCTTTTTCTCGCCACATTCTATATGATATTGGGGATGGGTCTAGGGTGAAATTTTGGCAAGATCGTTGGTGTGGCGAAACATCTCTTGCAGTCAGCTATCCTGAATTGTTTTGATTTTGCTGAGATCAGGAGGGTAGTGTGGCTAAGATTATGAAGTTTGATAATGTAACCCTGTTTTGGGATGTCAGTTTCTTTAGGGGTGTGCATGCTCGGGAATTAGAGGTGCTGGTTGGTTTCATGGATACCATATATGGTGCTTCGGTGAGAGGGTTTAGGGAGGATAAGATGTGCTGGAAATCTGATAGAGAGAAGGGTTTCATGGTTAAGGATTATTATAGTCTCTTAGTGGGATCTAATGACCATTCCTTTCCTTGGAAAAGCATTTGGAAACAATTCCTTCTCGAGTAGCTTTCTTTGTTTGAACTGCTGCTTTAGGGAAATGCTTAACGATTGACAATCTACGGAAAAGGAAGGTTTGGATATTGAATTGGTGCTACATGTGCAAGTGTAATGGTGAATCGGTTGATCATCTTTTTATTCACTGTTCGGTTGCAATGGATTTGTGGGCTATGGTGTTCGGTTTGTTTGGAGTGAGCTGGGTTATGCCGCAATCTGTAATGGGGCTTCTAGCATGTCGACAAGGCAGATTTGGTCGTCATCAAAATGGGTATATATAGTTGATGGTTCCCCATTGCTTATTGTGGTGCCTTTAGAGGGAGAGAAATAGTCAGTGCTTTGAAGATAAAGAGAGATCCATATCAAACTTGAAACTATTTTTCTTTAGAACTCTAATGGATTGGTTGGCTGCATTGCGGAACCAATCATTTTTATCTTTTCTTGATTTCTTAGATTCTTGTAATTTTTGTTGTTGATTGTTTCAACCCTTGTACTCTCCCAGTGTACAAGGGTGTTCCCCTTTTTTGGACATCAATAAACTTATTACTTATCAAAAAAAATATATTTATTTGATTTTCTTTCTTTCTTTTCTTTACTCCCAAACATACCAGAAAAGAGAAAGCAAATCCCCATTCATTTCCATTCCATTTGTTTATGAACTTTCACACATAGTATAAAAATCGGTGGTACCCATCACTTATCACATGTGACCAGATTTGCGTGCGCACTTTGTTGATATGATGATATCATTATTAATGGTGTTACTTACTGCCTTTATTTTCAGTCTATGCATCTTCATTTCTAAAGAAAGAAACATGTTAGATTGGTTGGTCTTATATATTTATGGTGATGGGATCACTATATACTTTTCTTAATGAAAATATGTTAGATTCAGTTGAATTGTAATACTCATAATACAGTAACTCTTTTTTTTTTTTTTTGTTAGTCTTGGAAATTTCCATATGCTATTTGTGAATATATCATAATGTTTAGTGTGTGTTGAAGTATGAGGTATGAATTCCTGCATTCTAAAAATACCAAGGTTTTTGCATTGTCAAATTTGTGAGAACCAACAGTCATGCTTTAAATTCTAATCTATAGATCTGGTAGTGCAGCATGATAAATGTCCAAATCTGTTGGTTCATCATTTTCCATACTCCAAATCTATTTTGTTTCTTTCTATTTCAGAATCCTATATCCCTTATTTGTATCATGTTATCACATGTGCTACTCAGTCTCTTGTACTTATGGCCAGTCTTGTTTTTTGGTGCATGCAGGTTCGAGTTCAATCAGATCCAGCTGGACGTTTGGTTATAACTGGTCAACCGGAGCAGCTTGATAATCCTTGGGGCATTACAGCCTTTAAAAAGGTATTTCTTTGACATTGACCAAAGAAACTCCACTTTTTGTTCTACCTGCTGTTGCTGACACTGGATGTAGAAAATGTGAAATATTTGATAGAATCCGTTTCGGGTCGGAGAATGTAAGAGGAATTTATGCAGCTAGACATGGACCGATTGATTTATTAGACATTATTTTAATTTCTACGATTTAATTTTTATTTGCATTTATGTAATTGGTCGAAGAATTATTTGCTTTCCTACTTGGTTTAGGACTAATTTCCTTTCCTTGCTTGGTTCAAAAGTTGGTATGTAGTTGGGGAATCCTTTTTGAAGATCAATATAGTTTTTTTTAAAAATAATTTAATAGTTGGGGGAGGGGAGATTTGAACCCTAGATGTCTATATTGGAAACACCAAGAAATGCTGTGCCAGTTGAGATTCAGACTCTTGGCATTAAAAGCTAATATTATTATGCTTGATTTGATGAATAAAATTGTGTTGGAATTTCCCAATGTCTTGGTGTTGAATCCAAGCAACCTAGGTGTTGGATCATACATGTGGTCCTCCTAACCAATACAAGTAAACAATTGTGTATTCAGTGACTGTGGACTTGTTGAAATTAGAAGTTGATCAGGAATAGCTTCATTTTATTGGTTGGGAGAACCACGTGAACGTCCTCCCATTTGCCTAATAATTTATCAGGAGTTTGACTCCTAGGTTTTTATCCCTTTTCTTTTGTTTGGTGTTGACTCCTTGGTGTTATCTTTTTACTTTTATTGTTTTTTCCTGTTTCTATCAAAGTTTTGTGCTGTATCCACCTGCTATCCTCTCCATTCTTGTATATTCCTTTCCATTTTTTTTTTCTTTTAGCTATTACTCCTTTTGCATTCTTGTGTGCATTTTTCTTCTTTGGTGTTTTGTTTCTCTTTGGTTCTCAAGACTTGGAGAGGAAATCCAAGATGTGAAAGGGGATCCTCTCCTAAACCACCTCCAAATTACAGCCATCATGCCAAGTTTGTCTAGTTTCCCTCTTTTTCTCTACACCCGACTTTTTGTAGAGCTGATCTTGTCTCCCAATTCCCACCTTGTTTCTCTCTAACTCCTTTCTCTCCCCCCTCCCCAATATATTTAAATATGTTTTTAAATTATAAACATGTAAAACTCACTCACCAATATGTGGGAAGGTTTATGCATTAAATTTAAAAGAATAAGCCTGCGTGTCTTGGCCAAATATGACTAATCAATTAAAACTTCGAGTTTATTTCCAAGCAATTATGAATTTTATTCAGTGTGCATGAGTATTTGATCTAGGTATGTTTAGGACCGATTAATTTATTTCCTTCAGTATTTATATTATTTTAAAACACTTTATTGTGGTGTGGTTTTCAGGTGGTTAGCTTACCTGGGAGAATTGATCCACTTCAGACATCTGCTGTTGTTAGCCTGCATGGCCGACTCTTTGTACGTGTCCCTTTTGAGCAGGGATCAGTTTGATCCAATCCTTAATGGTCGGTTAAACAATTTTCAGGGAAGGAATTTAATTTTAGGATATCGAGGCATGGAGGTTTAGTTTGGAACTAATTTGGCCTTGTTAGATCTGTTCAAAATACCAAATTATATTAATTCAAGCATTGGCTAATTTAGTTCTCTATGTGCATTTCTCAGATCAGTTTTAGACGGCCCCATGAACCGATGAAATTGAAGTATGTTTTATTAGTTTCATTTGTGGTTTCCCCTGCTGTAGCATTTCATTCGAATGGCCGTGACTATGTTAAAAGATTAAATAAATCAGTGTAGAAAGAAGGCACTAGTTCTTGGAAACATGGAATCTGAGTTGGTTTCTTACACCGTGATGGCCTCCATGCTGATGAAATTTTGCAGTGATTGCCCAATCTCATTTCCTGTGTGCGCGCGGGGACATGACGGAGGTGGTTATGGCACTGCAACTTTTCTATCCAAAAGAAAGGGAAAAAAAAAAGAGAAAATTTCCATTCAAATAAATAACAACTAAAGGGCAGGGTTTGTTGGACAACGGATTAAGATCCTCAAGAGTTCTTAATATATTCGGATAGAGTTCCTATGATAATCTTAACAATTTTAAAATTAGTGGATTGAATTTTGTTACATCATTGCTAATTTAAATCATCACTAATTTAAATGGATACCAAAAAAGTGAGTTATCAATTATTATTATTATTTTTTAAATGCTGATGCAGTAAAATCTAAATAAATAGATAGGACTTTTTTTGAGAGAAAAATAGATAGGACTTTAAAAATCCTATGGTAGAGTAAAAACCCTACGGGATCTTAATTTGTTGGACAACTAATTATGGAGCTGGAGCTGGCTCCCTTCGCAAGGCAGTTTGAGTAAGAGCCCAGTCCATAACAAGTTAAGGAAATCTAAATGCCTTATGGTTGAAGAAAACAATTTTTTGCTATCCCAAAATCAAATCGCTTGCTTTATAAATACATACATTTTCACAAAGTTAATAGAAAATCTCTATTTTTAGGCTCTTCATAATATGGGCTGGATTGCATTTTTACCGTTTAAGAACATCCAAACGGCTAAACAGTGTCTGAAAATCTTTGGTAAGGGCACATTAAGCTTATACTTCCCTATCACCACTTAATTTATTAGAGATTTTTTACCCCCATTATTAGAATACTGAAGTAATTTTGAAATTTAAAAGCCAGTGTATGCAACTTGTATGATAATTGTTGTCATACGAGGTTGAGTCCAATATTCTTAATTCACTGTTAATTGCAGGTTGAAAAAAAAAAAAAAAAAAAAAATCCAACCCGTAGCTGATCTATGATTCTCTAAAACCTACCTAAAGCTGGTGGGTTGGTTGAAAATCTTGGTCGTTAGGTGGGTTGTGTAGGTTGGCAAATTTGTACAATATACATTTCTTTAGAAAATGGAAAAATATGAATAAAATAGGATAAAAAAAAATCATTTGTCCTATTTTTTGTGTTTTACTTTATACTCTACCAATCACAACTTGTTATGTATTCATTTGACTTTTCTTGTAAAATAAATAAAATTTAAAATGGAAAAAAAATCAAATACATGACAAGTTATGATTGGTAGAGTATAAAATAGAACAACACAAAAAATGAGACTAAAGATTTATATTCATAAAATAGAGCATTTATGTTTATCTTTTTAATGGTATTACTTCAAATAATTCTTGTTCTCTCAAATAGAAAAGGAAATAGAAAAGGAAAGAGGAAAAATAAACATTAGAAAATATATAATATGCCACATTAAATTACACTATCTGATTCCCAAAAGTCTTTAACATTCAAAAAATACAAGTTCTTATATGGTAGGAATTCTAACATCAAAATCATGACATACAAACATAAGAAATAAATTTCAAAAGCCATAAATGGTCTCCAATATCCTTTTTTTTTTTTTAATTTTTTTTATCCTTATATATAAAAATATAATTACATACAATACACACACACATAAAAAAATTACAACTTTTTTGAAAATTTTCTGTCTTTTTTACAGCTTTATCTTATTTTTCGGCTTTATAAGTACCGTTTGATGTTCTTTTTGACTTTTTCTGACATTTTTAAAAAAAAATCTTTTTTGCACCTTAACAAGCACTGGTCACAATGGCGGCTCTAGGAATTTTGTCCAAGGTGTTCCTATTCCACTTTGAAAAAATTTCGGGTCATTTAGGTCTATTTTGGGTGTTTCGGGACGTTTCGGTAAATACCGGCCGAAATTCAAGATTTGGAAAAAAAAAAAGTTCTTAAAACCAAAACAAATTTGCATTTTGTACATTGAAAAACCTCAAAAGGAAAAAAAAAATGAAAAGAAAAGAAATGAACAAAGATATCTGTACAATAAACTATAAGTTCATTTGAAATATTAATAAAATTATTAATTATTGCTGTTTAGTTGTTTCATTAATTTGTTTGTCTTTTATGAATTATAATTTGTTATATTGTTGTTTCATTAATTATAAAATTATTAATTATTGTTTAGCCTAACATAATTTAATTTGTTTGTCTTTTATAATGTATTGGTTAATTACACTACTTTAATTATTATTGTTTAGCCTATCAATAAACTATATTGTTTTAATTTGTTTGTCATTAATTATATTGTGCTGTCTGGCCCCATGTGCCCATCTACCCCACCCCACTCAATAGAGTCATAGACAAGCACAAGCCTTAAAGCCTCATGCTTGATGTAGTGATGCCCCAATCACAAGAGCCAGCTACCAATCAGAAAATTTCACAATCACAAATATTACACTAAAAGACAATTAATATCTCACCAACACAACACCAACGGATAAGATAAAGCCAAATTCAAAAAGACAAAAAAATAGGCAAAAAGCAAAATATTAATAAAGCATTTGGCCAGCCAATCACAGCCAGTTCAAAAGAGAGAGAGTTTTAGACTCTTAAAGAATAAAGAGAGAGAGACTCATCACTCATTCATTAATTTCATTTCATAGTTTTCATTTGTGGATTCAGATAAAGAGAGAGAGAGAGAGAGAGAGTGAGAGAGAGAGAGAGAGAGTCAGAGAGAAAAAGAGAGAGAAATACCTTGAGGGAGGGAGCACTGAGCACCGGAGCAGGAGCAGTCGAGCAGGGAGGCCTGAAGTCACGCGATCTCCGATGAGGGGCGAGCGACGAGTGACGAAGACGAGGGGCGATCTCCGACGACGAGCGAGCTGCGAGCGACGTGACGACGTGATCGATCTCCAATGACAAGCGAGCTGAGGCGTTGCTCTGACTCCTTTGAGGCATTGGCGCATTGCTGAGTTGCTCTATCTTAGGTTTGCTTTAGGCCTTTAGTGATTTCTGATTTAGAAGTGATTTCTAATTTAGGGATTTGTTCTGTATTGGGGTTTGGTTTTTTTTTTTTTTTTTTTCCTTGAAAGTAGAACTAATAATTTTTTTTTTTTTTTTTTGTGATTTGAGGGTGTTCCTAATACATATCAAATATAAAATTTTTTAATTATTATATATAATTTATTTATTTTTTCAGGTCAGGGTGTTCCTGGGAACACCCTGAGCTTCACGTGGCACTGCCACTGACTAGTCAGTGCTTGTTAACATTTCCCATATGTATATATATTAGACTAGCCTCTGAGCATGCACTTACGCGTGTGCTCAAAGATTACTATATTTTTCAATCACAAAAAAACCTAGAGATGTGATGAAAAATTATTTCACCTGCAAATGCATAATACTCATCACACCCCTAGTTTTTTTGTGATTGAAAAATATAATAATCACAAATTATAATAGATGCAAATTATTAACTTTTTTTCAAAAAAATAGAAGAGTCTTTGAGCATGCGCGTGAGCGCGTGCTCAGAGACTAGTTTTAATAGAAGACTTAGAAAATAGGAACACTCTACAACGTCAATTACTACTTCAAAAAACCCAACTTCGTCCACAAACGCATAACGCTCATCACACCCTTAGGTATTTTATAATTAGAAAATGTAACAATCCTAAAATATAATGAATATAAATTATTAACTTTTTAGTAAAAAAAAAAAAAAAGTTAAAAAAACTGTCTCCCACTGACCCTGCAGTTACACAGTTACCTGCTTTTTTGAAAAAACTCTTCCTCTAATTACTAAAACACAACCCCGGCCACTACCTTAAGATTAAGCCACGTTTTAAGTTTTTAACCCACCTCTTTGGCCAAAATAGAAAACTAATACTCTAAAATTTTCGGATAAATTTTTTTATTTTATTCTTATTTTTTTTATGGAATATTTTCTGATAAGTTACCGCAAGTTTATCCATTTCCAATTGGCAAAATTTATCCATCAAATTCTACTCTCATTAAACAAAACCCCTATCAAAAAAAAAAAAAAAAAAAAAAAAAAAACCCATATACACCATGCCCATCAAAGTTTTCATATGTAAAAGTTTCAAATAAAAATTCCAAAATTAGGACTATTGGACTGAAATCTGCTTGTTTCGCTTACGCAGCATATGTGAACGGCACAATATTTCAATTATAGGTTAATGACAAACCTTACTTGGAAAACAGTTGGAATGGGCTACAAAACACGATGAACTATCATCATCTTTGTCACGGCCTAGTGAGTTGGGGTGGATACAAATTTCAAAATACATTTTGATTGTCTATTTTTTATTTAATTTGGGATTTGTTATACATTGCAATTATGTAATAAAGCAGAAGTATAGTTCTAAAACATGCATGATTGGATAATTGAAAAAAAAAAAAAAAAACCAAGTATATACATCTCCTGAAGCATTCCACCAAGGCAATAATGCATTATTTTCTGCATCACTCGCAAGTTCCAAAAGCTTTGGCACGACGGAAGCAACAGTTGTTGTTGTTGTTGAGCCTTTGAAAATCTGATTTATAAGTGAATAAATTAATTTGAAAATTAATAGGAGAGTGATCCTATTTTTTACGCAATGTTTTAGTGGGATTTAGAGTTGCATTTTTACCGGATTATCCTTTATGGCTTGTTTGGAAGTTTAAAAAAGGAGGGGGAGTAGAGTAAAGGGAGGGAGAGTAATTTAATTATTTTGTTTGGAAGTTTTTTAAGGAAGGAGGAGGAGGGGTTTAGAGGGGTTTCAATTACCTCTGACCCCTCATTTTTAATTCCCTCAAATTTGAGAGATTTGGAGGGAGAGTAAAGTAGATAAATTATTGACTAAATGAATTCCCCAATTTACCATTTTTAAATTAACAAAATTACAAACCGATTATATAAATAATCTTTGTTTGTTTCCTGAGAAAATTTAAGGTGAATGAAAAAAAAAATTTGAATCTCACTATTTAGACGCCAGTCGTGGGTCATCGACGACGATGTCACCAGGTCCACGTCGCTCGCGGCGATTGATCTCGAGTTGGTGGCAGTGCACGAGATTGGGCATTTGCTTGGGCTTGGACATTCATCGGTGGCAGTGGCTTTGGATTAGTATGCGTTGGGAGCGATCATCGTCTTGATTTTCGCGCTCGTCGTTGCGATTTATAGCTTCGTCGCTGTGAAGAAAAAGGTCGTTGGAGAGGCGCGAACTGAGGCGGTGAATTGCGTCGTCGTGGCGGTGGCGGCCGCTAACAGTGAATGTAGATCTGCTAACACCGCCGACGCCGACGTTATCATCGTTGGTGCTAGCGTCGCCGGCTCCGCTCTCGCTTACACTCTCAACAAGGTTCGTCAAATTCCCTATCATTTCTTTTTCTCTTCTTTCTTTCTCAGCAACCAAACAGTGCACTAAGCATTTTTTTTTTTGAATTACGAAAAATTTGCTAAAGTTTATGGATTTGTTTCAACTTTGGCTTGCTATGTGCGTTTTGTTCAGGAAATTAACATGTTAATTATTGAATTTCAGATATAGTAGGCTAATTTGGTTGATGATTTTTCGTAATATGTTAATACTTAAAAAAAAAAAAATCATAATTTGCAATTTCTCTAGTATTTTTTTTTTGTATTTTTTTAATTAGTAATTTTTTTTTTTTGGGTATGATTTGTAATAATAGAAGTTTTAGACACGCGTTTGTATGTATAAACTGCACTAGTTGTTGAAAATTGTGGTTTCGTGTTTATATTCTAAAATTTGGATGAATGATAATCAGGTTCAAGACTTTACAAAACTGATAAATTTATCATAGACCAATGTTGCAAGTCCATTTTCAAATAGGAGTAAATTTGTCTATTTAAATCATTTCCTCTCCTCTCTCCTCCATCCTAATTTTTAAAACATCCAAACAAGAGGAATGGCTAATTACTCTCTTACCCCTTACTAATTTTAAAAACATCCAAATAAGGTAGAGGATAACCATTCCCCTCTACTCTCCTCTACTCTCCTCCCTCTCTAAACTTCCAAACATAGCATTACTTAAACATAGGGGTGTATGAGCATTTTTGAACTAAAAATTGAAGAATTCAAATAGGTAAGCCCCTTAAATAATAGTATAGATAGGTTGGAGGGTTGGTAACATCTTAACTTGCTAGTCAAATTGACCCTTGATGTTCTAAACTATCCAATCTGTACCATTTCACATAAAAGACCCGTGCTTGTTGGGTTGGTTGGTGAGTCAAGCAGGTTTTTTTTTAACAACCTTTTAGTTGTTGTAATGTGAATGGGAGGAATGGATATTGGAATTTCGTAGTCATGAAATGAAATATGAAGGGGCGAGGCAATAATTTATTTCGAGTGATTATATAAAAAAAAAATATCATCATGAGTGGTTGTACTAATTAAGAGAACCCTATTAATGCTTTGGAATGCATAATTTTTAGAAGATAAAGGTAAACCTATACATTTTTCATGAACCTATTGTCATGGAACCAAATAATTTGATGATTATTGGTAATTATATTGAAATTTATTAGGCACTTGGTTGTTTCAGATTTGATTGTGGGTAAAAAAAACAGGGGATTTTGTTGTAAATGGCTTGATTGATATTTACCTTTGCAGTTATTGTTTAAGAAATAACAATCCTACAAGGCTTTAGTGATAGAGACATTCCCTTTCATTGCTGGAAAGTAAAAGTCTTTTTGACATTTTGTTTCTTCTAGCACTTTGTCCTTTTTGTGTAATCTGGGTGAATTGTTAAACTGGTGATATTATTATTTATCTTGAATGGGTTCAAATAAATGCCTCCATTTTTTCATTTGTTTACTATTCAATTGCAGACGAAACTTAAGCTTAAAGTCAGTAATATGCTTTAAAAAAAAAAAAAAAAATTTATTAATAGTTTTTTTTTTAAATTATTATTTTTAAACGAAGTTAATTGCTCACACCGAGTAAGATATGCATTCACTTCGATTATGGTTTCCACGATTTAAAGGTAATATCTTTGATTTGGTCGGACTTAAGCTTTTCTTGGCCTTGTCTCTCTTGCAATAAAAAGAATTGCATTTTTCTTGATGTTCACTGTGCTGTAAAGCAAAGAGATGCCGACCTGATGTGGTCCAATTTTGTAATGGAAATTATTGTGCAGTTAAGGTCGTCACTCTATTGAGAAAAGGAAAACAAGAACATGTCAAAAGCACCAATAATATATAGAAAAATATGATTGAAACTTAGGAAAAAGAAAGTTTGGTAAACTTCAATAATTGAAATCACTAGGTCATTAGGGTTTGTTCACCAATATTGTTAAGCATATGATTGTGTGTTAAAACGTATACTTGTTATATATTTATTTAGGCATTATCTCCTTATTACTATGCTTAATTTGTATAATTAAGTCATGATTTGCATTAGTCCCTATTATTTATTTTTACATAATTTCTTGAATAAGATGTCATTTATTGTCTATAATTTTCTACTTTCAGGAAATCATGTAAGAAAGATGAGTTTACAGGAATTTGTGAGAGAATGGAGGTCAAACTAGAATTAAAGTAGAGCTAAAGGACCATGTCTAAATGTCTAAGGAGGTGCAGCTGGAGTGCTTGGGTCATCTACCATGTTTGAAAGTTTCAAATAAGGAAAGAAATCAAAGAGGTAGAACCTAAAAAGGAAAAATCAGATTTGAGTACTGATCAGTATTTTGGGCGTATCTCTCTCCTCAAAAATCCAATTGACACAAGGCCAAATGGGTTGGAACCGTGACTTAAATACCTACAACTTTCCAATTTTGAGTTTTTCAAAATTCTCAATTTTGAAGGCCAAAATTAACTCGAAAGTTACTGCTGTAAACCTGGACAAAAATTAAAATAGTAAAAGTTTTATTTTATTTGGACACTTTTGACGTTAGGATTTGGAAGGGAGGCTGTGTAGAACGAAATTTGGCAGAGAAAACCTTGTATTTTCCTTTCTCTAATGGCAGCCTAAACTCTTTGCTAGGGCTAGGGGTTATGTTTCTTCTATACGGTATGAATATTCAATGTGATTCTTTGTAAGATTTTAGACAATAACATATTTGATTGTCCAATTAGATTTTTTTTTATGTATTAGTTCTTCCATACTTTCAATAAGTTCAATCACGTTTTTCTTATTGTTTAAATGAATTTCTAATAGTTTCAAATAGAAATCACGTTTTAAAGTGAATGAGTTTTTCTGAAAATTATTCTAACCGCATTATTTATCATGCGTTCTTGAATTGTCTCAGTTCAACCGAATCATAAGTTTTTAATTGTATAAGAACAATCAATTATGAAATATATATTTTCTTAGATCACAAAGAATTTCATATCGATATAGAGAAACACCCTAATGCCCTAGTATTTACATTATTGATTTAAATAAGTTTTTATTATTATTCTTGTTAACAATTACTAGGCAAAAATTATTCATCATCTTTACCAAAAGTTTTTTTTTTTTTTTTTTAATTACGTTGTCTTTGAATTTACCCCGCTTCTTGTGGTTCGACCTCGGTACTCTGAGAATTATATTGTTACGATTTCCTGCACTTAGGAGTGAGCAAGCAGCATACACTGCCAATCCAATTTAGTACACAATCGGGTAAGTAAACATATAAACTATCCGATTGGAAGATTTAGAAATAATCTTTATTAATAGAACTCTCTTTGGTTGATTATATTTATCAATTGTTCCAACAATTTAGTTTAGAAAATAATAACTCTGTTAGAAAAACTCAAGAACATCGTACACCATAGAGGCAATACTATGGTAAAAGTAATATCTAACAAGATTACCACGTTTTACTAGAGATATTATAAAACCCTATTCTAACCATAAGAAGATTTAAGAATAGACTTATGAAAGAATTAGAAATTAAATATCAATCTAGCAAAACAATTATGAAAAATAGAACAATTAATTTCAATTATTAAAACGTGAAAAACGTGCTTGGATTGAATAGTGGACAACTTACAGCATTGGGGATTCACTCCTAACCCTAGCTTAGGTTCTTAAGCTTCTATAAAGAATAATATTGGAAAATCTGGTTTTGCATCTCATACAAAACACATAGCGGAAGTAACAAACACGGATCTACTTCATTCATGAGAGATAATATGTAACCTTGAATTCTAGAACAAAGAATAGAAAGCATACCTTGATGCAGTGAAATTCAAAAACAAGATATGAGAATACCTCTAATCAACATCCCAATTCCACATGGTGTCCAAGAAGTGTGGTTTCTCAATTAGTTTACACGTATGCGATCAAGGGAGAATAAGAGAGTGACTTACACTCACATACACACCATTTCCATACATATGAAAAACTATATGTTTCTCTCCTTATAAATATAACTGATTATCTAATTGGGTTAGCCTTTTGGGCCTGCCTAATTGGGTTTTAGTTTGTGGCTTGAGATGAGACCAAAGGGAACTTATAAGACTCTAGCTCCAATGGGTCTTGGGCTTATTTGTCAACTCTTGACAAGTCCAAAGTTACTATTAATTATATTTAATACCACTATATAAATATAATTGCACTCTAGGCTTTATTAATAAATTGTATCCCAAGACTCTAATGATATCATTTGACCCCTCCATGAAATATCCATAGTAAACAAAGTCATAATGAACTGTTACTTTATAAACAACTATTTTATCCTTGAGTACTTGGTTTAATCTTTTAGTTATTCACATTTATTGAAATCCGATTTCAATAAATATAGGCTTTAGTAACTCCTTACTAAAGTGGGCGCTCTGAATAACCAGTTCCCATTAAATTTATTTCAAGGGAATATTTCGTGTCTCTATAAAAAGAGATTATGGATTCCATTTTGAGAATGTGTTCTCTCAACACTACGTGTGATTACCCAATATACTGAGGTTTTGACAATGAATATTAGATCTCACTCTTGATATATCAAAGTAACCTACATTTCATGATCGAGTTCACTATCCTCTCAGAATTGAGAGTCTATGAAATTAGAAGTCGTGAGATTAATTATTCAGGTAACAATTGTTGATTGAATAATTAATCCCATAACGGTTTAGTTCAATATGTTTTAACACTTAAGACACATCAACTAGAAGTCTCCACTTCCATGATCAAGACAAACCATCTTGATTGATGTGTTATATAGTCTTCGCAAATAAAACGCTCAATTTCATCACCGACTATGAACTATATTTTGAGTTTACAAGGAATTTGTGATTTATATTTTCTGTGACTAAATTACATAAATCATATACAATGCATCTCAAGGACTATGATAATGTCCCATTAGTTCATTTATAAATTGTCTCATATAATTAAAAAATTAATTATTTATGACATGCTAATAAATTGAATTTTAGGGTATAAACCCCAACAAATAAAAACTCTCAAAAATTGATAAAAATAATGTTTTCCAGTAGCCCAAAAACGTGGCTGCCCTTGTATCACTTTAGTATTTATAACATTCAAAACCCTCATGCTTCCTAAAATGGAAAATATAAAATGTAAATTCTTGTTTTTCAACGGTGAGACTACAAAGTTTTAGATATATAAGTACTCTTTCCGTGGCCACAAGAATCAAGTAAATCCGATATTTGAGTAAAAAGATATGGCCAAAATACCAAAATTGGTCAAAATATTTCCATGTCAGGATTTTTTTTTCCATCTTTGGCCCAAACGAATTTCTCTCTTTCCCTTTATGTTTCAACACATCTTTGACTCAATAAATTCTTCAAAAGCCACTTATTAATTGATTTTCACTTTTGGATTCTCTTGGCTTCATGTCTGCATATTTAGCTCATTAGTTTTTTTTTTTTTTTTTTTTTTTTGAGAAAGAGCTTATTAGTTTTAATCTCTTACAAAAAAGGAAAAAAGAAAAAAAGAAAATGTAATGAGTATATTTTAGAGAAACTTGCAAACTCTCTTGTATATGTGTAAGTGTGGAATTAAACACAAAATAGATGTGATAATGCCTACCAAAGCTAAGATAATATTGTACTTTTAAACTATTATTACAACCGAAAACTCTTTCTTAAAATCGTTGACGTGTAGGTTTAAAGAAAATAGTTAGAATTCTAGAAAGATCGATGATGTTTGGGTCAAGACTGTTATGTGGAATGCCATCATAATTCAGCATTCATTCTTTTGGACTGAAGTGTGAAAATACCGTTAGAGAATTTGCTTATTTGGTGGAGTTTATAATTTATACCTGAGTTTGTGCATACTTTATGTTTAAATTTGGATGGCCTTTTAGGAGTGTGTGACGCTGGCTTGCTTTTTTTTTTTGCTTGTAATGCAATGGTGAAGGTTTTTTTTAATCGATCTTTCTATATATAGATCATGGGACTATGAGTATACAAATATAATTGGAATATGCATATAATTGTGAGGTTGATAGTTTATATTGAAGTACTGTTAGTTGAACACATAATAATGTTGTTTTTTTTTTTAATATATATATATATATATTTTTTAATTTTCTGATGATAGTTTTCTTTTTTTGCTTGTTTTGGAATGGTAAAGAACAAGTTAGTGGTGAGCATTGAAACAATAAAGCCTAATTCCATCAACAAAAAAAAAAAAAAAAAAAAGCCTAATTCCCACCGTAAGCTAAATAAATATATGTTATTTTATTTATTATTCTTAGGTTGGAGAATAGTATTTATTATTATTACGCTCCTATTAAGCCACATCAGCATAGTATTACGGTCCACTTCAATCCATTCGGTCCATGTCGGTCCACTTCGGTCTGCTTCATTTCTATCCATTCAATCCGCTTCACTTCAGATCACTTTGGGCCACTTTGATTCATTTTGGTCCGTTTTAGTCCATTTTGCATCAATTCGGTTCATTATGGACTAATTAGGCCTTAAATTGATTCTTTTTGTAAGTTGCCTTTTTAATTTTGAGCTAAAAAATCTAAACAAAATAGGTATTAGAAATTAGAGATATGAACTCTAAAAAAGTAATAAAAATGATAAATATTTACAAGATTACCTTAAAATTCAAATTTCAATAATGTAGACATTATACTTGTATTTGGAAAGAAAAAAATGCTACAATTCTAAATTTACATAATAATTTAAATTTAATGTAACATGTTACATGTGTTTTATGGAATGAGGGTATACATTTTTTTTTAACATTCTTGGATCTATTCAAATTAGTGAATCGATTATGGTATATATTTGTTAAAATCCTTTCATATATATATATATATATATATATATATATATCACTACATATTGTTGTTGAATGCAAAATACATTATATGTTTCATTAAAAATTAATATAAAATAATTTTTTAATAACATGTGAACTATTTAACCTACAAATTTTACTTTATATTCTTATAAAATAATTATATTACATTTTCCTATGCATCGTACGAGTTTGCAATAAGTAGAAGTAATATTGGCGATGAATTTTATCAATTACTTCACCTCTCTATTCTCTCAAGCCCCTTTCTCTCCGGTAAGCAATGAAGACCTTGAGGCCTTAATTCCTTGTTAGCGTGTGGCTGTGATGGGTGATCGTATTCGTATTACATGTTTCACTCTCACACGTACAATAACCTCACTTAATGGATGGTGTTTCTTTATGGATGAAGTATTTGTTTCAGTAGAGAGAAGCTGGTCTTTGGATAAGGTTTTGGCTTTCGGGGTTGATGTATCTAGTCATACAATTGTGTCTATTTCCAAGGGATACAAATTTCCCAATACATACCCAGGACTCTCATTTGCATCTTGACACAAGTTTTACAATATATTCTCTTTGCAAACACAAGGTTGCATTTTGTGATTACCACCCTAGTGAGACTGCTATCCATGTTTGGGACTAACATGATGGTGAGAAAATAAAAAAGATTGTGTTCAACCTGGGGTGTCCAATACAAAGCTACTGACCTTGATGGAATGCCTACGATTTTTTATAAGCATTATTGGGAAATCATTAGCAAAGATATTATCTCAGTTGTCCAAAGCTTCTTCAATAAATGTTTCCCTCTCAAAGAACTAAATCACACCTTCATTATCCTCATCTCCAAGTCTAATCGTCTTGCCACAATTTAAAATTTCAGACCTCATAACCTATGTAATGTGGCCTAAAAAAATCTCCTCTCTAGGATTATCAGCCCATGGCAATTAGCATTCCTTTCAGGCAGGTCAATCCAAGACAACATCCTTGTTGCTCATGAAATCACTCATTATATGAAAGCTACCAAGTAAAAACTTGGTTATATTGCTATTAAAATTGATCTTGAAAAAGTTTTTGATAACATTGACTTACATTTTTTCTCCTCTCCACTCTCAAATGTTTTGGGTTATGTGACAGTTGGATTCACCTTATCAAACTATGCATCACAACCACCTATTCTTTGTTCTTATTAATGGGGTATATTATGGGTTTCTTTAAATCAAAACGGCTTAGGCAAGATGATCCCATCTCTTCTTTCGTCTTCATTCTTGTTATAGATGTCCTTTCTAGGCTTCTCCCTAAGGCTGAGGGAGATGAGGATATCAAAGGTATCCAAGTATCAACAGGCTACCCTAGATTTTCTCGTCTTGTTTTTGTCGATGATCTTATAATTTTCGTTAAGAGAAAAAGAAGAGGCTATATTTGCTATAATGCATTACTATATATGATCAATTCCAAGCATGATCAGGCTATCCGTCAACAAAGCTAAATCTTCTGTCCTTTTCAACTACACTGGTACCAGCACAAAGAATGTATTTATTAGCATGTCTAGCCTTAACATCCTCCAATGCCTCTTGTCTTGGTATCTCTCTCATTTTAGGGACATCTAAAAGATCTACTTTCCAAGATCTCATTTCAAAGATGATACCACAGTTGATGGTTGGTGAACAAAAGTCCTTACGGCACTACCAACTTATACCATGTGTACCATGCATATATCTTCCAAAATCCACTTGTATCTTAATGGATAAGCTCCTCAAGGATTTCTTTCGGAATAGGAATCCCAACTCTAGAGGTTGCTATCTTAAATCTTGGAAGGAAATATGTAAACCTAAATCAACTGGTGGTTTTGAACTAAGGCGATTCTCTGAAGCAAATAGGGCTCTAATAGCTAAACTCAGTAGGCAAATTGCCACTGGCAATAACAAGTTCTGAGTTCAATTGGTGTTTTGGAAATATCTAAAAGGTTCCCCATTCGTCTTTGCCTCCTTAAAGCCAAATCCATCCTTCACTTGGAATGGAATAAGATATGGGATCAGGAACCTCAATTAGAATTTGGGATGACTCTTGGGTCCTCCACCCCAATGTGATGTGACTCCTTCAAACCTTTTCCAAAACAAGGAGCCCCAAATAATACTTTTGGGTGGCTGATTTGATCAGTAACAGTACCAAGCAATAGGATCCAACTCCCAAGTATGCTTTCTAATTATTTTGAGGATGCTACAGTGCTACTGCTACTCACATCAAACATATCCATCTATCACAAGTTATATAGCACCATGGACAACTTAATCTAGACCCTTCTCTTGTGCTTATTCAGCTATAAATTTGCCTATCTTAAGAATCGAAAATCGAAATTCTCTGCTTATCGTACTCTTGAAGTACGGAGAAATAGTGCTCACTCCTCTTACATTCATGGTGATTCTACCATAAATTTAATGAATGAACTCCACTATAAATATGAGAGGAGGGAGCACCGTTTTCCGTACTCCAGGAGTACATAAGAATTGCTACCTCATCAAGCCTCCTAGATTCCTTAAAGGCTTTTTAGAACAAAAAAGATCCATGTAAGGCTAAGATTTCTGTCTAAGAAAGTTTATTCTGAAATTCTCCCCACCAGGGTATGTCTCTCTTAATTCCAAATTCAACATTCAAAAAACATCATGTCTGGAATAACTCAGTTTGGCCTCTCAACTTTTCCACTCCCTATTTCGAACAATGCGATGTTTTGGGCTCCTCACCATTTTGGTTGGCTCAGATTCGACTTTGATGCCTCAGTCATACATGATATATCCTTTTTGGTCATAATCTACAGGAATCATAAGGGTCAACCACTCAACCCTTCCATGCATGGATCAATGCCAGTGAGGAAACTAGTATATATAGTTTCTACAAGCGGATGTCATCGTTTGCCAAATTTGGAAGGTAATCAAGCTAAACAAAGATATGTTGCAAAACAATGGAGAAATTTAGGGTCTGTTTTGTAATGTTATTTGAACAACAGTTTTTGTTATTTAAACAATATAATACGTATTTTCACAACACTTTTTCACTTACACATATTTCCATAACAATTAAAAAATGTTATTATAACAATATTACCAAACAGGCCATTATTTTGGATATGGGAGGCCTAATTTGCCACATGAAGCTCAACACATCTAATTCACAGCTTAACTTTATTTATTTATTTATTTATTTTTTGAGAAGGAATACCTTGAACTTTTATTGAAAAAACTTAGTCAATATTAGCTAAAAGTACACATTATTAAGGTATAGTGGAATATCCTCCATCCATACAGAAAAACTACTAACATGTCTAGTAAGGTTGTGAGCTAAAACATTACCTAATTTACGAGTATGAGCAAAAATAATGTAACCAAAGGCAGCTATAGAAGACTGGATATCAAAAATCAAATTCACGACTTAACTTCATTGTCTTTATTTGTGTAATATCACAAACTAGGGTCTAATTGTTCGTCTACAATTTCTCCTTCTCCAGCACCTTGCCTTCCATTTTATTTATTTACTAGCCGATAATCCGTACAATATAGTAAAGTTTAACAAAATACAATCTTCTCTATTTTATTTTATTTTTCTAAATACTAACTTGATAATATTAATAGACATTTATTAAAGTTATATTTATTAATAGAATGATTTATTTGTAAAAATATTCTAATATGTTATTCTATTCTACATTTTGTGAAGAAAAGAACTTAAATCAAAATATTAATAGTAATATATTTATACAAAACTTCTACTCAGAGAATTCACAATTTTATAAGAAACTTTATAAAATTTTATTTAATAAAACAATATATATTAAAATAATGATGTGAAAAAATAATAATTTAAAAGTTTGTGTCAACTTTAGAAGAAATCAACAAATAGTCAAAATCTTCAAATTTTATATATATTATAAATTTATTTAAAAATATGAATTTAATTGAAAAAATTAAAAAAATGAATTAACAAATAACAAACTCCCAATAATGAGAAAAGACATGGTTGGGGGGACAGAAAATGAAATGAATTACTGTGAGATGGGACAGAAAAAACTAGGGTATACTCCTTTCCCAGGATATGATATCTTCGCTGCATTATTTATTTATTTGCCTGACATCTTTGCAACATGAAGACAGACATTGGTGTGCAAATAGTCTAGTGCATGCACTCTCTCTCTTTCTCTCTCGAGTATGTGTGCTCGGAGTGACAGTTGACACTCAATACGGTGCAAAATGGGTCTCCCAGTACCCAAAAAAACTAACAAGCTCATGATACCAACACTTTGCTCCACCAACTTTGATAATTCCCCCCTGCATGCTTCTTTTATTTCTTCCAAGTTGATTACAAATGGAAGAAAAAGAAGAACTGGAAACATATAATTCAGGTAAAACGAATCTTCCTTTTGAAGATCTTTAGGAAATAGGAATACATTGATAGCATCTTTTTCATCACATTATAACAAAGAAGGCTAATTATTACATACACCAGTGTGTAAGGAGTGTGTGCACCATATGAGCTAAAATCGTGTCTTCAAAATTTTATTTTAAAATTATAAACAAAATCATGTTTTCAAAATATGATTTCTAAATCTTTGGTACTGAAATTTGCAACTACTTGTGTGCAACAAACATTACCGTATAACAAATGCAGAACACTAATCAACAAAGAAATAAACAAATTGCACAATTTATGTTATACAGGTGACTGTTAACCTGAGAATTTATACATATTGGTACATCAAATTATTGAGGAGTACTATCTTCTCCTTTTAGCATTTTAGTTTCTGAAAGAATCCATACATATTGGTCAATACATCAAATTATTGAGGGATACATATATAGAATAAACTTTCTTTCAAAAAAGGTAGGAATTAACTTATTAACGCCTATCCTAGAGTCAATAACCCAAAATAGGAAAATTGCAAGCGTGTGTATATGATGCTAAATTTCCAAGGGTTTATAATAAGGCTGCAATTGATTATCTATATATCACCTTTCATCAAGTTGCAGTATTGGAAAAGGAGAAGTCTTTTTGTTGTTAATAATTTGATAGTTACAAATTTACAATGAAGAGGGAGGAATTGAACCTTAAATGTCCATTTTAGAGACATTAGAAACTACCAACTAAATGAATTACAAGACTTTTTGATTAAAAAAAAAAAAAAAATCGAACTCTTGTCTGTCCTAATCCTAGATCTTGCTTTAAGAACTTAATTATACATGCTCTACCACTCCTTTTTATATGATAGGGCTTTCAATGGTAGACAGCTATTGAACTAACCTTATCTTATGAATTTAGTTTCTTGGCACTTTATATTTCATGTAATCTTTATCCGTTTCAAGTCCCATCTACTCTCAAATATATAAATATAATATATAGAATACTATCAAATTATTGTGTGTTTCGATTACAGGTAAGACTGTCAAGAGCCTTTTAGCTTAAGTGGCCTAGAGTTCAAATCTCACTTCTCCATTGTAACTATCAAATTTATCAACAAAATTAAATTACAGGGAAGACCATGACCTATAGAAGAAGGCTTCCTATCTTGAGACCAAAGGTAAAAGAAATAGAATACCAGGGGAAAAAAGAAGAAGAAGAAAGAGGATGAAGCATGCATGCATGTAATGCAATTTATCAAGCCAGTTTTGAAATACATAAGACTGCGAAGTAAAGTTTTCAAAAATTGTTCATGCTCTACTATACATAATGAAGAACAGGAAAATATTGCTCTCTTTCTCGTTGGACCAATAGTGCGCACTATGTTCAATCTTATTGTCTAACCTATAGTAGTCAAAATCAATTTCTTTTCTTCTGCACGCTCCAATCTGCCACATGCAGCCTTGGTCTCTCTTACATGAATGTTTCGGGAACATGAAGTAATATATCCTATTGCTTTCACATCCGTCAAAACACTAATTAAGATAAAAATTAAACGAGTCTCAAGTTCAATGCTCTTCATTTAATCAACTACTTCTGATGAGGCACTCAATTAATGCACAACGTCTCATCAAACAACTGTATCAATTGTCGCTTAATCCATGCATGCATCTCTTGACTTTCTATCCACATATATCTAAATAACTTCAATAACAGTTGCTATCTAGGAGTAGGAGGACCACTTGTGATTCTAGAACAAAGCTAGATACACGTACGTTTCCTACTGTTCTTTGTACATATATCATAATACCTAGGTATAAAGTTCTTCAGTAGTACTGAATCTAGCTTATTTTTGTTGAAAAGAATTATAAGGTCTAAGAAAGTGCCATCCGTTTGGTATTTCAAGTGATAAAATGAAGGGAATTGGAGAATTTAATGGGAGGGGATCTTATCCCATTAAGTAATCCGGTTTCCATCGATGCATTCTTTCCCTCTATGCTTGTGTATCGACTATGGTAGACACGAGTTCAGATGACTAAAACATTGTCCAATAAAACGACTATCAGTGTGCAAGGTAATTAAGCAATTTGTAGAGCTGGTAGGAAATTCAGTATCATTAACTGCGGAAGATCAATACAGACAGGCCTCTTGGGGTTTGGTATTTGCATGATTCAAAAGTTACTGATTTTGAGGAAATTTAGGACATAAAATCAAGCATTTCAAGAACCAACCAGAAGGAGAACATATTCCCAAGTTTCAAAGTCACCAAATACAACCAATTCCTGAGATTTTTACCTCTTCTTCTAGGTTCTCTATTTTTGACAGAACTTGTTGATAAATGTACTATAAGTTTTATTATATAATGCTTATAAATTAATATGGCAATGTATGTGATTAATTAATTTCAACCACCTATTTGAAATGTGTTTAAGTGATTGGTGATACATCATATATTAGATTCTAAGCTCTATGTAATAAAAAATTACTCCCTTCGTCCCACATTTCTTGTCCTCTATTCCATTTTAAGATGTTCCAAAATATTGTCCTGTTTCTAAAAATAAAAGTCATTAATTTATTAATGTTCCTATTATACCTCTATTTTATTTTCAAAACTACTACTGAGTATTTGAAAAGAAAATTTTTTGGTATATTTATTTAAGGGTAGTTTTGGAAACTTATATATTTTTAAAAGACAGACAAGATAATAAATGATGTTCCCTTAAAAAATTTGACTTTTCAAACAGGACAAGAAATATGGGACGGAGGGAGTATAATATTCCTAGCATTACTCAAACACTTATCGCAAGCTATATTATTATATTTTTGGTTTTCTTAGAGAACAAGTTCCATTCTTTTAAAATCCAAAAGTGCTAAACAGGTGGTCAAATGTTGTAGGCTCTTAGACACAAAATATTTTATTTCCAATGCTCTAACACTGTAAATGTTTATGTTTTATAACTGACAAGATAAACGTTACGTTTGGTCAGCCAACTGCAAGTTGGCATGGCAGGAGAGATAGAGGAGTAAAGCAAAAAATGAACTTATAAAGGTAGAAAAGAGACGGAGAACACATTGGTTCATGCAACAAGCAAAAACTATCTGCAATATGGGCTCAGGATGTTTGACCAGACAAAAATAAAAGATATATATATATATATATATATACACACACATGATTAAACTATTCAGCTAAAAGAAAAAAGGATACTTTAATTTGTTTATATAATTAAAAAAATATGCACTAGGTAGTAGGTTCATACTTCATACCAATGATACCATAAGTTCCCATGTTGTGTAAAATTTGTCAGAAATTCACAAACTGAAACACATTCTTTAATTCTAATATTCAATAAAAATAAAGCATATGATGATGTGCTCCTCATGAAATGGAAACTCAGAAATAAGCCCTAGAGATGTTCATCATAGCAGTCATAACCACAATACAACTATCACTTATGCATAGAACTAGCTGCAATAAGTAGAATGACATTCAAGAACCCAAATGGTTTTGTGAAGTCGTACAAATTACTGACCTTTTGAGAAGTCTGCAATCCTTAATTTGCTCCAACCTGGGTTTCTTCCAGTTCCACTGGATAGTACTAAGTCCTTCATTCATAAATTTACCAGTTAATTAAACATTCAAGAAAACCTTTTCTTGTTTCTCTTCCAGTTTGTAAAGATAAGAGGAGGAACAATTTGTTAAAATTATATCACAAACATTTTTATCATACAACCAAAAAAGAAGCTAGCTAGCTACATGATCTCCCTCTCATCAACATCATCATCATCCTCCACCTTCATCAATTATTCAAAAGCTGAGAAAATTAAATTAATCTCGCTGGATCAACCCCTACAATCACTCAAAATCTAATAGACTAATACTACTAGAAACCCACCCAGTAATTAAAATGGAGGCCTTGCAGCACTCCCAGTACCCCATCCAAATAGATCACCTGAAAATGGAAAATTTCCCATATTATTGTTCCCTCCCATACTAAAAAGACCACCACCGCCGCCGCTTCCACTTCCTCCACCACCTTCACCAAGCTGTGCAGCTCCGGCACCACCAGTGACTCCTGAAGACTGTGAAGCAGTGGGTTGGACTTGTACAGCACCTTCTTCTGGATCATCCAAAGGTAATCTTTCAAACACAGCGTTAGCAAATGAAGCAGCCATTAAAACCACAGGACCCGAAGCAACCAGAGGACCAACCACGCTTCCCCCAACCACTTGTCCTTGTCCACCAGACAAAAATATCGATAAACCACCCGCACCAGGCGGAGCAGGAGGCGGCAACACAGTCCCCGACAAGGAAAGAATCTCGAACCGACCGTGCAGTGTCACCACACTACTCCCCGCAGGTTGTTTCAAAGTAACATTCACCACTGTCCCAGTTCCACTCAACACACAAACCCCTCTCCCTCTTCGCCTCGCGTAATTCGACACGCTCTCCACTATGTCCGCAGCGTTCGACACTTCCAGCACGTGCGATCGGAGCGCGTTCGGACTGTCCCGAGTTACGATTATCGGTGGCTTCGGCTTGTTCTTCGATCCAGGTGGTCGGCCACGTTGACGGCGGTTCGAGTTTGTAGTGGCTGCACCGGAGCTTGTGGCTTGTGCATCGGAGTCATGCTTGTGATCCCCTTCGTCTGGAGAGTCCGGAGAATCGGAAGGTTGAGGATTATCAATAGAAAGAGGTCTCTGAGTCTGAGTCTGATTCTGATTCTGAAGGTGCAGTTCAGGCCTGAGAAGGTGATGAGCATAGCGAGCTGAACCGGCTTGACCTGGGTTTTGTTCATTGTTGTAACCCGCCATGGCCACATCTACTCTCTCCCACCACTTATTAGTATTATTTGCCAGCTTTCTCTCTCTCTGATCTTTGAGACTTAGACTCAAAGCAAAAGCCAAACCAAACCACCGCCTCAAGTTAACCGTTTTCTCAAGCAAAGACTTGAAGAATCTAGCTGCTAAAGCTTTTATCTTTATCCACAAAAATATATAGCTGCAGAGATTCTTGAAAAACTCAAAGATTGAGAACGGGAAAAATATGAAAGAAGTAGAAAATTCAACAAGTATTTTAGATCCGGGGTCAAGATTTGAACTTGGGGAGTGATCGGTTACAAATTATGGTAAAACTTTGGAGGGATCTTATTCTGCACAGTTTTCTGTACTGTTCAACAGAAACTCGCAGTTACATAAAGACCCAACAAAAGGCTAGATAATTCCCAAGTACTGTTGTGTCAAGTCAAGAGCTTTGCGTTCTTTGGCTTTTTACTGACAATCAAACCAAAGACCATGACCATGACCGTTCCAAAGGTAGCTCCAAATTCTTGTGTAGCTGCTTCTGAACCGTAGATGTTGCTGTATCCGAATCAGATCGTACGGATGAAATAATTAAAGATATGGGGTAGCGATATATTATGGGCTAACAAATTAGTACGAGCAAAATATATATGTACTGCTAGTAATCAGCAAAGTGTATATGTACTAGCTAGTTTGAAAGCAGAGAAAGGACACTTATCAGTTTATCAATGAGAATTCTGAGTGAAGTTTCCCACTGTCGAGCTGTGAAGACTGAGAAGAGAGAAAATAAAAAAAGAAAAAGAAAAGAAAGTAGCAATATGAAGTTCTTCCGGAGAAAACCACGCGCTAGCTTTCAGTGATGAAGGAAATTATTGGAGCTATGAAGAGAAAAATATAGTTTTGTGAGAGAGCTTTGAGAGGAGAAAATGGTGGAAAAGCGTGCGGTAAAAGCGGAATCCAAGCAATTACCAAGCCAAATACTTGGTCACATGAGAGGCTTTGTGAAACCCAATTCTCTCTTCTCAATTCTCAATTCTCACTTTTCAGTTCTCACCCTCCTCTCTAGCGCGTATATATTTTCTTAATACTTTACTAACTATTTTTTTTTTGCTTTTTTTTTTTTTATCATATACTAACTATTTTTTTATTAGTTTTTGTTTATTCAGATTTCTCTTTAAAAAAATAAAATAAAAATATTTTAATCCTTTTCAAATTTATTTGTAAAAATAAAATTTATTTTTAAGGTAAAAAAAAAAATCCAATCTGAAAAAAAAAAAATTTTTTTGCATGACTTGCATGTGTCCCATTATAATTTTATATACAAAATCTAATTAGTTGCACGGTAGGTAATCATTTGGGATTAATATTGAAGCTTTGATAGGTTGAAAGAGTCATATGTGGTTTATTCAAAATAGCCAAACGTCAATTTTTTTAACGTTTTATAAAAAAATTTCTCCACGCGCCTCAGAGCAGCGTGATATTACTGCTCATCTTATTCGGCAAAAGTTGCATCAACTAGAAAAAATTAGTGCAACTTGGTGGCCTAGAAAACTGTAATTAGGGGAATGCATAAGATGCAAATTACATATTAGAGAGCAAGGCATATGTTCCTCTAACCACGATTAATTAACCAACCTTGCTCTAAAATTGAGTTTAAAAACTTTTCTTTAAAAAATAGTTATTTCTTTATGTATATATTGAGCTTTGTGTTTCGATAAGACATCAATGTTTCGAATGGTTTTCTTGTCACGCAATTGAGGTACGGAAAATAGCTTTCTCACAAAACCTCTCACTTATTGGTTTTTGAAATAGGTATTGCCAAAGAAAAGAAAAGAAAATCAAAAGATCATAATTATTAGAGGAACATAAAGCTTCTTTATTTTTTTCATTTGGAAGGCAACATAAAAATTCTTTGAAAAAGAAATTTTCCTAAATGAATTAAGTCTTTGAGTAGTTAAATTGGGAGGATAATTGATGGCCTGAGTGTGTTTGGATGAACTTATTTTTATTTGTTTATTTTTTTTTAAAAATAAAACTATCAAAATATAATTATATTTAAAAAATAAAGTTTTAAAAACCGTATAAAAGCTAAAAGCTAAAAATACACTAACATATTAAACTAAAACAAGCCAATCTTCTTGGTGTCTCTAATGGGAGTCTAGAGTTCAAATTTTTCTTTTTTTCAAATTTCAAATTATTGGGGGGAAACAAATCCTCTCTCTCTCTCTCTCTCTCTCTCTCTCTCTTCCTTGTAACTAAACTTACCCACCAGCAAAGAAACTAATAGTGCTATTAATATCTAATGCAATTTCTCGAGGAGTGAAAATTTTGGGGAGATTCCAATTAAGTAGTAATATATATAACATATATATAGGAATACAACTGAACCCAAAAGTTTAAGAGGCATTCACATTGGTGTGAATCTCTTATTCTATACTCTAGTTTTTATCCATAAATTGGAATTTTATTCTATTTTAGAGTGCCCAATGCCATTGCTCTAAGTTTACAAGTTTTGGTTCAATTATGTTATATTAACCACTTCACTTATAAGTCATAATCATATTTCCAACACTATTAGGGAATTCTATTTGCTTGACTTTGATATAATAGATGTTATAGATACCCTATTAATTTTGATACCTATTTTACAAAAAAATGCAGCGAATTAACAAAAATGAGAGACAACCGCAAAATAAAAATACCTCTTCTAAACACTAGCCTATAAACATAACAAGAATTACACTTCCATCTCATGCATTTTATTATCTTGAGTTTATTGTATTAGTTACAGATATGGAATTTGAAGAGAACAAAGTAAGTTAAAGATGAATTAAGTTTCTATGATCTATATAAAAAGACCATATAGGGATTATCGCTCTAAAAACAATATTATACATTTGGACACTAAGCCTATCATAGAATTACAACACAATTACATAATTAAAAAATTCAAGGTTAGAGGGATAAAATATAAAATTTTAATACTATTTTCATGAAAAATATAAAAAGTTGTCAAAAAAGTTTGTTTGTTTGTTTTTTTTTTTCCATAAAAAATTTATAAAAATATTTTTTAAACCAATTCTTTTAAGACATCCATTAACTTTTATCTATTATAAATGGCAGGGGAAAAAAGGTGTTCTTTGTTAGAGCCCATTTTTTAAGGTTGCTTGAACCTTCATGCTTCTGGGAAACAAGCAGGTTGATCTCTGGAAAACACTTAAAGCTTCCAGGCTTTCCAACAGACATTTTCTCTTTCAATTGTAAGCAGGGCTACAATGATTAATATTTAATAATGATAAAAGTGTGCTAATAATTAAATATCATATTTAATGCGGTTTTCTTCTTTATTCAAAATTTTTGAAGTATTGTAGTTCATGAATGCAATATGGCCTTGTTGATTTCCAAGAAAAGAAATTATGATACCAAAGTAACATTTCAAAAAGGAAATAGCACAAAATACAAAACTGATAACGCTGCATAACTGCAAACCTTGGACTCGTTGATTGGATGCAAAAATTAATAAATAAATAAATAAAAATTTACTAGCTAAACACTTTTTATTATGAATTTTGTTAACGTTTAAGAAATACTTTTGAAATATTTTTATGGAAAAAATAAAATAACTGATTTTTTTGATATATTTTTATAAAAATATAGTTTCAAAATATTTTTAAATTATTTATTAACAAAATATCTTAAGAGCATTCATTATACCGCAATTTAACACCCAGTAACACACAGATTAATTTGATTATATTTAAAGACAGGCGAAGAGAAAATCAAAACCAAACCAAGACCATATTGCCTTGGCCGGCCGAATGTTGTGAAATTATCCACCTGCTGAGATTTAATCCAACGGAAATGTTACAAGTTTCGGGAACGTGCATGCATGGAACGGTGTACATGTTAAACGCTTGATGCTAGGCCCAGTTCTGCGCAATGATCCCGTACGTTTAGTAACTGGGACCCAGTGACCCTTCGGTGCTTCGAGTGACCAGAAACATTTCAAAGCTACATTATGTCCGCCCACAGTTACGAGAGGGTATACCCTGCATCCGGTGTAATTTTTTCAAGTCTCTCATAGCACGTGGGTGGGGCTCACTCTTCCACGGACTTACACTTTTTTCTACACCTAAATTCATACCTTAGTGAAAGTGTGTTAATTTGTGATTAAATTACATGAGTCCATTTACATTTTACACGTTGGTGAAAATATTCCTTATCACATGTATTTGAGCATATTATGTCAACTTTAGGGGCGGTGCCATGTACATGGGCGAGGGGCCATGGCCCTCCCAAAATTTTCCTATATATAATTATTTTAATATTTTCAAAATTTAGCCTACAAAAATAAGAGTTGGATTTCCCAAATATTTGAATTAGTTCAATGTCTCTTAAAAAAAAATTGGTCTAATATTTATAAAGATTTAACTTTATTTTTTGCAATTTTATTTTTTATTGTAACATGTGCTCTTATATCTGTTAAATATTTGATAAAGTTTGACACCACACATGTTTAGATCTATTTTTTTTCAGCCCATTATGTGGCGATTAACAAATCATTGACTTATTAAAAAAAATCTTGTCACTAAAACTACACATTAAGTGTCTTTTTCGTTGCCACATAATGAGTTAGAGCAAGATAGTTTCAAATATGTTTGGAGCATAATTTATTTTTCCAAGTTTTGGATTATTCATGTTTTTTAAAATTTCATTAGTTCAATTGAATGATTTTTTACTTACCTTAGTATAAAAATTGATAATTTGTATTGAGAATGAAACTTTTTAAGAATTTCACTGTAAAAATAGTAAAAATAAATTTTATTTTATAAAAGTTCACCCTCAAACATAATTTTGCTTGAAAATACTAAACTTTTTTTTTGTTGCTAGATCTGTATATTTGTGTATAGAAATTGTCATGATAAATATATTAGTGCCCCAACTTTATCCAAATAAAATGTTCTAACGCGCCCCTGGCCAACTTACACGCCAATCACGAGTAATTAATACTAAGTAAAGCGTGAATTTGGGTTCGGAGAGAAGTGTGTCTCTAACGTTATTCATAAATTATCGGTTGATGCTTCTAGATGTAGGCCTCAGTAAATGTTCACACTTTCACAGTTTCATCCAAGACATACATATTCTACGATGTCTAGAAGGGATGATACTGTATTCTTTGAGTGTGAGAGAATTAAAGCCTTTCAAAAAAAGTGGGCTTCACACTCAGCGGTCTGAGCCCCTCAATCCTCACAGACACGTGCTTGAATGGCACAAAGCCAGCAGAGGTCACGTGCAGTCAAGATGTCAGGGACAGTGAGGTGGTCAGACCACGTGGAATATGTCGGGACATCGGAACTTGGTCAACCTTATCTTTTGCCATATGGATCGAGTAGTATTTATCATGATGATGATCCACACCAATACCTATCTTAACTCTTAAGGGTTCAGATCAAGGAGAGAGAGATGGCTGAAAATGAAAATCAGGGCTGTTTGGTGGCAACCAACTTTGTCTCTGTCATTGCTTTCTACCACTTCTCAGCACAAGGAAAAGCATCCTCTTGCCCCCAATTACTCCCCAACCACACATTATATTCCTCTTCAATGGGTTACACATATGGGTCCCCCTACCCAAACATTATTAGTCCTAGATAACCATGTATAACATGTCAGCATCAGTTTGCTAATGTGGTTTACACTGCATGGATGCATTTGCATGACATGTATGATGTATATATACATCCACACGGCTCTTTCCATGATAAGACAAACTTGCTAGTAGCAGCACTCATAAATGGAAAATTACCCGTGACCCACAGGGACTAAGAGACTTGCGAGCTACGGCGCTGCTGATTCAAGACTGTATCCTAATGGACAAATAAAAGGATAAAATGTGTATTTCTAGAAGTGGATATATAACTGTTTCTATATTTAGATTGCCTAGCATCACACACAAACAATATATCTTACATATATATCCTTTCTTGGCAAAATTAAGAATCCACATGACTGATCAAGATTGTCTATATCTACGACTACAAGTTTACCTAAATCCCACCGATATAAAAATGAAGAGAGAGAGAGAGAGAGAGAGAGATGAAGGTATCATGCATGATCAAATCCTAAACAACAATCATCATGAAAAAAAAAAAAGTACAAATAATTGATCATAACTCATATGTATATGTGAGCTACGCTAAACTTAATTTATGTTTGATTCAAATTATAATCTGACATAATATAAAAGTGTCACAGTTTTAATTGGAGATTTTTTAAGACTTAGTCCATAGAGTGAAGGGCCCAAGCCATTGCCTCAGGGGAAATTTTTTGGCCAGTTTCTTTGCCAATTGTGAATTTCCAACCCGATATGAATATTATTACTTCATATATATTATTTGATGTGTTGTTTTAGAGAGAAAATTGTGTACTACAACATTTTGTATAATTTACTTGAAAATAGCAAAATCACTACAACTCTATGGACGGTAGACAAATTGTCGAATCACGTAATTTCTTGTGTCGTGTAATTAGCCCCTCCTTTTTTTTCTTTTCATCTCCCGTATTTAGAATATCGGGTATATTCTCAACAATACAATCATATATAATATTGACAAAACTTATATACAGTACCTTAGGTATTATTACTTAGGTTTTCATTTTAAAATTCAGTCATGTGGCTACGTAAATAAAAAAATACACTTCCATCTTATAAGAAAAAATTTACATAGCAAAATCTTAAGAGGAAAACTTAAGAAATAACATCTAAGTACTGTACCTAAATTTTGTCCTATATATATATATATATGAACCTCTTATTTTCCAAAACATTTTAACACTATAATGGAACCTCTTTTTAATTTTTTTTCTTTAACTTTTTTAACCAATTTTTTTTTTTTTTTTGAGAAACTGGAACCTTATAACTTAAATTCACATTAATCTAAGATTCTTAAAAAAGAAAAGAAAAAGCATAAACTTAGGTGCCGTGCTATGGACAAGATGACAAGAACAAGAGTGAAAAGACCCAGAGATGAATGAACTGGAAAGGTTGGACAACCAAGTCGGCATCCAATTCATTGTCTGGGGTTTGAGGGCCCATCCACACAAGTGGGGCGACGATTGATAATATTGCGATTAATTGTCATGCCAAAGTCCCCATTTTAGTCATCCCAATTGTATTAGTGTGTCCCCCACCATAGACGCGCCGCCTCCGTAGTCAGTACTAATGCACCACCGACTTTGTTTCTTTGTCAAATCTTCAGTCCCTTCCTTGCCATGAACACATGCAACTTGCTAGCCTCGTTGAAACATAATAAATTAATAAGGTTATGCTTAGATGAATTATGTAATACTATACTTGTATTTTTTTTATTTTGGTAAATTAGATGATTTGACGGGTTTAAGTCTTATGATTGTGGTTCGAATTTCACCCTACTCACCCACTATTTACTTATCAAAAAGCAAAAATCAAATTAATATATTTCCATAAAATCAAGTAAAGACAAAGCTTTGGTAGGAATCCAAATCTCCCATTATCTACCTATGAAAAAGCAAAAGTCAAACAACTCTATCACCGTAAACTAGAGTAAAGGCAAAACTTAAGTAGGAATTCAAACATGGTTCACAATTCAATTACAAATTTACAACCAAGACTACATTTAAAAGAGATAGAGAGATTGCATGTGACAAAGCCTAAATGGGCAAATAACCCCAAAAAGATATACAAAGAGAGAGTCACAAGCTCTCTAAATCAATCTTCAAAAACACTACAACCCTACTAACCCATTAATTAATCGACATCAAATACAATCCGAAAACACCCCAATTAGAAAAGTAAAACTTGATGCTATTGAAAATATTTTATCATGATTTTTTTTTTCCATTTTTGAGCTTTGACCTCTCTTTTGATTTACTTGACCCGCTACTCGTTTGATCTAGTGGCTTCTTAATGAACTCTACCCTGTGGTTGTATCCATAAATAATAAATTGTTTCCCACCAAGCCAGTTTACAATGAGAAACTCTAAGACTATTTCCTTTGAGGAAATTGATGCCCCTGCTCACCAAGGCTTCCAAGTTAGTAGGAGTATTATGAATCAAATATAGGTTCATTATGCATTTACCCCTCATGAATCAAATATATAGGTTCATTATGCATCAAAGGTATGCTCATGAGTGGTTAGATTATTTAACTATCCATAATTTCCCAAATTATAATTTTGGACTAGACCAACTCATCAGTGAGTATGCTCATAGCACTTCTTTAAAAAAAAAGTTAGCTCATGGCAGTGAAATCTAGCTAGTTTATAAGTTATAACCTATATATGGTTGTCTCCCTTAGTTTTTATACATTTAGCTATTCATAATTGTGTTTAAAAAAAAGAAGAAATAAACTAACTAAGCTATCCATAATTTCTCATATAAGGAATACAAATTCTATTCCAATTTTTCTGTTTCACTTTATGTTCCATTAATCATACTGGTGTTTGATTTTTTTCCCCCATTGTAAACTTTGATTATTTTATAAGAAAAGTCAAATAGATACATAACAAGCTGTAATTTGTGAAGTATAAAGTGGACTAGAGATTTATATTCCAATATCATAATCAATAAATAGAGAAAGTCTATAAACACAAAATTTCACAACTGACAGATGTGGAAAATTATTAGTGGTAAGTAAAAAAAAATAACATTAGTACTGGTGCATCCACATAAAAATCAGTAAAAAGTTGTCAACTTAAACTATTGTGATTTGTGTGTGTGTGTGTGTGTGTTTGTAGTATTGCTCCTATAAATAAATAACATTAGTGGTGCGTCCACATAAAAATCAGTAAAAAGTTGTCAACTTAAATTATTGTGATTTTGTGTGTGTGTGTGTGTGTGTTTGTAGTAAATAAATAAGGGCAATTTAATTTGCTTAAAAAATCAGGGTAATATAATTATAATCAGAATTCACAAGTATAGAACATGTGTAATCATAAAAAGTTAAAAACACTTTCCATATCTCTCCCGGTTTTCTACTCTCTGTGAAAGGATTCTTAATAAGTTGTGGAGTCATGTGCTTCGCTCTGCAAACAAACACCAACATATATAAGTAAAAACATGTTTTCAAAAAAAAGAAAAAGAAAGTAAAAACATAAAAACATTATTGGCAATATAAAGCAACTGTTGAATCGATGCTTACGAACAAGTTTTTCTTTCATCTAGAAATGGGAGATTTAATTATCCCTCTATTAGTATAACATTCTTACAAATGAGAAAAATATGCACAACTCAATTGAAAAGAATAAGAAAATAGGAGATTTAAATTATTTCTCGATTACTACAGAGAAGAAAAAAAAAATCCTATACGTGTGGCATGCTTCACATGATTTGGAAATGATAAAAGAATATATTAAAAAAATAGAGTTAAAACATTAGTGAATAACTAGTCCATAAACACAGAGAGAGAGAGAGAGATTAAAAAAAACTAACAAATAGGGCAAAAAATTCATAACACAATGAACCATACTCGCTCAGTAGAATACAAAAACCAACAAGTTATCATTCTTTGACTGTAGGGATTATTTTCTTATGTTTAATTGTATATATATAATAAGTAATGACAATGCAATAATAAAAAATATTACATTCCTTTTCAATGATTACTTCAGGTGAGATTGACAAACATATAATTTATCCATATATCAAATTTTCAATCTATTTTGTAGTCCAATGGTGGTTAGAGAACTGGTGTGTTCCTTCAAAGTTAGTAGCCAATCATATTTGACAACCTTTAACAAGATTCATAGTTTAATTGATTAAATATCAATTTAGATTATAATAAAAATTAGTCCAATTTTCAAATTTGTCTGTGATTAAAAATCTTGCAAGAATCACCTGACAAAGATCGAGGAATCCTTTTTTTTTTCCCTCCTCTTCTAAGAAGTAAGAACCATGACAAACACTTAAAACTAATATAGGCATGAGGCATCTCAGCTCAATATAAAACTATTTCTTATACCATCTTCTTGAGCCACTTGGAAAAAATTAATTGCATGTTTATACTTAGGTTAATAATTAGTCCAGAGTTTATTGTGTAAAGTGGAAGCTATAATCATAATGATCCTTACCTTAAGTTGTGGGCAACCACTATCACCACTAGGATTGGAAAAGTTCCGTTAAACAACCACAACATGTTAAATATATTAAAAATATTGGAAATATTGGAAAACAAAACAATTAGATTCGGACAACATGATTGAGGTTCCTTATCATGTTTACCGAAAATAATAATAAAGGACAAGGTAATGGAATAAGATAATAAAATATAATATCCATACAAATTAATGTATTTTTGTTGGATGTTCGTCACTCGTGTTATAATGAAAATTCATGAAACGATGGAATAAGTTAATGGTTGCAATCGCCAATGTCCTTCTGATTTAATAGAATTTCGACCATTTTGTACGGCTTAAGTTTGAAAAATTATATACCCGTAATTCTCACAAAAGAAAAAAAAAAAGGTTTATGGATGCAACCTTACCCTTAAATGTAAGATGTTTCCATTAGATTTCTGATTAATTTTATCCTTATCAAGCCATTATTAATTTTGTTTGTATAACAAAGACAATACATACCAAAAAGGAAGCACATAAACTTTATTTAAAATGTCATACTCGTGTCGTACGTATTAGCTGTTTCATATTATAACTATAAAAAAAATTTCGTATTGTTGTGTTGTATCTATACTCGAGTCCGTGTTTATGTTTCCTAAACATATATATATATATATATATATATATATATATATATATGACACCAAAATTGAGTTGAAAGCGATCTAAATAAAATATGAAGTAATCATTATAAATATTTTAAGGGACATAGCATGGTCCACATTTAAGTAAGCAAAAACCAAAGTTTGAAAGTCTAGTAAGGACCACTAGTAAATAATTAATTAAAGGTGTACATTAAGCTTGACAAATTGCCCCTAATCGCCACTAAATGGACTAATTATCAATTAAAAAGAATAAGCAATGGTAATAGTGCAGACGCACAGTGGCCATGTGGTCGACGCCAAACCCATTTGTCATATATCTTCTATAGAATCCTTTTTTTTCACTAATTCGCTATCAGCTTGATAAGACCCTTTGGTTTAGAATTGGCCTTCTAAGGTAAATTGGTTGACCCTAATCTGATCCCATTATTAGTTTACTAATTAATAGGATTAGGCACTAACTGCATTTGTATTTTTGGGAGGAAGGGTTGGGGGGGGGGGGGGGGGAGGTGGTTGAATCCACGGGCCACGGCGAAGGTTTTTGACTGAGGATTAAGATAGATGTCAATCGGAATATAAATCTGTAAACAATTATATTTATATCTGTATTTCTTATTATGTGTGTTCAATATCAATTAATGTTGGTATGTTTTGGTTTAAAACATAGTAAAATAGGTGTACGTATGCATTTTATTTAAAGAAAAAAAAATACTTCAACTTATTTAAACCCGGAACGGAGGTTGACCTGGTTTATGAGCTGGGTCACTGGTTCAACTAGTGGGTCAATAGTCGAACCACAGAGTCAAATAAAAGATTTTAAAAATTATATATATATATAAGTTTGAGAAATCATAATTCATAACATGAATATGTAAATTAACAAAGAAAAAAAAGGCATATGCCTAAATTAAACTCGCTATTATAATTCAAAATCAAGGTTTCACAAGTAATAGCATTAAAAATTATATAAACTTCACAAGCAAAATAAATGACTATCATAAGATTGCAACAAAGTTTTTGCTAAATAAAATTTTATTACATGTCTTTAAATCTTGTATATTAAAAAAAAAAAGGCAAATCTCAAACTACGTAAATAAAAGAAGAGGAAAAAAAATGTTAAAGACTTAAACTTAAAGCATTAAACAAATAAAACACAAAAAGCGTAAACAAAAGAAAAGAAAATAAGGTTTAAGCAATAAATTATATAACATTTGCTGATATACTCATATCTATATATATGATAACTAGCTATGTGAAACTAAAAAGTGATCCGTTCATAGCAAAAAATTGATGCACAATTGCAAGTTTGAAAAATTGAAATATTGAAAAGTGATTGTTAGAGTAATGTGAATTGGCAGAAAAGTGAGAGAGCAGTGCATTTTTTATATTTCTTTAGAGTTTCTCTTATTTAAATTACCAACTGATGACTCCGATTGGTCTAGGTGCCTGGTCACCGGGTTAGCAGTCAGACCAACTGGGCCAGGCTGGGTTTAATAGCACTCTTAACTTCACTTTAATAATTTTATGAATAATAAAATTGTTAGTTTGTTATGATGTTTTGTCATTATATATAAAAATGAAATTGTTGAAATCAATATATTTAGTTCCATGTTTGATATTTATATTACACATCAATACTTTTCATATTTTTATTATAATCTTGAATTGCTTTTTTCAATTAATATTTTTATACAGTTTGAATGATTAGATCTTATTAAAATATATATATATATATATATATTATCACCATATATAGTCTGTATGTATGTATATATATTATATTTAAATAAAAAATTGATTTCAAATTTTAAAAATATGAGACAATAAACACTATTTTTTTTTGAGGACTAAGTAAGTGAATGAGGGAATATATGAAATATTATCCTTAATAAACTTGTAAAATATAGGAAAAAAAAGAAAAAAAAAAAGAAAGATAACGTAAGTATGCTACTAAATTAGAATATAATAAAAGAAATAACTATAAACATACATAATTATTTAGGCTCAATTTTTTTTTTCTTTTTTGGTTCAAATCTATAATATAACCATACGTATGTCTATTTACGGTTTTCTTTTATGTCATATTTTTACCATGTATTTTTTTAAAGCTTAAACTGAATGAAATCTATATTCTTTTTTCTTTTCTTTTTTGATAAAAATGAAATATATATTCCGTACAATATATATTTTGTCCCATATATTATTAACTACGGTTAAAAATATTAGCTTATTTTTATTGTTAACTATTTATTCTTGTAAAATAAATTCATTCAATACTTATAGCTTACGATTGGATTAGTTTAATGTCATCTAGAAAGAAAATATATAACTTTTTAAAATGTTATATGTGAGAGGGAGATTTGTCTCAGACCTCAATAAAAGAATTGTTCACTTTGGGAATGGGTCGATAAGACCGATGCCACCCTCACGAATTTGCTCAATCCCACATTGGAGAGACACTCATGTTTTAGGCTCAGGCTTATAAGGTATGTGTGGGAGGCGTCTCTCCCTGATGTGGGATGTGTAATAGTGGTACACTTATGTCTTAGGCTCAGGCTTATAAGGCATGTGTGGGAGATGTCTCTCCCCGATGTGGGATTGAACAAATTCGTGAGGGTGGTATCGGTCTCTTCGGCCTATTTCCAAAGCGAACAATTCCTTTGTTGGAGTCTGAGACAAATCAATGTTTTTTTTAATATTCAAAAGAAACCCATGAAAATTAAACAAGAAAGAGTTTTTTTTTTTTTTTTTTCTTCTTCTTCTTTGTGGACGGAGCCATGGTTGGACTTGGGGGGCAATGGCCCCCCAAATTTTTTTAAAATTATATTATTATATATAGGTACTAATTTTAGCAATTTTGTTTTATTAAATTACACTTTTGCCTACTTAACAATATCATTAATTCTTTTAAGAATATTATTATACTGTCATAATTAAAAAATTTTCTATAACATTTTTACAAACTATTAAGGTAGCAAATTCTTATTGGTTTGCATTTGGGCTCACCATTTGCATTATTTTTAAACTTACCAATAACCACTCATCACATAAGTAATTTGTAAAAAAGTTTATAACTCTAGCATTTTCCTTATTTTAAAGACCAAATCTAAAACAAAATATTCAAGCCCTAAAAAATTAGTCCAATAATAAAATTACTAATAGTAAAACTAAAAAAAATTAAGCATAATCAACTAATTTTACCCAAAACAAATAATCTGAACATTTTAAAAATTTTAAACAACCAACAGTTAAGTAACAATAAAGTCGAAAGTTGAAATCACTGTATACAACTAGCAACAAAGCCATTCTAACTTTCGGCTTTGTCTCTGAATAGAGAAACATGATTTGATCTAAGCCACACTTGTCAAAATAGCTCAAAGCAATAGGAAAATTGTAATCAAAGAGAGACAGAAGTCTAAGTCATTTCAGCGACTATGCCATTTTTTCGCAGTATCAAATGAAGCAGGAATTTTTTTTTTTTTAATAAAATTTTAAAATGTGGTTTGAATTTTCTGAAAAAAGTGTTCCTCGAAGTTTCATTTGACCCAGGCCCAGGACTTAACAACAAAGCAGGTATGAGACGAACACGTGGATAAGCGAGCAAGATTTCGTGCCCAATAGATGATTGACAATTGGCGGGAGTTTGAAAAAATTTCAGGACAAAATTGTCATTCAATTCACTCTAACAACGCAAATGACAATTTTGCCCTGAAATTTTTGAATAACAATTTTGCTCTGAAATTTTTTCAACTCCCACCAGTTGTAAATCATCTATTGGACACAAAATACCAAATAGGATGCTGATGTGATAATACAGAAACACAATATACTTTCTCCACATTCACGTGGACAAGCGAGTGGCGGAGACAGTCAAACCAATAATTCACTAGCGTATCCTGTAGATTCATTCAGGCCCAAGTTGCTGTGGGTCCAGCGAGATGTGAACATGTCCTCTCACAGTCTCACCTATGTGGCCCACAAAGCAGGTAAGTAGGATGATTCTCTTTGCATTTATACAATCCGATTTTGTATAATTTCTTTATTTCAGCTCTTTAAAAAGCCATTCTAATTTCAGTAAAATAAATAAATATCTGAGCATTAAGAGTCATATCAATTGCTTGTATAATAAAAAGATGACCGCATTTTAGCCCACCAAACTAAAAATTTACTTACGTTAGGTCATGTAAAGTTATAGTTTATAAAAACTACATAGTTATCACGATAATTGTATAAATTTATATTGATACTATTTATTTTGCAATTAATTTTTATTATTTCTTACGTATTTCAAGAATAAAAAAATAGAGTAAATGGTAGTTGTTGTGTGTGAAGAAAGAGAAATAATTTAAAAAATCAAGAAAATTTGATTTTAATGAAATATAGTGTAAAATAGATAATTTGATATTGAGTGTTTTGAAAAATATATAAAATAGGAAAAGTAAGTTTGTATGCTATAATAAACAGAAATTTTTACACAAATTGATGCGAATACTCTAAGATAGGTACATTCTATTTTAATTCTAAAAATATCCTAACATCAATTGGTATATTAGAGTGTTAAAAAAATGATTACATCTTTATTAAACAATAATTATTTATTAAAAATTTTGTATGAATAAAATGGTTTTGTCAATTCTTTAGTTGTCAAAGTACCACATGCAATTCACATGGAAATTTTTTTAAGAGAAATTCGATCCGAAGCTGGCATAAAACACTGCTTTTACGCCAGCCAATGAAAATATGCCATGTGATTCTCCTTCAAGATATACATTCCTTTACTTTACTCTTTTTTTTCTTTGGATTTTCTTTCTCTCCCCATTCCCTCAGTTACTCTCTCTACTTCACTCTTTGAATTTTCAAAGACAAAACTTTTACTATATGAGTATCTGTGACTGATTCTCTCTCACACACAAAAAGTCAGCCAACCCAAAGCAGAATTTGTGTTCATAATCATCATCAAAGCTCATCAAACATGCCACGTGATTCTCCTTCAAGATATACATTCCTTTACTTTACTCTTTTTTTTTTCTTTGGATTTTCTTTCTCTCCCCGTTCCCTCAGTTACTCTCTCTACTTCACTCTTTGAATTTTCAAAGACAAAACTTTTACTATCTGAGTATCTGTGATTGATTCTCTCTCACACACAAAAAGTCAGCCAACCTAAAGAAGAATTTGTGTTCATAATCATCATCAAAGATCATCCAACATGCCACATGATTCTCCTTCAAGATATACATTCCTCTACTTTACTCTTTTTTTTTTCTTTGGATTTTCTTTCTCTCCCTATTCCCTCAGTTACTCTCTCTACTTCACTCTTTGAATTTTCAAAGACAAAACTTTTACTATCTAAGTATTTGTGACTGATTCTCTCTCACACACAAAAAGTCAGCCAACCCAAAGCAGAGTTTGTGTTCATAATCATCATCAAAGATCATTGTTGATGCTCATTTTGGGAAGCCCAGTAGAAGGAAGAAGCCCAGCAACATGGGCAGAAAGGAGTTAGTAATTGGATAGAAAAGTCATTAAGCCCAAGTAGCAGGAATAATGGATCATAGGCCCATAAAATAAACAAATGGGCTTGGAGGAAGAAAACAGGCCTAAAGGAGTCCGGAGAGAGAGAAGTAGCAAACCCATGGGCACTATGTGATGTAGAAAAGTGAGAATGGACTACAGCAAGCTCGAAGTAATGTAAGTAAAGAAAGTAAAGGGTTGATGGAAAGTCCATGAGCCCCAAGGATGAAGGATAAAGTAACTGGACCAGGGAAACCCAAAGGAGTTAGTAAAAGCCCATGAGAACGCAAAATTAGAAAGGGCTGAGGATACCCAAGGAAAGTAAATGGGCCAAGAATGCCCAAGAGGAAATAAATGGGACACAGAAGCCTGCAAGTAATGTAATAAAAAGCCCAATGATCATACTAAGTCATTGAGAGAAGAATAAGCAGCAGACCTAAAGAGGCCTAGCAAGCTTGGGTTAAATGCTATCATAGCAGAAATGACAGAGTGGTGTGGCAGGAAATGATAGCAAGACTGTAGAAAGGAGCAAAAGAGTGGGTTGAAGGAAGAAAAGCCCACAATCAAGCAAAGCCCAACCCTTAAAGGGAGCATGCCATAAAGAATGGGAAGTCAGAAAATAGCTCACGCTATAAGAAGTCAAGGATGGACGGCAGAATGTGCAGACGAGCCTCCAGACTATGGCAAACGCATGAGCAGCGGGCAAGTTTTGGACATACACAAAAGAGGAGCACACGCAAGGCCTAGAGACCACTAGCCTGTATCCAACCAATACAGGAAGTGGTGGGTCATGGATTAGAGGTAAGAGGGCATGGTTTGGCGATAGGGAGAGGGGGAAAACCTATTCTGGGGTTCCTGCTCAGGCTCTTTTGGGAGAAATGTCCTGCTGGGATGACATACTGCCCAAAAGAAGTAAGGATGAGTTGAAACCACTAGGTGCATGCCATGAGAGATAGAGAGGGAGCACCCACACCGTAGCAGGTAAGAATGCAACAGAAAACAAACAAACAAAATAGTCTTCTTTGTTTGGCGATGGGGAGTGGCATAGCTAGCACAGGTAAGTGGTGCTGACTGGGCGACTGACAAACCAGTGATGGTCAGCAAGGATACCCAAACCAGACAAAGGTAGTTAAAGGCTAAAATAGTAAAAGCCAGTTACGGCAGGCATTATATAAAGGACCTTTGCTGTGCACAGTAAAAGGAGATTACAAACACAGTAATAGTAACCTCTAGGAGAGAATCACAATAAATAAGCAAGTACTAAGAAAGAAAACGAAAAGAAAAGAAAGGAAGAATTAGAAAGAACAAAAAACGGAGAGCATAGAATGGCAGACATGTACCAATAAGTTGATCCCCTCTCTCCCTCTAAAGCCCTACTCTCTGTAAAAGGTAAAAGATTCTTCTGGGCACAGGCCATTTAGCCCCGTTCCCTCAAAGCAATTAATTTCTTTCGAGGGAGATTATTTACATTGAGGAAATGGTTCCCTTCTTGGTTTTGGCCCTATAATATAATTTGGCACGGCAAACTGATATTTCCCTCTTTGATTCAACAAACTCATTACTATTTCTTCCCCACTTTTTTCTGTTATTTTATGTATAGGGCGTCTTTTGTCGCTCCCCTTTGTTTATTCTGTCTAAATAGTGAACGCATTTCTTTTGTTATCTTTATTACATCTGCCTATCATAACTTTCCTATAGCAGCTCCGCCTATCATGGGCATGTGATCAAAGCTTTGGCAAACTGGGCATAGTTTGTGCACAAGTCAGACCAAGGTGGGTTACAATTGGACCGATCCCAACTCCCTAATCCAAAACACTTGGGCCTAGTACAGCAGGAGGCAGCCCAGCCCAGCCCAACATTACGAAAAGGCCTTCCACATTTAAATTGGCGACTTCATTGGGGAGTTGGGAAGCAGATAGGGATAGAAACCCTCGCAAACAAATGCTCCCAAAATCCAGGACAACGCGAAACATGAGCGTCGTGCCCTCGCAGGCAGAGTATAGGCCAACGACGCCTCACCAACAGTGGTCTAACCAGACAGAAAACGTTAACAAAATGGGGGCTAAACCCCAACCACAGCCAAGAATCCCCACTGACAATGCCAATGTCTTCATTGAGGTGTTGCAGTCCCTGCAGCACTCACAGCAGCAAATGATGGAAGAAATTCGTCAGCTGAAAATAGACAAAACAAAGGAGAAAGGGAGCCAGCATGACCCAGAGCATGCGGCAAATAAAGAGAAGACACCAGCAGGAGGTGTCCCATAGCATGCGGAATAACATTTCATCACTATGGCTGAAGTAGCGGCCCTCCTGGAGCAAGAGAGGCCCAGAGCACCTAAGGAGAGATTCTATGCACGAAGACCTCCTTACCTACAAAAGGTACTTAGCAAACCGTACCCCAAGAGATATGAACCACGGGCCTTCGTGAAGTACGATGACAAGAAGGGAAGTGCCGTTGAGCACGTGAGCAAGTTTATTGATACTCTTGGCCCTTATGCAGCAGACGAGGACTTATATCTTTGGGAGTTTTCCAAATCACAATGTGACCGGGCATACACCTAGTACATCGGTCTAAAGTCAGGATCCATCCCAACTTGGGATGACATGGTGGATGTATTTTGCACTAAATACTTCCATGGAGAAGAAACGGTAACGCTTGCAACCCTGCAAGTAACCAAACAAAGAAATGGTAAGGATTTAATGGAATATATTAAAAGGTTCAGGGAGATAGCACTCGATTGCTATGATCATTGTGAAGAAAGAACATTGGTGGAAATGTGTATGACAAATATGATCAAGGAGTACAGGGCAATCTAGGAAAACTTAGAAATCTCTCAGTTTATGCAGTTGTTGCAAAAAGCCAAGAAGACTACCCAGTTAGTAAAGCCAAGTTCCGACAAAAGAAATGCTCCACAGGCTATGGCAGTATCCACTGGTAAACGAATGAGGAAAACTAATGGAAGGGAATACAATACTCTCCCACTAATACCATGTACCTCAAAGGCATTAGATGTGCTCCTAGACAAGTGGATAGCAGATGGAGTCTTTAAGCCTAATCAAGTTTCTAGAGAGCCCACAGAAGAAGATTGAAGGGACCCATGCTTTTGCCGTTTGCACAACTACATGCAACATCCTACCGTGGAATGTTGGACGCTCCGCAGACTGGTACACTGCAGGATCAAAGAAGGGACTCTAGAACTATCTTAGCAGGAAGTTCAAAGAAACCCCCTCCCAACCAACAGAGGGAAGGGTGTAGCGGCGGTAGTAATTTGTGCAAATCCAGGGGAGGACGAGGAGGAGAATCCAGTCCTGCTTGCCGTAGCAATTACCTCCTTACAGAAGAGCTCCAAATTCAAAAATTTGTTTAACCAATTGGGGCTTACGGTGAAAGAGCGAAAGATAGCCACAGAGGCCTTGGTAAGCATTGCATCTGGGGCAAGAATATAATATTTATCAGCGGAAGTCACAGATGACAAAGCCCTCTTACAGGAATCAAGTGAAATCACTTTTAGTAATAAGGATATGGAGGTGGGGTACCTAGACCATAATAGGCCCCTTTACTTAGTAACATCCATAAATCAAATCCCCATCAAGAGAGTCTTGATGGATACAGGTGCTTCTGTAAATCTCATTCCATTGAGCACTTTATAAGTGGCAGGAATTTCAGAAAGGAAGATTCAGGGGTGCCCAATGGAAATGACAGGGTTCAGAGGAAGGGGCAAATACACCGCAGGCCACATCCAACTGTGGTTAAAGGTAGGCCCCATAGCTTCCTTAGCTCGATTCCACGTGGTAAAGACAGAGGTCTCATATCATGTGCTTTTGGGGAGACCATGGTTGCACAAACACCGATTAGTCCTATCCACCTATCACCAGTGCATGAAGGGAATGATGAATGGCAGAATGATACGCATAGTAGCGAATCCCTCGCCATTTGAGTAGGCGGATGCTCATTTAGTAGAAATTATGTTCTACGACCAATGGACACCATTTGGAAAAAACTCAGTATTAAAGTCATGAGGCACATTCGTACCTAAGTGGGAAGACATCCAAAGTGATCCAGAGCCTGATCTAAGGGAGTTGCTATCACGAAAGAAGAAAAGGAAGGAAGCACCTGCCGCAGAGTCAGATGATACACCACAATGTGTCAGAGTCCAGTGCCTTGATGGAAGGATTATATACAAATTATAAAGGTGCGCGGGGCCCACGAGTGAAATACAAGCGGGCCCTAGACAAGAGTGACAACACAAGAGCCTGATGTGTTGCTTGGCTCAAGAAAGCTTAGAGAAAGGAAGTAATGAAGAGAAAGATGAGGAAGTCCTGGCAGAAAAGGATGCATAAGTTATGGCAGAAGAAAAGTTGGAAGAAATTAACCTGGGGTCCGACTCACAGGAACCAAGGCCCATCTCAATCAGTTCAAGGTTGTCAGAAAAGGAAAAGTCCGAATTGATATTGTTGCTGAAGGAATACAAGGATGTCTTTGCATAAGATTATAGTGAAATGCCAGGGTTGGATCCGGGACTAGTAGTGCATACACTGAATGTGGATCCTGAGGCCAAGCCAATGGCCCAACCTGCCAGGACATTCCACACAGAGATAGAATGACAAATAGTCAAGGAGGTACAGAAATTGCTAGTTGCAGGTTTCATTAAGCCCCTTCAGCACCCGCGTTGGTTGTCCAACATAGTGCCAGTAAAAAAGAAGAACGGGCAGATAAGGTGTTGCGTAGATTTTAGAAATCTTAACAGGGTCTGCCCGAAAGACAAATTCCTACTGCCAAAAATGGATTTATTGATAGATTCTACGGCAGGAAGCGCCATGTTTTCATTCATAGACAGATTCAATGGGTACAATCAAATCAGAATGGCGCCAAAGGATGCGGAGAAAACTGCCTCCAGAACACCTATAGGCAACTTCTACTACACAATGATGCCGTTTGGGTTGAAAAATACAGGTGCAACTTATCAACGAACAATGACGGCTATATTTCACGACATGTTGCATTAGGAACTGGAGGACTATGTGGATGACATAGTGGTAAAATCAAAGAAGTGAGAAGAACACGTCCAAGTGTTGAAGAAGGTATTTGAGAGGTGTAGAACTTTCAAACTAAGGATGAACCCTCTCAAGTGCGTGTTTGGAGTGTCCTCGGGGAAATTCTTGGGTTTCTTGGTTCACAGCAGAGGAATAGACGTGGACCCGGCCAAAGTTACTGCCACAGCAACCATGAAACCTCCAGCCATAGTAAAGGAGTTGAAGAGTTTCTTGGAGAAGGTCTCATATATCCGAAGATCCATTTCTAGATTGGCATCAATTACTTCTGCTTTCGGTAAATTACTTAAGAAGGGACAAAGCTTTGAGTGGGGAGAAGCACAACAGACGACCTTCAAAAGGCTACAGCAGATTATGATGAACCTCCCTACTATGCAAGCCCCAATCTGCAAGAAGCCATTGTTGCTCTACCTAGCAACCAACCAGTGTGCCATAGGTGTATTGATTGCCCAAGAGGATGAAGATGGCATTGAGCAACCAGTTTACTACATTAGCCGTGCTCTAAAAGATACAAAAACTCATTACCTAAGGGCAGAAAGGGCATACTTGCCTATTGTGTATGCTTCGCAAAGGCTATGCCATTATTTCTTGGCTTACGAGGTATGGCTGATGACTAAGTCTCACGCAATCAAAGCTTTATTGTGGCAACCGATTCTCTCTGGAAGAATATCCCAGTGGTTATTACAATTGTCACAGTATGACCTGAAAACGGGAACGCCTAAGGTAGTAAAGAGTCAAGCTATAACAGATTTGTTGGCATAGTTTCCAAGAGAAGAAGAATTCCCGCTGGATGATGAAGTCCTAAGAGAAGTAGCCATGGTAAAAGAAGTCAGAGAGTAATGGGTAATAAAATTTGATGGGTCTTCTACCACCTAATCAGGAGGAGTGGGAGTAATTTTGTATCATGAAGAAAACAAGGCTGTGACACTATCATTCAAATTAGAATTCCCCTGTTCGAGCAACATAACAGAATATGAAGCTTATCTAACCGGGCTAACCACGGCCCTCGAAATGAGAATCAAGCATTTAAGAGTAATGAGTGATTCGAACTTAGTGGTCTGCTAGATCAAAGGGAGCTTCTCCTTAAAGGAACCCAACCTAGCCCCGTATAGAACAATGGCCCAGAAGATGGAAGAAAAGTTTTCAACCTTTAAAATAGAGCATACTCCAAGGAATGAAAACCGGTTTGCGCATGCGCTGGCCGCATTAGGCTTACAAATAATTTTTGAAATAGCACCAGGATAGAAGTCAGCAAGGGGAAAGAGTCTATTATTGAAATGTTGAAGGAAAGGTTCCAGGAGAAATAGTGTGAAGGAGATTATGGATTCCCATAAGGGAGGCCTTGATGAAAGAAGAAGATGCTGTAGAGCTAAAGGTGCTAAAAGACTACGCCCTAGTAAGAGGAGAATTGTACCGCAGGATGCCAGGTGGGGTCTTGTCCAGATGTTGTCTGTTCTAAGGTTGGGCAGTAAGGGTCGGAGAAGGGCAATCACTCATTCTTAAAACCAGCATTCTTAAGACCAAAGAGCCGTGAGGAAAGGGGGGGCTTTTTGTTCCATAAGGTAGGAGGAGGCCTAAAGAAAGTTAAAGGAGGTGCATGACAAAACTTGCAGATTCTGTAGAAAGGTCAACCTTTACCGTAGACTTCAAAGGGCAAGCTTCTATTGGCCAAGTATGTAAAAAGACGCAGACCAAGTCCAAACCTAATGCGAGACCTACCAACTTGCAGCGGACAAAGAGGAAAGTTACGCTGTGTTCGTTAGTGAAAACTGGAGAAGTCCATTCATGCAGTACTTAACAGAAGGTATCCTGCCACAAAAGCACAGCGAAAGATACAAGCTTAAGAGGTTGGCAACACATTACTTTTTGCATAATGTAGTCCTTTTCAAAAAAGGGTATGATGAGGATCCCTTAAGATGTTTGAGTCCCGAGGAAGCAAAATGGATGATAAAAGAAGTGCACTTAAGAAAGTGTGGGGAACACTAAGGGAAGAAAAAGTTGTACAGATGCCTGCTACAAATGGGTTACTACTGGCCCACTATGAAGAAAGACGCAGCAGAATTTGTAAAGAAATGTCATAGCTGCCAAGTACAGGCCAACTTGATTCATACTCATCCGCAGAACTTACACAGCATGGTCACCCCATGACCCTTCCACACCTGGGGGCTTGATTTGGTGGGACCAGTGAACCCCCCATCGCGTAGGTACATATGGATCCTGGTGGTTACGAAATACTTCACCAAATGGACAGAGGCAGTGCCACTCCGTAAAGCCACGAGAGGAGCAGTAGCAAACTTCATCAAAGAAAATATAATTGTGAGGTTTAGGGTACCCCACAGGATTATCAGTGACAATGGCACACCCTTTGTCAACAATGAAGTAAGAAAGATGCTGAAATTCTACCAAGTCAAGTATCATCGTTCATCACCCTATTACCCTCAAGGAAACGGTAAGCAGATGCGACAAACAAAACCCTCATAAAGATCATTAGCAAAATGAGTCAAGAGTATACAGGAGGATAGGCAATGCATCTGCCAGATGCTCTCTGGGCCTATAGAAATTCGCCAAAGTCGGCCACAAGGTTTTACCTTTTTCCTTAGTCTACGGGACAGAGGTAATGAACCCGGCAGAAGTAATGACTCCATCCTTGAGAGTAATGCAGATGCGGGAAAAGGAAAAAGAAAATGAGGTTTTTACAGCAGAAAGGTATGAAGACCTAGAAGGACTTGAAGAAAGAAGGGAAGAGGCTCAAGACCACAGTCGTAGATATAGACAAAGAATGACTGAAGCCTATGGCAGAATGACTAAAGAGAGAATGTTCGTGGAAAGACAACTCGTGTTAAAGGTAGCAGACTACGTCAGGCGAGGCATGGCAGGACCATCTAAGTTTGCACCAAAATAGGAGGGACCTCTTGTGATAAGAGAGGCACATCCAAGTGGGTATTATCTTTTAGCCCAGATAAATGGCAAGGACCTGATGGATCCCATCAATGGGAAGTGGCTGAAATGTTATTATGCTTAAAGGAAAAAAAAAAAAAAAGGTTATGAAGTTATCCCTTTTGTTTAGTGAGTTTTATGTTTCCTTTTTTTTTTTCCCTTCAAGTGACTATGTCACAAAACAAGATTGTAACGTGCTTTCATAAAGTATGTAATGAAAAGGTACGAAGTATTATAAAAACATTCTATATCATTGTAATAGCAAAAGCAGTAACAAAATGTAGCATCTTATAGTTATAAACTCAAACTGTGGCAGTCATATCAAACTTGCCAAATAAGTACTATAGAAAAAAATAAAGTGTACTAGATGGGGTAGTAAAAGAAGGAAAAAGAAAAAAAAAAGGAACCGCATCATCATCAACGAAGCCCAGAAATAAGAGTCTGGTCTCCAAAACGGCTAGATCCACCAATGCTGGAAAGAAGGTGCTCACGACGACCCTCAAAGTCTGCCACCTCCTTCCTCAGAGCCTCAATGCGTGTATCAATGACATCAACAGCAGGTTGAACCCTCCTCATAAAGAAGGCTTAGGCAATCTCACAAAGATGGTCTAGAATGAACTCCACAACAAAGCCCACGCTAACAAGCTCCTAAATCGCAGCCCTCCATTGCAAGGTCCTCTCGGAAGAAATAGTGTCAACAAAGTTATGCTCAATGTCATTCATCATGCTCCCTAGCATCTTCAAAAAGTGCTCTCTGGTAGAACGGCTAGGGCGGAATCCTTGCATGAAGTCACTATGGTACTGTATACTGCCTCTAAATGAGAAGCACAATCCTTGGGAACTCTGAAGCCATGGAAATCTACATAAGGAGGCCCAAAACCTTAGAAGTCTATAGGATCGAGATCGTTAACCTCAGACTGATCAAAACGAGTAAAGAAGGCTGCGACCTCGCTCACAGGGTCCGAAACCGTGGCAGAACTGATGCCCACCTTAAACTGAGAAGGGGCAGTAGGGAGAGGACCTATCAAGAAAACATGAAGCATGGTGTGAGAAACCATGAGTTAAGAAGAACGAACTCATAATGAAGAAGTAAAGAAAGAGATGAGGGAAAGAAACACACTAGGACTCGTAAGAGTAGGGGCTGTGGAGATGGTAGGAACTAGTGCTGTGGGAATGACAGAAACTGACACCGTAGGTACGGTAGAAATTGGTGCTGAAAATATGGCAGAAACGGGTGCTACAAGTGCGGTAGGAGAAGTGGCTGTAGGCATCTCTGTGTCTACTGCAACTCCTGGCTCCTCAAAGGTCCCTACGATCAGAGGAATGGACATACAAAGTAAAGGGAGACTGCAGCAAAGAGGTGACACAAATATATATGTACAAAGAGGAGATAACCAAAAAAAAAAAAAAAAATGGAAGAAGGGAACTTAACAACATAAGGAGACACATACCCATGAATTCGGCCTCATGCTCAGCACTTTCCTCTTCCTTAGAATCAGAAACTCTTTTCTTCATGGTAGGTTCGTCATCAGGATCCTCAAGAACGTCCTCAGATCCCTCAGAAGACAAATCTGCGTCAGGTCCACGTGTGGCAGAGCTTGGGATGGAAGAAGGGGTAATCACCAAAGAAGAACCATCTTTCACAGCCTGAGATAAAGCTGCGAATGGATCAATGGTAGAAATAACGAGAGGTGTGGCAGGAGAAGTAACCTCGGTCTAAGCAACAACAGGAGGAATGGCTCCCTCTTAGGGAGTAAATGTCTCGGCATGAATGGGAGTAGTCTCACTAACCCTCTCCGCATAAGTACCCTCACCTATGGGTACCAGCTCAGTGGAAGGGATAGGAGCCTCAGTAGAAGTTCCCTGTACAGCAGAAGGAGGGGCAGGAGTTGCAGCCTCAAACACCACATCAACCCCATCAAAGAAACCTTCCATGGGTGTGCCCATGGAGGCAGAAAGCTCCTCAGCCGTGGGGTGATATATGGAGATAAGCTCGGGCTCATCTTGGAAGACAAAAAAAAAAAAAAAAAAAAAAAAAAAAGAGGAGGGAAAAGAAGGAAAAATGAGGAACAAAGAAATCCATGACTGGTAATGATGTTGAAAGGGAGATGAGACAACCAATGGCATATGGCAGAGGAAATATGTGCAAAAGAGAAAAAAAAAAAAAAGTAGGAAGAAAGGAAAGAGACATACCTCAAACTCGGGCTCATCAAGTAATATAGGACGGGTGGCAGATACATCCTCTTTATGCTTAGATTGCAAAAGAAAAGACAGCAGAAAACAAAGATGAAGAGATGAGTTAACAAGTGTATAAGGGTTAACCACTGGAAAGCCCTATAAATAAATAAATAAATATATATATATATATATATATATGTATAAAGTTAGAGATAACATACTCTTCACTCAGTGGTGGTGGACGCAGGAGGAGGAGAGGTCTTTCTCTTACTGCCTCGTGTCCTATTGGAGGGAGGAGTATCGGTAGATAGCAACGGAGCAGTGAGCTTAGACTTGCTGGCAATAGGGCGCACGTTAGAATGAGTACGGGCGGAAGGAGGAGGAGAGCTCTCTAAAACTATATTGCCAATGGGAGGGAGGCCACTCTCAAAAGGCACAACGTCTAAGCAAGTCGCAGAAGAATCATCACCCTTTTTGGCAGACTTAGGCTTGGCAGAACCTTTCTTACTTGGAACAGGAATGTTTATCACCTTTACTTTCTTCTCTCAACCCATGGGATAGTCACCGGCATGCCGTAACCACCCTCTATCCTCCTCAACCCACTCAAAAATGGCAGACCGACTTTACTTCCTAGCATATGCCAACATAGATTTAGAGGGTAGAAGCAGCCGAGGGTTGGCTGAAATGACTGCACTAAGCCTGTCAAGAGGAATAAGAGAAAAACCACGGCTACCCATCTATTCCTGCTCAAATGAAGTCATCATGGCCTGCTAGTATCCGTGCATAGCAGGAGTACAAATGCCCTCTCTCTGTGAGCCTGGAATAGTAACCACAGTGAAACGCTTGCTTTAGAACTCAAAGGCAGCATGCCGCAGGAATGGTTAAACGGAAATGGGAGACTCTATAAGGGAAGAAAGATCATTAGGAATATCCTGATCTAGCCCGAACTGTCTTCTCACCCTGTTGGCAGGATAGTGCTCAAACCTAATGCCCTCGTTAACCAGATAAGGCAACCACCCAGCGTTGGTGGCTGCCAAGTAAGTAATCCCTCTTTCCTTAAAACCGGTCAATAGGGTGGTGGTCCCGGCAGTGTCAACAAATGGACCCATAACAGAATTTGCGCATGTGTAACCTATACCTAAGTTCCTATATGCTCTCCAAGAAAACCCAACTCGTTTATCAAAAAACTCAACAGCAGGATGATCAATTGGCTTTAAACCAACCCAACGAAAAGGCAACGGAAAGTTAAACTCAAATCTACCACAGAAATCGGTAATGACTCTCGGGCACAACTGATATTTCTCCTTAGCAAAACGGACGGGTCTACACTTCGCCAAGTGCTTGGCACAACGCTTATACAACAAGTGCTGTAGAATAGTACTGTGAACAGAAGAAGTGACTATATGGCAAGAGCCTGCCTGATTTTCATCACTCTGCAGAATGTCTAACTGAACATATAAATGTCCCAAGAACATGGGAGCCAATGGTAGACTTATCCCGGCAGATATCTTAATAGCTAATCGAAAATATAAAGGCTTTACAGTATAATGGGGATGAGAGCCAAAGATAAACTTACAAAGCCAGAACGTGATAAAGGCCGCACAGCGAGTAAAAACAGAAATCTTGGAAGAGGAACCAACCCAAAATGACAACTTTGCATTGCCACTTATCTTTTTCTTCAACTCGGCCTCCACGGCCTTTTTTTCCGGAGAAAGCTCTAAAGCACCAGGATCAACATCACCAAGGATGCGCAAAAACAACTAATTTGTTACATCTTCCAAAGTCACAGTGATCTCACCATAAGAAAGAAAGAAAGTGTGAGTGGTGGTACACCACCGGCGGACCAAATGACGAAGGTTGAAGAGGTCCCTATAGTTAGATAAACAGCGGGATGAAACAATAGCCCTCAATACACCGGCCCATTATAGCAACCCTATAAAACCCGTGTCGGACAACTCCCTATCCACCCATTCCTTCCAACCCAAAGCGGTGCCCGATCCAAACTCAAAGTGAATGGGCACGAGGAGTGAAGTGCCTTGGCGGATGATGAGGTCGGGAATCGAGGAAGCCAACGAAGCCCAAGAAACGTCTGAAATCAATGGCAAAGGGCAAGCCACACGCGGCCTGGCAGTGGTGGCATGTAATCATCGAGAACTTTTGGGAATTGGGCATGGATATCGTACCAAGGATCTATAAAAGGAGCGCACTCACTATCAGGGGCACGCCGCGCTTCCTCCTCGTCAGAATGGTCCGATTCGGAATACACGGCCTTTTCGCCTACATCGCGCGCAGCGGGAGGATTGTAGACAATCTCTTTTCCCTTACGAGGAGAAGAACTTTGGCTTTTTGCTGACGTCATGATGTAGCGGTTGATCAGAGTAAACGGATGAAAGTGTTTGAGAAGGGAAACACGGTGAAGAAAATGTTTGTGTTGAAAAGAAAGAAAGTGTTTGTGTTTGGAATGTGAAGGGAATTTCTCTTAAATACCAACGTCATTAACACTAACACGAAAGGTTGCGATGGGTCGGTCATCAAATAAGAGATGGAATTAATGAAGCAGTTGTTGCATTTTAGAATAACTACTAAACTGGAAAATTCGAAGAGACAACATTGTTCATGGCAAGAAAAATACATACATATGTATAAGTTAGGGTCCACTGTTCGAAAAAGCCCGCGAAGAAAAAGAAGAAGAAAAGACAGAAAGGATAGAGAAGTCTTTTATTCGCATATGAACCGCAGGAACACTTCATATGTGCCGGGGGCTAAATGTTGATGCTCATTTTGGAAAGCCCAGTAGAAGGAAGAAGCCTAACAACATAGGCAGAAAGGAGTTAATAATTTGATAGAAAAACCATTAAACCCAAACAGCAGAAATAATGGATCATAGGCCTATAAAATAAATAAATGGGAATTGAGGAAGCAAATGGGCCTAAAGGAGCCCGGAGAGAGAGAAGTAGCAAACCCATGGGCAGTATGTGATGTAGAAAAGTGAGAATGGGCCACAGCAAGCCCGAAGTAATGTAAGTAAAGAAAGTAAGGAGTTGATGGAAAGTCCATGAGCCCCAAGGATGAAGGATAAAGTAATTGGGCCAAGAAAACCCAAATGAGTTAGTAAAAGTCCATGGGAATGCAGAATTAGAAAGGGCCGAGAATGCCCAAGGAAAGTAAATGGGCCAAGGATGCCTAAGAGGAAATAAATGGGACACAGGAGCCTGCAAATAATGTAATAAAAAGCTCAATGATCATACTGAGTAATTGAGAGAAGAATAAGCAGCAGACCCAAAGAGGCCCAACAGGCTTGGGTCAAATGCCATCACATTAGAAATGGCAGAGTGGTGCGGCAGGAAATGGTAGCAAGACTGCAGAAATGAGCAAAAGAGTGGGCTAAAAGAAGAAAAGCCCACAATCAAGAAAGCCCAGCCCCTAAAGGGAACATGCCATAAAGAATGGGAAGTCAGAAAATAGCTCACGCCATAAGAAGTCAAGGATGGGCGGCAGAATGTGTAGACGAGCCTTCAGACCATGGCAAACGCATAAGCAGCAAGCAAGTTTTGGACATACATAGAAGTGGAGCACGCGCAAGGCCTAAACACCACCAGCAATTACCTAACCAATACAGGAAGTGGTGGGTCATTGGTCAGAGGTAAGAGGGCATGGTCTGGCAGTGGGGAGAGGGAGAAAACCTATTCTGGAGTTCCTGCTCAAGCTCTTTTGAGAGAAATGTCCTACTGGGATGACATACCGCCTAAAAGAAGTAAGTATGAGTTGGAACCACTTAGTGTATGCCAAACAAACAAACAAAATATTTTTCTTTGTTTGGTGATGGTGAGTGGCATAGCTAGCATAGGAAAGTAGTGCTGGTTGGGCGACTGACAAACCAGTGGTGGTCGGCAAGGACACCCAGACCAAACAAATATAGTTAAAGGCTAAGATAGTAAAAGCCAGCCATGACAGACATTATATAAAGAACCCTTGTCATGCACAGTAAAAGGGGATCACGAACACTTTTTTTTTTTTTTTTGATAGGTAATAAGACTTTTATTAAAAAAAAAAATTGAACATCATGTTCGCGATGGTGAACACTTTGAACAATGAAACAAATACAAGAAGGGGATCACGAACACAGTAATAGTAACCTCTAGGAGAGAATCACAACAAATAAGCAAGTACTGAGAAATAAAACGAAAAGAAAAGAAAGGAAGAATTAGAAAGAACGAAAAACGGAGAGCATAGAATGGCAGGCATGCACCAATAGGTTGATACCCTCTCTCCCTCTAAAGCCCTGCTCTCTACAAAAGGCAAAAGATTCTTCTAGGCACAGGCCTTTTAGCCCCGTTCCCTCAAAGCAATTATTTTCTTTCAAGGGAGATTATTTGCATTGAGGAAATAGTTCCCTTTTTGGTTTTGGCCCTGTAATATAATTTGGCACGACAAACTGATATTTTCCTCTTTGATTCAACAAACTTATTACTATTTCTTCCCCACTTTTTTCTGCTATTTTATGTATGGGGCGTCTTTTGTCGCTCCCCTTTATTAATTCTATCTAAATAGTGAACGCATTTCTTTTGTTATCTTTATTACATCTGTCTGCCATAACTTTCTCATAGCAGTTCTGCCTATCATGGACATGTGATCAAAGTTTTGGCAAATTGGGCATAGTTTGTGCACAAGACGGACCGAGGTGGGTTACAATTGGATCGGTCCCAACTCCCTATTCCAGAATACTTTGGCCCAATACAGCAGGAGGCAGCCCAGCCCAACATTACAAAAAGGCCCACCACAATCATCAAACACTCAAAAAGTCTCAAACTTTCCCTTTCATTGATTCATCCACCTCCATTTTGTGCCTAATAAAAGCAAATAATCACATCTTTCCTGCCATCTCAACCCCACCAAAACCAAACATGCGTCATGGACCTAGCCGTGACAGAGCTAAAAGCATCGAAGCTAATGGAGTTCAAAAGGAGGCCGGTGGTTCAGTGCATCGTCACAGCCTTGTATTGTGTTACAAAACCCCTTTTCCCTTTTTTTTTTTTTTTTTTTTTATTTTTATTTTTATTGTGAAATTTTAGTTTGGAAAAGATAGTCTTTGTAGAATTTGTGATTTCTCTTTTAGATGTAAATTTTCTTTTGATTATGATGTGAAATGTGACATGTTTATGTAAAAAGTTGCAAATTTGAGATATGGGTTTCTATCATTGTTGGATTAGTTTAAGGAATATTGTGAAAGACTTGCAAAAGACCCAAGTTGAATATTGTTGGATTAGGCCGAAGCTTGCATTTTGGTGTTACTTTTCTTTTCCTTCAACTTGAAGCATTGTTTCTGTCTCTGAAACTTTCAGATTTAATGCCCACTGTGTTGACGCATGGATTAGCAGGGAAGATAAGTACCACAAGAGAAGGAAAGCAATGGATTTGATGGTATGGGGAAAAAAAAAAAAAAAGAAGCTAGATGAGAGAGTTAGAGAAGGAACGGAGAGAGAAAAAAAAAATCCAAAGAAAAAAAGTAAAGTAGAGGAATGTTATATAATTTGAAGGAGAACCACGAGGCATGTTTTCATTTACTGGCATAAAAGCAGTGTTTTACGCCAGCTCTGGACTGAATTTAATCTCTTTTTAATGTCTAGATAGATACATAAGTTTAATTTACTTTAGTTTCAATTTATATATAATTAATAAAGATATACCAAAAGTCAAGAGTTTTGTAATTTAATTGGAATTTTAAAATGTTTTCAAAGGAGACAAGACTCAAATCCTCACTCTTCCATTATAACTTGAATTAAAAATAAAAATAAAGATATACTAAAAGTGCAAATTAGACTGATTAAATTACATTGACATTATTGAAACTTCAAAATTTTAATTTGAAAAATAAAACCATTGCTAACAGGGTATTAAATAATTACTTCTTGGTTCCCCCCCACCCCCCCACCGCGCGGATGGATATGTTACATCTTTCCTTTGTTAAATTTATTAAATATTTCTATCTTTTATCTCAAAAAAAAAGAAATACTGAATTTGTTGGGCTTGTAAAGCCAATCATAGGAGCCCATGAAATGTAACATATGTGGGCTCACGTCCACTCAAGCGTTCAGGCCTAGATGACGCTTCTGGGTAGTTTTCTTTACACCCCTCACATAAGTATAATCATAGTTTTTCTTTCAATAAGGGGGAAAATGAGCTTTTGACCCTTATTTTTTTAAAATATCTAGCATAATGTCACTATTTAGCAGAATGACTCTATTTTTGAAACTCGATTTTAACAAAATCGAGTTCTGTATAAAACTCGATATCCTCAAAATCGAGCTAATGTCGAGTTTCACCTAAATTTTCAAAAAATATTAATTGGCAAAATATGCATAAAACTTGACATTACTAATATCGAGTTCCACCTATAACTCGATTTTTTTTAAAAATGAGTTTCAAAGCAGGGACATTATGCTAAATATTTTAAAAAACAAGGGCAAAAGCTCATTTTCTCCAAGAATAAGGCATCTAAATTTGATAGATCTTCAAACATTTACTTGGTTAAGACTATTTAGTAGGTGTGCATGTGGCAAAGATAATGAGCTTAATGGTTAAGACAATTAGTTGGGGAAAAGTCTTTAATGAACAAGGAATATGTTTGAGAGTTTATAAAGGGAAAAAAGAAGGAATGAAAAGAAAAGAAAAAAAAAAAAAGAATGGAAAGCAATTAAATTTTTATTTTTCTCTTGTTTGGATGTTTGAAAGCGAATGAAATGAAAAGTAACCTTGTTAAAGAGTTGAATGGAAATATATTCTTTTATAAGAACATAACTATTATACCATTTCTTTAATAAACATTGGGATATTATTTTTTATAATTAAAAATAAAATATGGATTTTATAGGAACTTCAATAAAAATTCATTAAAACAAGCTCTATTTCCCATTATTTCCTCCCAATTTTGTAGGGATTAAAAATGAGCTTACAAGGAAAAAGAATGGAATGGGTTCCCTCCTTTTAAACTCCCAAACGAGGCCCATGAAAAGAGTACTCTTAAGGAGATTTAAAAAAATAAAATAAAAATTCCTTTCTATTCCCTCTTATTTCTCTCTTTGTTAATTTACCTAGCTAGATTATTAGTGTTCTTCTCATCTACATGTAGGCTTGAGGACGTTAAGGAGCTCAATAGCTTGATTACATCTAGCAGTGTTTTAGGCTAATGGGATTTTCACAAATATTGGTCTATAAATTACAATGTCTTGGCCATTACAAGTTTAACAGATATCATGTAGCTCCTCCTCCCTTACTCCTATAAAAGGGCAAAAAAAGCTTGTACTTATTCGTTCAAAACATATAATAGAGAAAGATAAATTAACTTGAGCTCATGGCCATTACAAGTTTAACACATATCATTTAGTGTCTTGTCCGTTCTCTCAAGTCTCAACCTTGCTATGACGTACAACAGTTTAATCAAAGCTTGGTTTGTATATCTTTAAATCTTGTATAAGGTTAATTAATTACGAATCTAAAAAATGATATAATGAATGACCTTTAATTGAGCTCAATTAGATTAGGTTTCTCAAAATGTAATAAACTAATTTAAACTAGTAAATTTCATGTCAAGTATTGCATCTTAAAGCAAGCTTAAAATAGCAGTTTATTTCATCAACCTCTCCAACAACCATCTTCAAGGTGTAGAGGAAGAGTGGTTTTTGCTTTGAACCCAACATGGTCAAGTGCAATAAAGTGTTCTCAATTATCATTCACGACAAAAGATGAGACTTAATTATTCTTGCGGCCTTTTGGTAGTTCGCTCTAGTACATCAAGGTTACCCTAGCAGATTGTGGCCGCTAGAAGCTTGGAACATGATTTTGTCGACGTGAATCTGACATGAATCCGCTAAACCTCAATCCTAACCTACTGAGTTTATGTCATGTTTGCGAGTCATGTCCAATATTACCATCCCTCGGATTGGGACACAAAAGTCTCTTTCCGCCTAGCCCATGCTCACCTCACATATTGTCCTACATTCATTATATAAAATATATGTAACCCTGGTCTAGTTCCAGACATACCATATAACTTCTCATATACAAATTTCTAAATATATAATTGGTGCGTAATTTTAGTTTAGACCATGCCACAAATAACACAATGAAATAAGTTTTACCACTAATACGCACACCCTGTAAAGAAGAAAAGAAGACAGTAGGATGCACCCATAAGAAGTAAGCCATAGATCGGCCCTTGACAGCTTTTCGTGGAACATAATGATGCCAACATGCCCATAAGGTGTATTAATGGAAGCCAAGGCCCAAGGGTGAGCTAGCTGCTCACCTAAGCACTCAAGTAAGGCAAGGTGCCTCTAAGGCTCTAAGGCAAGAGCCTGTGATTTTTTATTTTTTTATTTTTTTATTTTTTTATTTTCAAAGAAGCTTGTTCTAAAGCCTATTGTTAGATTGCTAATTTTTAGAAGTTTATTCTAAAACCTATTGTTAGGCAAATTAATTTACACAAGCTTTTTTAGAAAATTATTGTTAGATCAATTAATTTATAGGAGTTTGTTGTAGAACCTATTGTTAGAATAATCAGTAGAGCCTTAAACCATGTTAAAGGTATTTTCAAATCAATTAATAGACCTAGTTCTTACATGCAACACATGTCAAAAACACTTAGTTACAATATTTCAATACATTAGATACATATAAGTTCTATATGTATAATATTTAGAACTTGGCACCTTGCTTTAATTGACTAGAGACTTTTTGTCACCTCACACCTCATGCGAAAAAAAAACCTTCGCCCCTAAAGGTCGCCTTTCGCCTTGACTACCTTGGGTGTATTTAGTATTCTATCAAATAATATTTTTCTACATTTTCTCAAAAATTAAAGTCACACTATGCACAAATATTTGAAAAAACACACGACCACAATGACTGTGTGTGTGCATGGCAATGAATGATTGTAAAGAGTATTTTCTTTTTCGAAAAAATGTGCATTACAGCTCATATTTAAGCATTTATTATTCCTTAATGTGTACCCTTATGGCATTTATTAACAAAAACCAAAAGAAAAAAGAACTGACAAAAAGAAAGGGACAAAAAATAAAAAATAAACATTTAGTAATAGATGTTTCTGTCATGATGATCCCAAATCTAAGAGAAGCACTTGCCCACCCGCTATCTCTCATTTTTATAGCTACAAACATGTTCACAGAGATCATATAGAATTCTAAAACTGCATATTTTCATAACAGCCCAAGGGTCTTGATTAAACTTATTTACCAAAATTAAATGCACAATTATAAGAAGATTCAGGATAATAAAATTTTAAAAATATTTGTTGTGGGGGGGGGGAATCTGGAACAGTTCCATAGTGGGCACCCTTGGGTATGACCAAGTACCAAGTCATACTTTGTTAAATCTAGTCTACAATGCTTTAATTCATTACCAAGTCATACTTTGTTAAATCTAGTTTACAATGCTTAATTCATTATGGTTTTTCTCAGTATGGATCGAGGGATTAGGATCCTCTAGAGTTCTAAGGATAACCTTAACATGGAGTTCCTAAAATCCTATTTATCCATTTTGAAATGAGTGAATTCGACTTTATCGTGTCATCAACATTTAAAAACATTGACTGTCACCATATTGGTATTATTGGTATTTATTTAAATTATTGATGACGTGACAAAATCCAATCCCCTGATTTAAAAATGAATGGATGAATTTGGATACTCCATGGTGGAGTTACTGTAAGAACTCTAGAGAATCCTAAATAATTTTTGACACCCAGTCCAAGATATTATTCAATGTGTCAAAGCACTTATTGAGAATCTTAGACACACACTAACAGATTTAGATTAAGCTGCCACCAGCAGAACTCTAGCCATTACTCAATAAAAACTGGTAAAAATGGTTATTTAACAAATTTAGAAGGTACATAACATTGCAAACCCTTCAAAACCAACCTAGACATGGAATTTCAAATAAGAAAAAGCAAAATGATTAGGGGATTCATGGCTCATTAAGGTGCTAAGGCTTCCACATGCATACATGAATCTCATCAAGAATATGGATGCCACATTGGATTGAAACTTACATACTTCTTGAGCAAAATGCATGGTTTTCAAAGAGAAACACCAAGAGCTATGTGCCTATGTCCTCATCATTCAACCTATGTGCTGTTCAGTTTTGGCTATCCCAGGAAGTCCTCATTTTAGAGCTTTAGTCAATTGTGAGAAGTTAGAAGCTTACCAAGACAGGACAAAATCAAACTGGTTAATTGATCTCATACCAATGGTCTATTGATGCCCTTACTGGGCACTTGCACCACCATGGCCACCTCCATAATCTTCAGTGCTCTTTGAAATGCAAACCGCGATCTTTTACTTCCAAGTGTGAATATATAAACAATCTATGCCCCTAGAGATTTGCAAACACCCTATAGCACATATTGCAAGGAAGAATAGTGGTCAGGAATAACTACTACTTAAAGACCTTTTCTTCATGGGACTGCCACTCAGTCAATTGTGCTACCCCTTGGGGTTGTACAAGAAACTTGTCATTTTTCTGGGAGTAACACGTTTGACAAAACTGGTATTAAGAGTAGACATAATTACAACCGAAGCTACAACAACTTAACTACACAACAAAACTTAGTACAATAATGCATTCTACACCACAGCCTCAGAAGTCAGAATCATACACTAATTTTAATTGAGATAAGCACATTCAACAACTATTGTCATTACTATTTAATGATTTTATTTTACAAAGACTCAGACCCAATCCCCTGCCAATCCCACCCCTTGGCCACCTGTGCCACCGTTAAGGTGGTAACTATGATGTCATATAAAACATCATGTAATCACACACTTCACATTTCATCATAGTATAACAAATTGTATGATGAAAGCCTTTTTTTTTTTTTTTAATGATCAAAGCCAATTGATTGTGGGTACTTACCTTCTAAAACTAATCACAAAGTACCTTCTAAAACTAATCACAGAGAATTGCCATCCTACCAAAAACTTCACATTGCGAAAACTAAACCAAAAGGTTTTTTTTTTTTTTTTTTTTGTTTTGTTTTGTTTTGTTTTGATAACACAGTTAATCTTTCTGAAAAAGGGTCATTTCAACTTGCCTCTAGTCAGTACAACCTACGAGCAACTGACCCCACCCGCTAAAACCAGTTATCAGATAATCCAAGGGCGTTCACCCTAGACAGGATAAGCAATTTATGGCTTCATGCTCATGCCAAGGTACAGAAAACTAAACCAGAAGATAACAATTTTTTTCCTAAGGTATTAGCATATGTGCCACAAGGAATATAGACACACTCTATCACCAAATACTAATACTCTGTTAAGAACCCGGTGGTTCCTAATGGGGATGGATAGGAATTATAGGGGAATTGATGGGAATTGTAGGAAAATTGACTTAATTTGAGGTAGTCACCCTCCATAGAGAAATATTGAGAGAGAGATTAAGAAAGAGAGAGATTAAGAGAGAAAGATACACTAATGCACTTAAGTAATGAGTTGGTTTATTCTTCAATTGATATCTAATGTTGAATTACAATCATGTATTTATAGGAGACTAGCTCTAATGTCATTGGCTCACATAGCTCAAGATAATTGGCTAGTTAATTCAACATGTGCTCTATGAATTAAGCCATGTGTTAAATGAGCTACACGTGCTCAAATCCTAACTAACTCATCCTAATCTCAACTAACTAGCTAATTACATAACTAAAGGAATTACAACAATTATTTTATATTCCTAACATACTCGCTCTAACAATCAGCACGGATTTGTCATAATTTGAAACATAGTACTTAAAATGCATGAAGAGAGCTAATCTATATAACTTTAAATTTTCTTTTGGCCAAGCAAAATAGCTAACATGTCATTAAAGGGTCACCAAAAACTTGATATTATATTTCTTAATTCTTATTGCATCATACAAAAACAAATTAAATTAAGAAGCCCATTATATGAATGTAAGAGATATCAATTAGACCCAAATTATGAAATTAACCACAACCCATCAAAGCTCTCACTTACAAGTTTCCCATGTCCTGCTCTTTATTCTTCCTTTTTACTAGTAGTTACTCTATTCTTGTTGCCGTATATCAAACCAGTTTCCTGAAACCAATTCCCCCAGTCAAATTTAAAACCCCACCAAAAAAAAAAAAAAAATCACAACCCATGAATAAGAAAGTAATGAAGAACATTGTGCAATACCTGAGGGTCGGGAATTGGTTTTCGTTTCTCAATGTAGCGATTAGGATCCGAAGCTGCAAGCGCAGCCCTTTCCTACAATACAACAATAATAGTAATCCTCAGACCAATGAGAAAGCTAATTGACTGAATGAATGAATACATATAGGAGAAAGAAAGAAAGAAAACCTGTTGTTCGCGTTTGAGGTCTTGAGAGGGCTTGACCCAAAGAAAATAAGCGAGGGTTCCAGCTACAGCCCAAGAAGCCAAGTTGGTTCCACCTCTAAGGCCTCCCATGGTATTGCCAATGAAGGATCTCACATTTCCCAATGTTCTTCTCCAACTGCTCGTCATCGCTGCTAACCCAACAAAATTCGATCTTTGCTTTGGTTTCCACACTTTTCACTGATATTTCATTTCTTTTTCTGTGCGCTGCTGACACAAAAACACCAACAGTTAGGGGTTTGATGAAAGCAGGGCCGGTTGGGAGTTGGGACTACGGTGAAAATGATCAACGGTGGGAACAAGACATGTCTACAGAGGAAGATTTGATAAAGGATTTTAGTTTGCGTCGTGTCTGAAATCTGAATATGTCCAGTTTGTTTTATTTAACGGTGTTGATACGCGCTACGTGTTCCTAAGAAATCCCTTTGCTTAAATCATATTCCAGTTCCTGGGGCAAAAATTGCACATGGTTTTAAGCGAGGGGTTTAAGTAAAATGTGACATATCATGGTCAATTATTGGTAGTTTATTGGTTATTAGGAAAACAAAAATTCATATCCAAAAAAGCAAAGGAAAAAAAAAAATAGAGACATATGTGTGTTTAAGTATAAGTGCTTGTCGGGTATGGGGGGAATGATCGGTATTTAAATCTCTTGAAAGGAGTTTCACTCACATATACACTTAGATAGATTAGAGTAAAATTTTTATTTTGTATAAAAAAAAGAAAAAGATATACTAATATTATCATCCCAATTAAAATTTTGGGAATTTTTTTTACCAAATATGTTGATAAAAAATAGCTCTCAAATATAAGAGTAAAAAGCAACCTTGGAAAATAAAAGAGTAATCAGGTCCTTAGTTTTTATTTATTATTTATTATTTATTTTATAAGGGTTCAAAATTCGACACAAGCCACGAATACGACACAACATGAAGTTAACAGGTTACAGGTTAAGTTTAACAGTTTTATGTCATATTCGGGTTGACACGACTGATCCATTTAACAAACATGTTGTGTTCATGTCCAACCAACATAACCTGTTTGACTCGTTTAACTAAATGTTATTTTACCAATGCACCTTTCAAAACTTGAAGTATATAAACTTATTAGTTGTTGTGATTTATTTTGTTTGATATATTGTGATTGATTATTTATGATATTGAGATATGCTTTAGTTTTGAATGATTATTTGTAATGCAGTTACTCGTTTTGTTTGGTTTTTCATAGTTCAAATCAATTAGGTTAGAACTAAAATCTGTAATTTTTTTTTTCTTTGATAAAATCTGATAATCATGTCGGGTTAGTGTCGATCCATATAGTTGAATAGTTATGAGTTGACACGACATGAACCTAACATATGAACACAAATTACCACCCCTAATTTTTATATCTATTTACTAGTACTTTTATGTTTTTTTTTTTTTTTTTTGATGAGAAACCAGACAAGAAGCCCGGGCTTTTATTAATAAAACATAATCAATGAACATCAAATAGCAATAATGAGGCAATATCCTCAGGTGGATCAACTAGCCACACCTGGAGCCCTAGACCGCCTTTAGGTTTTTTCGCTAAAGCATCAGCAACCTAGTTACAAGAACGATTAACATGATTGAAAACAAAGGACTAAAAAACCACGGCTTGACAGCGATTGTCTTCAATGACGTTTTCATAGGTTGAAAATCTAGCAATACCTTGATTTATAGCATTGATAACCATCGCTGAATCCCTTTCAAAAATTACTTTGATAAAATCTGATAATCATGTCGGGTTAGTGTCGACCCATATAATTGAATAGTCACGAGTTGATACGACACGAACCCAACATATGAACACAAATTACTACCCCTAATTTTTTTTTATCTATTTACTAGTACTTTTATTTTTTTTTATTTTTTTTTTGGGGAGAAATCAGTCAAGAAGCTTGGGCTTTTATTAATAAATCATAATCAATGAACATCAAATAACAATAATGAGGCAGTATCCTCAAGTGGATCAACTAGCCACACGTGGAGCCGTTGACCGCCTTTAGCTTTTTTCACTAAAGCATCAGCCACACAGTTACAAGAACGACTAACATGATTGAAAGCAAAGGACTGAAAAACCACGGCTTGACAGTGAATGTCTTCAATGACGTTTCCATAGGTTGAAAATCCAGCAATACCTTGATTTATAGCGTTGATAACTATGGCTGAATCCCCTTCAAAAATTACTCTTCAAAGCCCAATCTCAACAACAAATTCAACTGCTCTTCGACACGCTGAAGTTTCCATATTAGCAACGGAATGAGACAGCGGAATAGAAACAGACAACGCGCCAACAAATTCACCCCTCTAATCTCGACCAACTACCCCAATCCCAGCCAAGTTTGTAGCTCTGAAAATGGCTGCATCGAAGTTCACTTTGTGCTAGTTTAGCTTAGGTGGACGCTATTGATGCAGGATGGGAGGTCGAGGCACCACTGGATCCAGTTCTTGAGCTACCAAAAAATCTTGCAGTAAGTTACCTGCCAAGGAGATGATATTTGTAGTGGGGTGCACTGATCGCCCAAAGTGGATTGCGCTTCTCCTATTCCACAAGAACCAAGAACCAGTTGAAATAGTGAACACCTCCTTTTGATAATCTTCCTGAACCTGCAAAAACTAAGAGCGTAAGTCACTAAAATTCAAAGGTTGGGGAGAGCTCGATTGGTGGAAGTAATTGAATGAACTCCAAGCACTTTCCACTTCCTTGCAAGACCAAAAAGCATGCAACGGATCCTCCAGGCAGAGTTGACAAAGCTCACACTTGTTCGAGGAAGTAATTTGTCGGCGAAAGAGGTTGCTCATTATTGGCAAAGCATCATTAGAAGCTCGCCAAATAAAGTGTTCGATCTTGTTAGGAACACATAACCTCCAAACTCCCTTCCAAAATTATTTTTGAGGTTCAACATTTGAGCTTCCTGCTTGGCCGATTGAGTCATAGGAAACGAGAAGCTTATAGGTGCTGCTTACGGTAAACAAACCCGATGGGGAGTGAGCCCAAGCAATTTTATCAGGTGGGCAATGGCGTTTGAAAGGTATACCCAAGATAGCAGAGGCTTCATGGGGCAAGAAAAACTGATGTATAAGTGTGGACACAAGGGTTTAGAGTTGCCACTTAGTTTTTGCAATGGTATAGGAATTATATATATAGCGTTCTTTTTGAGGAAGAATTTTTTATCTTACTACCAAAGTATGAGTTTGAAATTTAGATACGTTCTTGGGAAGGTGTTAGGCACCCAAGATTGCCCAACCCTAAGGTTAGCCTCCCATTTTTGTGTCTTAGTCTTAACCTTATTAAGAACAAATTCAGCACTTGTATTTATTGAGGACAAATTTTTCACACCATATGGCTTCATTTCATTGGCGACTCGCACCACATTAACGCTATCATAAATTTTGAGAAAATCTCTTTTAAAGCCCAAACGAGTCTATATTCACAAAATGACACCGAAGCCCATGGTCCAAAACTCATGGCGATATAATCTTATCAAAGCCCATAGTTTGAGCTTATGGCATAACATCTCATTTTCGGCTCATGATCCAAGCTCATGAGTCTCATTGTGAGAATTTTGGGAGTCGTGGTTTGGAGGGACAATAAATATGTTTAGTAAAGCTCTAGTGGTTCAAAATTGGTAAAGGAAAGCATGTTGCTTGGCATGTCTTCCTCAATTCCCTGAACTCTAACGGGTCAGTGTGCAATAGGTAACATTTGGTAAACCTCTCATATCACATAACACTCAAAATGATAAAACTCCTCATACTCTTTACATAAAATTAATGTTCATCATATAATATAAGTTTAAAAATGTAATTATAGTATTTCATTTAAATTATATTATTATTTTCATTTAAATCAATTCCAAACACACGGCTTTCCTTACTCTCCAAGATTTGGTTAAAATACAAAAATACCATAATTACATCTCTAAAACTTCATCAAATATCAACCAACTAGTCTATTACTTACCAAAAATATATATGGATTAAACATACAATTTTCCAAAAAAGGAAACTTAGCTAAAAATTCCAATAGCAGCTCCAGCAGAAGCTGTAATAGCTCCAGCAGAAGCTACAACAGCTTCTACAAAAGTTGCAACAGCTCTAGCAGAAGTTGCAACAGCTCCAGCAGGTTGACACATGTATATGTGATTCATGTTAGGAACATATGTCAATATTTATGTAGTTGGCTAATCCTTTGACAAAACGCATTTTACTTGTAATTGGGTAGATCTAGGATGTGTTTAATACTTCAAGAAATATGTTGTTCAAGTCTAGTATTAAAACCATAAAGATTAGACTAAGAAACAAGTAAAGAAAAGTTGTTCAATAAAGCTGGACAGATAGCTCGACACTTGTGGACAGATAGCTCGATAACTGCTCGACACCTCTCGACAGCTAGGCTATCTATCGAGATTTTCAACTTCTTTTTATCGCAATCTCGATAGCTTCTCCACAGCTGGTGGATCGATCGAGAAAACTTCTGTCCCCTCGACAACTCCTCGACAGCTTCTCAATAGCTGTATCTGTCAAAGTTTAAATTTCGACACCTCCTCGACACCTCTCGATCGATCGAGGTTACAGGAATTCAGATTTTCAGATCTGATTTTCGGCCTATGCTGACATGTATGTGTAGAGTTTCTTTTCTCACAATCTTAGACCTATATAAGACTTATTTTAGAGGCCGTCACATAAAAGAATACAAAGAAAACATATGCAAAATGTGATCGATGCCTTATTCTCTCTGAAAAAAGCTACTGCGTCTTTGCGCTTTAGGGTTTTGTAACCAAGTGCTTTTTGATTTTTATCGTGTGGATGAACTGAAGAACTTTGTAGCCAACAATCTTCTCTAGTTGGTGATTGAAGTCGCGTATTGGGATCCGCGGAATTGGTTAGTCATGTACTTGGGAGTCGTGCATCAAAAGGAGAAATTGTCACTACAGAACAAGTCCAATTGGGTATTGGGGTAAGGGTTTAACTGTAGATTGGTATAAGGTACTGAGGTTCCTTTACTTGTAACCGCTTGTTGTGATAATAGTGAAATTTTGGGAGTGGTGACCTAAAAATCATCCGGTAGGGTTTTTACCGTATAGGTTTTCCCCATTCATAAACAAATCACCGTATCAATTTTATTTCCGCTGCATACTTAGTTTAATTGGTGATTTGTTTGTACTACCACGCACTTTGCATGTTAATTAACTTAATTAATTCACTTGGCTAAATTAATTAGTTAATTTATCACAATGGGTCAATACGCTTTTGGCCTATCAGTCCTAAAATGACATCACTTGCCCATTAATGCCCAATCCTAGTAGCTTGCTGTCATACCCAAAGAAGTAAGGATCCCATAAAAGAAATCCTACCATTTTAAGCTAAGATCCTTAGCCTCCAGCTGTAGTACCAGAAATAGAAGAATCCTATAAAGATTATCTTACCATTCTTAGCCAAACCATAAATTTAATGCCAAATATTTTCCTCCAGCAAAAGATGTCATTCAGATGACATCATCCAGCAGTGACTAACAGCTTTAATAGCAGCTCCAATAGCATTAAAGTCGCAAATTTTCTTCTTTTGGCTAAAAAACAAAAAATCACTAATGAAACCACTTACATTGTCAAAGAATTTTCCTTATTTGCTAAATTTCCCTTCAACTAATTCTAATCTAGTTACATACTTGGCTCTATATAAAAAGGACCAAGCTACACACTAAAGGGGAGGATCCATCCCTCTCTCATCCTCAATATTCTAAAACTTCATTCACTTTGCTGTACGTGTCTCTAAACTTTTCCATACTTCTCCATTTCCTTTACAAAAATATTTCTTCTTAGATAACACCATTACATCACACCTATTAGACTACACCATTACACATTATCCATCTCTCCCACACTTCAATATTCTGAAACTTTATTATTTTGCTGCCCAAAAACACATCTCCATCTCATTCTTTATTTCTCATACAAAATCTTCCTTCTTAGAAAACAATATAACCCATGACATAACACAAAAAACCACTCCAGCAGCAGCTATAATCTCATGTATTTATTATATTTAACCTTCATATTATCTATCTCACACTTCCATATATTTTACAAACACATTCCTCACAAAATACCCATACATACTTCTCACATATCTTTAAATTCTATGTCTCACAAAGTATACATATACAAGATCCATGTCCAACAAAGTATCTGCATATAATTCCTATATATATTACAAATACCATATCTCACAAAATATATATATTTCTTACCATCTCCACACATTTTAAAACATATCAAACACTCTTCCAAGAACTTATTACTAAAAGCCATTTCTCATGGAAGATATATACTTATAATGCTAAAAACCCTTCTTATGAAAGGCAAAAACTTATAATACTAAAAGTCATTCTCATGGAAGGCAACATCACTCATATTTGACTAAAAACTAAAAGAGTATTACATGGTAAAAGTCATTTAAGTGCATGATGAAAGGGGATAAACTTAACCAACTTATGCACACAGCTGGACATATTCTCTCTCCCTCTAGTTGCACCCATTTTTCTCCTTCAATCATGAAGTCACTATGAAAAGACTCATAATATCATATTGTACCACTGGACTCATTTTATCACGCTGCTGAAATGTCAAAAGTCCATTGTTGTTCTATGGTTGGAGCTACAAACACACAAGATAAATCAATATTTCTTTATTTTCAAGATTACATTATTAAGTACATGTAAATTCATTATTATTGTACTGTTGGATGTGAGTTACTTTAATATAATCTCATTATTTAATGAAACATGATCACACTAATACTTCATTAATGAACATATATATTAATAAATGGATCTACCACTGATGGACATATATCACCAATGGACATATATTACTTGGATATAAACCATTGTTGGATGTGTATTATTTGGATATGGACCATTACTGGACACACCTTATTATATTGAACATGAACTATACCACAATTGGATAAGGACTATTGGACTTATCCCATTACTGGACGTATGACACTTAATTAACTACATTCTAATGAACATCACTTAACACACATAATAATAACGTATCAACTCACCATTTAATCAAAGCTATCATGCTAAGCATATTATATACATATATATATATATATATATTTATATATATATATATATATATATATTTCAACCATTATCATGATTCTAAGACTTTGGGCCTTATCTATTTTGTAGGCTTAAAATGCACCGGAAGCCATTGGTTTGTGTCGCCCAATGTCGAGTTCCGGATTGGACTCCCCAAAACAAATCTGGGCCTAGCAAAGTCACACCTCCAACGAAAGACACGTGGCTACGCGCAAAAAAGAGTCCCTGACAGTATCCTAACTCACACACACACTAGCATGCATCTAACATATAAACATGGCATCATTCATCCCAAAAAACATATACATCCATAAAGCAATAAAGAGCCAAACCACACACATATACAAACCCTAGCATACATCTAACATGTGAAATCTTATCATACATCTCAAAGCAAGGCAGCAACCCTAGACATGGCAGTGAAGCAAATCATATCATAAATAAAAACATGGCATTAACTTCATGCACATATATAGAGGGAGGATTAAACAATCAATATGCATGTTCATGTGAATGCATAACTTACCTTACTTACCTTGCAGCACTTATGGCATCATGAATGGGCATATAAATGCATATTCATAACATTGAAGCAAAAAAACAAATATAAAACCCTAATCTAGCATAAAATAACAAACAAACATGTGAACAAAGAAAAAGCAACTCAAAAGCATAGAAGAAGGTTAAAACAAAAGTATATTAGGTAAAACAAACAAAGCAAAAGAAATAGGAAAATCAAAATTAGGGTTTCTGGGCACGAGTATGCGTGCACATACATAGTCATTCGTACGCAGGTCAGTTGTATGCGTACGCATGCTTCAAGCCTGCGTGTGCATACAAAAGTATGCGTTCGCAAACACACCTAAACCCTAACTCAGAAACAGACAAACAAAAAAACAGAGCAGAAAGGAAAACCCTAATTCTAACAACCTAGCATGCTTATAAACATCAAACAAGCATAAGACTAAGCAAACATGTTATAGCATAAACAAAGCAAGAAAAACAGATTAAACAGCAAAAGAAAAACTAAAAAGAGAAAGAAAGGTTGAAGCTTGATACCTCAGAAAGGAGTTCTCAAGCTTTGATTTTAACCGTTCCCCTCAGTCAAATATATCACAAGTCATTAAACAAAGGATTAGCAACGTTAAACTAAAAGGATTGGGGCCAAAAAAGGTCACAATAAAATAAAATTGATTTTAGGGTGTTTTGTGAAAAACTCCGTTTTGATTCACTATTTTCTAGTGAATCTTAGATTTTCCTGTGGGATTTTTGTGTGTTTTGAAAATGTAACATGTAAGGCTTTTTAGAGCATTCTCATCAAGAATTATAAAAATTTTAGCATTTAACATCTAAAAACCTAACTTTATAGCATTTAACACATCACTTTACAATACCCTTAATATCAAAACTTCTATTTTTTACCATTTCATTTAAATATTCTTTCTTTATTATTTTTTATTCTTCCTCTCTCTCTCTCCCTCTGTCACTCTCTCCCACAACAGAAACAAAATAAATAAATAAATAAATAAAAAATTATAACATCTTGCTATAGTGCGTTTTTAAAAATGAGAGCTCATTGTAGCAAGATGTCAAATTTTTAGCATATGGCATCTTTGATGGAGTAGGTTTTTGTGGTTATAAATGCTAAAAATAGCATTTTAGCATTTATAACACTCTTGATGAGAATGCTCCTATGGTGGAAAAAATGGGGTTTGGAATGGCTCCCAGACGATATGGGATTAATTCCAAAGCTCAACCATTATTGCAAAAACTTGCATTTTCCATACTTTTGAAACCCTAGCTGTGTACGTAGGAATGTGCCTGCGTATGCATGCTTTGGCCCACGTATGCAAGCCGCTGCCCACATACGTGGGCCGAGGGCCACTTTGGTAATTTATTTCCAAAAATAGATTTTTGCTCATATAAAAAGTTATATTTTCCATTTTAACACTTCTCAAGTCAATTTGATATCTGATTGAGCTTTAAACTAGTCTTAGGCCTTAGAGTTTGAGCATCATTGGGGAACGGGGGCCCGAGTCCTAAGGGGTATAAAATGCGGTGTCTACAATAAGGTCCGATTTCCATACACCCAAATTAAAATTTATTAGAACCTAGACTTTGGTCTCGGCTTACACTGAAGGCAAAGGGGAGATGGTGGAGCAATTAGAGTTCACAGGAAACCATTTATCCTCCTTAATCCAAACATTTTTACCATTACCAATGTGCCAAACCATACCTTTTCAAATCACATCTCTAGCACTAATGATACTCTTCTAGTCATATGAGCCCGTAGTTGATTCCTTAGCATCTAGAATTAAGCAATCTGGGAAGAATCTAGCTTTGAAAACTCTATGATAAAGAGAGTTCTGGGTTGTTTATCATCCGCCAAACCTATTTGGCCAACAAGGCGTAATTAAATTTTCCAATTTCTTTGAACCCCATGCCATCACTTCTTTAGCTTCACATAATTTCTTCCAATTGACCTAGTGGACCTTCTTACTATCACCACTATACCCCCACCAAAATTTGCATATCAATACCTCCACTTCTTTAATCAAGCCATTCGGGAGTTTAAAACAACTCATGATATAGGTAGGGATGACCTGAATAACTGCCTTTATATGAACTTCCATTCCCACTTGTGAGAGAAACTTTTCCTTCCAGCCTTGTAATTTCTTCCACACTCTCTCCTTAAGGTAAATGAAGTTTTGTTTCTTATCTCGACCCACTAATGTTGGCAATCCCAAATGTTTCTCATATTGGCATATGGCTGGAACCCCCAGAAGTGATTGGATCTAAGACTGAAGATGTGCTTAAGTATTTGAGCTAAAGAAGATATTTGTCTTGTCTCGATTAATTTTTTGTCCTGATCCTCTCTCATAAACAGCCAAAATAAATTTTATCGAATAAATTTTATTTTATGGAGAAAATAGGAGGGGCATCGGGGCGAAGTTCCCAATGTGGTCCATCTCTAGTTGCAATTGTTAGGAAAGACATAAATAGTCGTCGGGTTGAAACCTTTTATAAACAACTAGATGCTTGTCTAGTCTATAATTAAAAGGGAAATGTTAACAAGCATCGCATGAGAAAATAGGATGGGCATTGGGGCGAAGTTCCGAATGTGGTCTATCTCTAGTTGCAAATTTGCAATTGTTAGGAAAGACATAAATTGTCGTAGGGTTGAGACCTTTTATGAACAACTAGATGCTTGTCTATAATTAAAAGGGAAATGTTAACAACCACCGTGCGGTGCTTGTTAAGATTTCCCTATATGGGTTCAACTTAATAAAAAGAACAAAAAAGTTATTATAAGGGTTGTCAAAAAGGATTAAAAAAAAAAAAAACTGCTAAAAAGTTGTTAAAAATGACAAAAAGCTACAAAAAGTAGATAAAAAGCTACAAAAAAGTTGTTAACTAGCACTTTACGGTACCCGTTAACACAACCGTAATTAAAATACTACACATTATTATTATTATTATTACTATTTTAACTAGGACACTACATAGTATTATTGTAAGTAATCATCACCCTCTCACAAAATCGCCATCTTTCCCTGGGACCATTAATATGTACTCATTGTGTAAGGGATCTAAAGCAATGAATTGGTTTGTATTCTACTAGTAGCAAACACCACATAAACAAAGACATATATAATATATTTGTTGTCAATAATATGATATAAGAATTTAATCGATCATATAGATATGTACACAATTTCTAACATTTATACACGGGGGAAATGACATAATATGATTATTATGAAGAAACATGGAGTATTAGACAAACTATGGCAAAATTATGACATCAGAAATAACTTGACAAAAAAAAAACCTCTTATAGTTGATGTTGCTTCCTTCTTTTATAATAATGGAATAAAGGAGAGATCATTACTTCAAGACCCACTAAATACATTGCTCTAAAATAATATGTAGTGTCCTAATTATAATAATATATAGTGTCCTGATTAAAATAATAATAATAATAATGTGTAGTATCCTAATTATAGAAAAAACATTTATCAGTTCATAAAAGGTCTCAACCCTACAACGAGTTAGGTCTTTCCTAACAGTTGCAACTAGAGATGGATCACATTGGGACCTTGGTCCCAATGCCCCCAAACTGTTTTCTCCCCAAAGAAATTTTATTTGATAATAAACATATTAATATAAATATTTGAAGTTTGGCTGCTAGTAATTCAATTAGTCCAAAGAGTGTAAAAAAAGGTCGGATTGCCTATAATTTGTGGCCCTCCTCAAAGAAAAAAAAAGTTTTAAAATTAAACATTTTAAAATATTATTTTCTACAAAATTGGTGCTTCACGCAGTTGAAATCATTTATTAAACAATATATATATTTTTTAAAGTTTGGATATTTGAGTCTTAAGGCTTGACATTTGGGGTTTTTTGTTTTGATATATACATACATATATATATATATATATGTGGGTGTGTGTGTGTGTGGGTTGGGTTCAAGTTAAACTTGGTGTAATTTTAAGTAGTGTTACACCATTCAATATTTTTAAAATTTTGACAAATCCATCTTTAGATTACATTATTTTCATATATTCTCTATACTTGCAAATTTTCAAGGTGATCAAAAGATTTATAGCCATGTCATTAATCAATTGTTTAAATTCAAATTTTTATAGTTTAAAATAATGCATAAAAGATAAGGTTATAGAGTTCATCAAAAAAAAAAGAAGATAAGGTTATAGAGTGAATAGTACATAACACCTAATTGGCAAAAAAATAGGCATATATGTTAAGAACATATAGAATATATAATCTAACGATGAGATTTTCAAAATATTAATTCAATAACAAATTATTGGGTAGTGTAACATTACTTAGAGTTACACCATGTATAACTTACCATACATATATTGAAAATCTTACTGTTGAATTATACATTCTATATGTTCTTAACATACACGCCAATTTTCATGCCAATCAGATGTTGAAATTTATACAAAAGCTTGAATTTAAATAATTGATTGGTGATATGAGTATTGATCTTTAATTACTTTGAAATTTTGCAAGTATGAAGAATATACAGAAATAATATAATTCAACGGTGGATTTGTCAAAAATCACATCCAATTAAAAAAATTAAGTAATATAATATTACTTAAAGTTATATCAAGTGTAATTTGAACTCAACTCTCTCTCACACACACACATATAACCCAAAAAAAAAAAAAAAAAAACCAAATGTCAAGCCCTTAAGACTCAAATAGCCAAACTTTAAAAATAATATATTTTGATTACTAAAAGATTTTAACCGCGAGAAACACCAATTTTGTAGAAAATAATATTTAAAATATTTAATTTTATATGTTTTTTTCCCTTATTTTAAACTACAAAAGTTTGAATTTAAATAATTGGTTGGTGATATGAGTATTGATTTTTGATTACTTTGAAATTTTGCAAGTATGAAGAATATACGAAAATAATATAATTTAACGGTGGATTTGTCAAAAATCACATCCAATTAAAAAAATTAAGTAATATAATATTACTTAAAGTTACACTAAATGTAATTTGAACTCAACTCTCTCTCTCTCTCTCACTCTCACACACACATAACCCAAAAAAAAAAAGACCCAAATGTCAAGCCCTTAAGACTCAAATAACCAAACTTTAAAAAATAATATATTTTGATTACTAAAAGATTTTAACTGCGAGAAACACCAATTTTGTAGAAAATAATATTTAAAATATTTAATTTTATATGTTCCACCCCCCCCCCCCCCCCCCTTTCCCTTTGAGGAGGGCCACACATTATAGGCACAATCGGACACTTTTTTACACTCTTTGAACTAATTGAATTAGTAGTAGCCAAACTTCAAATATTTATATTAATATATTTATTATTAAATAAATTTTAATTTGGGGAATAAATAGGTGGGGGGTATTGGGGCCAAGGTCCCAATATGGTTCATCTCTTGTTGCAACTGTTAGGAAAGGCACAACTCGTTGTAGGTTTGAGACCTTTTATGAACAGATAGACGTTTTTTCTATAATTAGGATACTACACATTATTATTATTACTATTTTAAATAGTACACTAAATATTATTATAGTATGTAACATCACCTTCACAATATCACCATCTTTATCTGGGACCATTAATATGTACTCATTGTGTAAGGGTTCTAAAGCAATGATAATTCGTTTGTATTCCACCAGTAGCAAACATCAACATAAACAACAACACGTATAATATATTCATTGTCAATAATATGATATAAGAATTTAATCAATCCTATAGATATGTACAGCATTTCTAACATTTATACACAAAAGAAATGACATAATATGATTATTATGAAGAAATAGAGAGTATTAGAAAAATAGAGTATTGCAACATTATAACATCACCCTCATAGGATCGCCATCTTTATCCGGGACCATTGATATGTACTCATCATGTAAGGGTTCTAAAGCAATGAATTTGTTTGTATTGCACTAGCAACACCAACATAAACAAAAACATCTATAATATATTCGTTGTCAATAATATGATATACAAATTTAATCGACCCTATAAATATGTACACTAACATTTATACACGAAAGCAATGACATAATATGGTTTTTGTGAACAAATGGAGAGTATTAGACAAAACTATGGCAAAATTATAACATCACAAATAACTTGACCAAAAAAAAAAAAAAAAAAAAATTCATAGTTTATGTTACTTCCTCCTTCCATCATGCAAATGAAGGAAGAGATCGTTACTTCGAGACCCACTAAATACGTTGCTCTAGAAAATAATGTGAGCGTTTGGGGTGAGATTATTCTCACGGCGCGTTTTGCATTTCACGTTTTGACCTTTTTTTTTTTTTTTTTTTTTTTTTTTTCTTTCAGGCGTGAGAGGGAGCAAAGCGGAACTGTGCGGCTACTGTTCACGGACCTACAAATTTCATTTTTTATCAATTTTTTCATTAAAAATGGGTCCCACAGTACTATTTACACATTTAAAAATTATTTTGCTACAGTATTTTCAGTTTTCAGTTTTCAGTTTCAGCAACAATAAGTTCAATCCAAACGGACCCATTATGATTAATTTCAAGCCCTTTAAGACTCAAATATCCAAACTTCAAACATCATGTATACCATAAAAATAATTTCCCTTTTGGTTGGTTAATGCAACCTTGGAGAGAGAGAGAGAGAGAGATTAGATGCAACAGCATGTTCAAAATGGGACCTTGCTTGCTTGGGAGCAAGTATTTATTTATGGGTTTTGTAGGCAATTTTTTCTACTTTTTGTCATTTTTGACAATTTTTTATAAGTTTTTTTTAATACTTTTTGACAACTCTTTTAATAATTTTGTCCTTTTTTTTTTAATATGGCGCATATATAGAAATCTTAACAAGCACCGCACGTAGAAATCTTAACAAGCATCGCACAGTACTTATGTTGTAAATGGGGTAATTCCCTTTTCTGTACTTCGAAAGAATAGTGTGAGGCAGTGAGGTCAAGTTAGTGCAGACCGGTTTGTTCGTGAAAGTCGGGTAGTCTTGTGTACACGTTGTGTTCCAGGTGCTTATTTGGTAGTCAGTTGAAAGTTCCCAGTTCTTGGCTGAAACAACAAAAAAAAGTCTCTGCTTAATAAAGTTTAGAGAGAGAGAGAGAGAGGTGGGTACCTGGCTTTAATATATGGGTAATTCTTACATGCTCCGGGAGCAATCTAACACAAGCAGCAAGAGATATTGCAATGGCGCAGAAAATTACAATAAGTCCAGTATACAGAGGCAAATAAAATAAGCACATGGCAGTAACCAAAATAGAAAATATATTCTTCTAATCAATTTCTGGGGAGGCGCCATTGTTTTGTACCAGTTGACAATAGGAAAAACATAAAGACCACGAGACTAGTAGGGAGCAAAGAGGCCACCTGGTCCCCAGCTACAAGCATTTAATTTCAAATAACAACAAACACGGAACAGAGACTAGAGCGACAATTAAGGACACAAACACAGACCACTTATTTTGGTGGGGGCGCTTTTAAGCTCACGGGGTCGCCAGGATATGAAATCATACTATCAGAGAGAGAGAGAGAGAGAGCAATACAACTAGACCTTATCTCCCCCAATTCCTACATTAACATCCTTTACACTTATGAAAGCAAATGCAATCTCACATGGGCACCAACTGCTTAATTTTGCTTTGCTCTTCCCCCACCTGGCTTCTATTCATCTCTCCTCCCAGCCTATTTTTCCTTTTATTTCTAGTTCATTTCAATTGCTGGGGCCGCTTTTTTTCTTCAAGATGATATTTTGGTCACGTCCCTGCTGGATCGGTTGTATTTCATGTGACTCCTGACAAGCTGCCCAGCTGCAATGGCAGACATCAGGGAGAGCTCCCCTGCCAAAACAGCACCAGCTACAATGGTGGCTAAGAGCCTTGAGTTTGATCCTGGGGACTCTTTGCTTGCACCCTTCACACCAAGCAAATTTAAGCAAGCTGACTGAGAAGCAAGTTGAGTCCCACCTCCAATGGTACCAACCTGACAGAAACATAAATCAAATAAACCATCAACTTTATAATCAATAATTCAATTAATTATAACTAGGGAATTCCAGATTACCTCAATAGAAGGCATAGTCACAGAGACGTGAAGATCCTTCCCATCATTGAGGGCCTCAATCATGGTGATGCAGTGAGAACTTTCAATATTTTGTGCCGGATCTTGGCCAGTGGCAATAAAGATTGCAGAAACAATGTTGCTGGCATGGGCATTAAATCCACCAAGAGCACCGGCGACTGCAGAACCAGCAAGGTTTTTAAGCATGTTGAGCTCTACCAGGGCTGCTACATTGGTCTTCAATACCTTCTTCACTACCTCTTCCTTGATTATTGCTTCACAAACAACAGATTTTCCACGTCCTTCAATCCAATTTACAGCAGCAGGTTTCTTGTCCGAACAAAAATTTCCTGGTCAATTACGTAATGCGTAAATAACAAGAAACTGAACTGATATTGCCAAGCTCGATTCTTTTATTTATTTTTTAAAAAGACATTTACACAATGAATATGGTTTCTTTAAAATATAAATAAATTGGCCTAGCCTTAGGAAATTAACTCACATACATCCATATGAAAAGAGAGATCTATATAGTCAGCAAGTACAATGGAATTACTTTCTTATTCCATTTTGTTAAATTTCTCTAACATCTCTAATAAGACAACTGCTTATAAAGAGGAGTCCAAATGAAATGAACTTCTTAAAAAGAATTGCAGCATGATGTTGAAAGAGAAAATATTTTAAAATTCGTTCACAATTGAGGGGCCAGAGTTGGTGCTAATAATTCACCAAGTATGCACATGATATGGTGCTTAAACAAATAATAGAGTTATTTTCAAGATAAAAATGAAGGGATCCAAAAATAAAACAAGTCATGTGGGAGAATCTGCTTTTGCCTACATATTAATTACTGAAATAGCAAACTTGATATTTTACTGCAACTAGAAGTCCACAATTTTTTACTCATAGAAACAACTAAACCTTAATCCAAAAATTTTACGGTCAACTGTGGATTTCTATAGTAAAACCATTCATAATAAAGTAACAAAATTTTACGCTAACCGTCAACCTAACCATAGCAAATAATACCAAAAAAAAAGTTAGAATAAAAGATAGAGCTCAAACAATAAGCTGGTGTTAAAAGTTTTAAACATTTTGAAAGACAGTACCGACATAGATGAGGACAATGAACCCAAACTTATTAGTCCATCGAATTAATACAGATCTAATTTGAAGTATTGTCAAATCAGTTGAATTCACAATTTCTTATGGACTGATGTTGACAAATATCCATGGTAATGAAATTTAAACATCAATTCAAGACAGAAGATAAATCCATTATTGGGGGGTAAAACAAGCCCAAGAAATAGTTTACACATAGCAGTAAAATATATCCAGCCTAAACCAGTCTCACCAACCCCTAAACTGTAAATTCTCAGCTTTTATAGTAGCAAAGAGCAAGGAACTCACCAGAGATGCCAATTACATCCATGTCAGGGAAATCAGTTTGAAGAAAATCAAGAACATTTTGAACCCCTTTCGACACCATGTTCATTCCCATCGCATCACCTGTGCTGCAGGTAAATCTCATATACAGATTCTTCCCAGCGAGAGAGCAATGAATACTTTGTAACCTCGCAAATCTACTTGACCTGCAATCAATTACACCAATGTCACTGTCACTGAACAACTTTTTTTTTTTTTGGTTGAGAATCCTATCACTGAACAACCTTAAAATCAATACTCCCTTCAATTGCTGTGAAAAGGGGCTCTTCGTTTAAATAGTATTAATTATTAGTAGGATCAGATAAACCACCAGCTTTCACTCAAATATTCTCTCTTCTTGCCTTCTTGGACACAAAATTGTAAAATTCTGATTTCCTAACAGTAATAATTTTTCTCAGAACAGAACCAAAAGAATAAATAAATAACCACTGACAAAGCCAAGCCATCACCGAAAAACCAAAATAGACGCGTCCATGTATTTAAACCTACAACGTCATCGTTCTTCAATTAAAACAGAGGGCAACGAAAAATACAGACAAATTAAAATCAAAGTCAAACAAAAAACCATAAAGAAAGACAACAAAGCAAGAATCAAATTAAGCCAAGTCAGAATACGAGTGGCAAATGAAAATCCAGTGTTAAAATAGAGCTGACAAGACAGAAAAAACAGACCTGTTGAAAACAACAGACAAAGCATCGAAATTGACTGGATCTTCCACGAAGAACTTCAACTCTGAAGCTCTTTTAGCAGAGGCGAACCTCACCACTGGTGCTCTCGTCATTGCGTCCCTCAACAACGTGCTAGTGGCCCCACCTGACACGTGAATGGCTTTACAGCCACGGTTTGTGCTAGCCACAAGGCACCCTTCGGTTGTAGCCATGGGCACCGAGTACTCGAACCCATCGAGCAACAAGGGTCCCGCAATACCCACCGGAATTTGAACATACCCAATTGGCATTTCGCAACACTGGCCCAGAATCGAAGCGTAATCGAACCCTTCTAGAGGCAAACCCCGGACTGACCGACCTGTGGTTCTCTGCAACGCTTCGCGCCGAATCGAGGCGGCTCGTTTACAGTCACCGAGCTGTGATTCTAGCGAGTGCGAAGCGATTTTGCCGACGAGGACCGATTTGACGATCTCCTCGTCTTCTTCGGAGGAGAGAGTTGAAATCAACGGTTCAGGATGGGGTGGTGCCGGTTGTGGTTGTGGTTGTTGCGGTGGCGTACGGCGGGGATCGTCGATGAGGAAGTTGTGGTGGTTGTCGAGGTCCCACGCGTCGTGAGAGGCGCGTGAGATGAAGGACTGGACGAAGTCGATGCCGAAGAAACCGAGGAGGTAGATGAAGGAAGCAATGAGGGAAACAATGGCGGCGATCTCCGGGAGCGTGACAAGGTGGAGGGGCGTGGAGTTTCGGATCTTGTCGCGCCACCGGTGGAGCAAGTAGTACGCCACCAAGAAGAAGAGCGTGAAGAACACAGCGTTCGTCAAGTAGAGTGGCAAAGGCAACGCGTCCGATGCTTTTGGGGTTGACGGTTTGTTTGGTTGTTGGCGGCGGCGGGCCCCGCTGTCGTGAACGGTGGTGGTGAGAGGCCGTTGTGGCGGTTTCGGGGCCTGCTGGCAGATATCCATTTTATTCACCGGCTGAGAAAAACAAAGTGAGTTTAGTTTTTTTTTTTTTTTATAGTTTTTTTTTATATACTTTTAAGTAAATAAATTTTAAAAAAAAATTAGGAAATTTAAATTTAACAAAAAAAGAGTGGAGAGGCACAGTACGTGAAGTGGCGCAAAAGAGGGCGTGACTCGTGAGTCTTAGGCTTAGCGCAGGTTTAGGACTTGAGTTGGTTTAAATAGAGTGCGCGGGTGTCGGCTCTACACCTGTGAGATGTTCTCCTCGAAGCAGACATTGGCCTCTCTCACAGCTCACTTTCCTCCACTTTGCACGTGCTTTCTCCTTTAGCTCATTCGTTACCAGAAAAAAAATAATAATAATAATGCTAGAGCATTTTCAGCAGTTTCAGCAAATTTTTGTACTGTTTGGAGAATAAACAGTAACATTTAGTTTTTACCTACACACTTTTTTAAATACACTTCCAACAGATTCTCTATCCCATTCCTTATTTCATTTAAATATTATTTCTTCATTCATTCTTTATTCTTTTTTTATCATCATTTATTCTTTTTTTAACAACTATATTTTTAAATGAGAAGTGTTACATCCACGACATTTTATGCAATACTTTCACAACAAAATTTATGTGGAAAGTTGTTACTAGTTTTAATTTGAACTCACCACTGAAATTATTTTTTTTCTCGCCAATATTAACTAATAACAATCTATTATTTAAAATTTATTATAAAATATTGTGAAAATATTGTAGTAAAATTTCTCAATCAGGATTTTTTATTCTTTCATTTCATTCCCCTCCACACACGTATCCTCTATCCCCCTTCTTTTATCTCTTTTTCTTCACATTAGAGAGAGAGAGAGAGAGAGAGAGAGAGAGAGAGAGAGAGATCGGCTTGGGCCTCTAGCGCCGCTCCAACATCTCCACCGTCGCTCGTCGTCCTCCCCACCGATCGGCTTAGGTCAAATCGGCTTGTTCTTCTTCTTCTTTTTTTTTTTTTTTTTTTTTCATATTTGTTTGTTCTGATTCAACTTTATTTTAAGAATTGGATTTTGTTTTGTGTTTGGATTAATTTTTTTGCTTATAAACAGGTCTCTCTCTTTCTTTCTTTTTTTTCTTTTTTTCCTGATTTCATTTGGTTTGTGAGAAAAAAAGCAGCAACGGCAATAGAGTGAATGAGAGAAAAAAAAAAAAAGCAACGGAGAGAATGAGAGAGAAAAAGAAATCTGGAGGAGAGAGAAAGAATTAATATAAAAAGCAGTTGGTATAATATTTTATTGAAGAAATTCAATAGCTAATAAAAAAGAAATCTTAGGTTACCATATTTTCGCACAACAGATCATATGTGTAAGTTATTACTGATTCAAATCTAGGTCTAATGGTCTATTATTGAAACTACTCTTTTGTCACACATATATACACTTAGATTATTCTTAAAAAAAATGATCGGTTACTTAAGATTTTTTGTGGGCACAATATTTCTCTTTTAAAAAAAATTAATGAAAAATTATAAGAGCACACTCATTTTCACAACCATCCGATGTTGTTGATTGTGAATGCCCACCCTCCCAGGGCAATGGTAAGGATTTATTTAATGTTTTATTGAATAATGCTTTTATACATTTTTAAAAATAAAGTCAAACGGTACATATATGTCCAAAAAAAACACACATAGTCATAATGAATCTGTTTGTGTAAGCCAATGAATCATTATACATGTGTTTTTTTTTTTGGTAAACTACATATTTGATCCCTATTCTTTATTATATATTTCAATTTGATCCCCAACCTTTCAATTGTGTCAATTTGGTCTCTAACCTTTTAATGTCATATCAATTTAGTCTTTATTGTTATATTTTGGATGAAAATTGATGACATGTCAAACGGTCAAAATAAAATTATAGCGTATTGTCACATCAACAAAAGCTAATTTTTTATTTTGACCATTAGATGCGTTATCAATTTTCATCCAAAAAATAATAGTAAGGACTAAATTGACACGGTACTGAAAGGTTATGGACCAAATTAACACAATTGAAAAGTTATGAACCAAATTGAAATATGGTGTATAGAATAGGGACCAAATATGTAGTTTACCCTTTTTTTTTAAGTGTGCATTATAGTTTATAATTGAGTATTTATTAATTTTTAATGTATGTCCTTACGACACTCGTTTACAGGATTCTTTAAAAAAAAAAAAAAAAAATCCAAATTCAAATTCCATGGATTAGTGTGGGTGGAATTCAAAGTTGTCCTAAGACCATACACTTTGTCACAAACTTTTTTTTTTTAAGAGAGTTTTAACCTATAGCATACCAATTAATTTTTGGTGTAGGCGAGGATTGAACTCTAGATCTCTTATACAACTATCAGAGACTTTACTAATTAAGCTAACAGGAACCCACGTCACAAACGTATTTGAGCGTCAATTGGAGATCAATTTATACATGAATGGATCACTTAAAGCACTCCAATTACTAATTAACAAGATATAATTATCTGTATATATTAAGATGATTCAGAAAGTTAGTTATTATTTTTTTTCCTGTCAAAAATACCCCAAAATTAATTAACCAACAACTTAAAAATGGGGTTAAAATTGTAAATTGGCAAAAGAAAGTTAGTTATTGCTTTTTTTACTGTCAAAAATACCCCTACCTAAAACTTAAAAATGAGGTTAAAATAGTAAATTGACAGTATATATTTACTGTCAAAAATACCCCTACCTAAAACTTAAAAATGAGGTTAAAATAGTAAATTGACAGTATATATTAAGAGGATTAAAGTTAGTTATTATTTTTTTTTATGTCAAAAATACCCCTAAATTAATTAACCAACAACTTTAAAAATGGGGTTAAAATAGTAAATTGACAAAAATAATAATTTCCTACTTCTTCATTGAAATGTCTTCTTACATCTAATAAACTCAATAAACTCCTACTTTTAGTTGATTTAAATTCCTACTTCTACTCACTAACTCCCTACAAAATAGGATCACTATTTTGTTAGTTTTAAAACTCCTCTAATCTACAAAACTCACCTCAAGTATTCATATATATTTTTTTTTTGGCAAAAATGCAAAACTGACCCTCTAACTTTTAGCTTTTGTCATTTCAGTCCTCTAACTTTCATTTTTGTCATTTCAGTCCTCTAAGTTTCAATTTTTGTCAATGTAGTATTCTGTTAGGTCTCAGTTATTATTGCTGTTAAGTTTGACCCTTTTTTTTTAGATAATTTTTGTAATTAAAAGGAATAAAAAAATAAAAAAAGAACAAAAGAAAACATGGAAGGTCCCCCCTTCAGTCTTCATCCTTAGCCAGATAAACGTTCACTTTTCTCAAAATCATCAAATCCGATAGTCGTCCTCAGCGGAAGGCTCCACGTCAGCGTTTTGGAGCCTTCCGCTCTCGATCACGCTCATCGGACTCTCAATCAGATCTGGCACCGCCGCCACGTCATCCCAAGGGATCTGATCGTGATCGTGATCGCTTCCTTTGTTCATTCCTCCTCCAACTCCTCCGATTCTCAACCTTCGAAACGCGGCGTTGAGAGCAGAAAACGACGTGGCAGTGGTGAAGTCGCTGGAGGTGGCGGATGAGCGGAGCAAAGCATGGATGAGGAGGCTAAGTTGCTTGTTGAGCTCGCGGTTGACGACGTGGAGGAGGCTGTTCTCCTGGCGGAGAGCCTCCACTTCTCTGGTTGCCTCACGGAGGCGAGTGAGGTACAGCGAATTCTGGTTCACGATCTCCTTGTGCTCTTGTACGATTCGAGAGTGGTACAGGCAGTTGGAGTCGGAGTTGGAGTTGGGGTTGGAGACCGAGTCTGAATTCTTATAGAAAAAAAGCTTACCCGATAGAAGCAATGAAGAAGAACAAAGACTTTCTCTTTTGGTTTTAGAGAGAGAGCTCCATGTTTGGTGGTTGTCTACTTTAAAGCATAATGCATATATGATGGTGGATTTGAGAGAGAAAGAGACTGATCTTGAGAGAGAGATCGAGATTTTTACGTTTTCCGGTTTTGATTTCAGGGGAAAAGGAAGAACGTTGTTTCCCTTACTTTTTTTTTTTTTTTTTTTCACTTTTTTTTTCATTTTCTTTTAATTACGAAAATTATTAAAAAAAAAAAAAAGGCCAAACTTAACAGGAGCAGTAACTGATACCTAACAGAATACTATATTGACAAAACTTGAAACTTAGAAGATTGAAATGACAAAATTCAAAGTTAGAGGACTAAAATGACAAAAGCTAAAAGTTAGAGGGTCATTTTTGCATTTTTGCCTCTTTTTTTTTTTACTTCATCACAATGTATTTGTTTCTTCTGTCCCCCTTTTTTTTCAAATTTTTTTTTTTTTTTAAATTTCATTACCTTAATCTCACGTTTTTATTTTCCCAAATCTCTTCTTTTTTATTTAAAAAAAAAGACTCCTACTATAAAACCAGTACTATAAGTTCTATCCATCTTTATCATCCCAACATCCCCACTAAAAAGTAGTTACTACCATGTAATTTCTCACGCTTTTATTTTTGTTTTTCACTTTCTCACTCACGATCTCCTTATTATCACTAACCTCCATGTTTGTTAGTCAGTTTTATATTTATCTTATATTTGTAAAGGCCAAGTTTCATTCTCATCAATCTCATGTTTCTTTTTCTCTGTAAATTTGTTTTGACAATTTGTGCTTTTCAATGGTTATTTTTTTAAATTAAGCCAAACTTTAGCAACTAATTGATGACTTCAATGGATTTGATGTTAAGGACACATTTTACGGGGTCTAAAATTAAGATTGACAAATGCAATTAAGACTCAAACCATTTGTTATCTTCCAAAATTCTTGGTAGTATTGATTTATGCATTTATGGGGAAAATAATTTCTTTATCACACCCTTAGGGTTTTTTTTTTGTGGGAAAAAGTAGAAATCCCAAATTATAATAAATGCAAATTATTAATCTTTATCCAAAAAATAGAAGATCTTCTGAGCACGCGCGTGAGCGTGTGCTCAAAGGCTAGTATGCATTAAGTGTATATATCTACCTTCTCACACGAGGTATATGCATTATAGATTTTCACCTATTTGATAGCCAAACAAGTACAAGTAGGATGCACCTACGACCTAAACTTCTTGTGGGATTCAAGAGTTCATGGCCATAGAACATGTAAAAAGAAATAAAATACTTTTTTTTAAACAAATTTATACTCATGATAACATAGAAAGGCTAGAATCTAGAACAGTGGTATACAAAAAAGGAAGATCATTACTACACCCAACAATGATGCATAATTGCATATGCCTCTTAACAGCTAATAAAGCTAAATTATAAACATTTGGCAAGATAACTTTTGAAACAAAAATGGTGGTGAAGTTCATTCCCTATTGAATAAGGTTATGTAGGTCTGAAATCAGTTAAAACATTTGTGGGTACATTGAAGGCAACTAGGCATTCACTATGTCGGCACGTTTTAATAGTAATTGATAACAACACCTTGTTTTTATGCCATTGGTGTTTGGTAGCGGTGACTGCCATTTTTTTTTTAATCATTGCCAGTTTGCCACTGTAGATATAGATTCCTGTTGCGCACAAAACATTAGATACGTGAGTTACATGTAACTGTGATAATGACTCAATTCACCTAATTGTATATTTCTTCCCTCTCATATGCACCATACATCATATGCATATTTCTTCCCTCTCCTATGGAGGTAGACCCCACATATGTAGGGTCTCACCTAATTGTATATTTCTTCTCGCTCATATGCACCATACATCATATGCATATTTCTTCCCTCTCATATGGAGGTGGACCCCACATATGTAGGGTCTACCTCCATGTGAGAAGAAAGAAACATACGTCTGATACATGGTAAACCACCTTCTAGAGAAGATGTGAGATTTATTACAGTTTAAATCCTTATTGACCACTCAAGATGCAAGCTACAAATTACGTCTATGGTTTCATACAATGTCTTAAATTTCCACTCATTTTAGAGCATACATATTCACATAATTTTTACCGCAACATAAAAATAGAGCATATTCACAGTGCGCTAAGTTTTGTTACAAACTCATTTTTCTATTTCAAGTTTCAACTTCTTATCATTTTGAATACACCCTCCAGCATCAGTGATTATTTCAATTTTGTATAGACTCAGACTTTCTTATTAGGTTTTTTCTTGCAAGTTCATGGGGTTTCAAGCACAACTGGCGTCCTCATTCCCATACAATTTTCTCCTACACTGATCAAGGTTGCTCTGCTTGAAATCACGAACATTGCTGGTAACTAGATCTGTGGTGAAAAATCTACATGCAACAACGATTTGCAAATGTTGGCAATCTACAAGCAACATTTAGTGGCGCTCGATTGAGAGAGGACTAAATGGGCGGGAGGAGAGAGAGATCTCACTTTGTCGAATGAGATTAAAAATAAATAAATAAAGAGAGAAAAGTTGAATTAAGATGTTGAATATCCTGTTCACTTTAAAAGAAAAATATTCTAAAAAATAGAACCTGCAGGCCCGTTTGGAACATGTGTTTAAAAACTGAAAATTATTGTTTAAAAACATTTGTGGAAATACGAGTGGGTGAAAACGTGTGTAGAAATGCGTGAAATGTTGTTTAAAAACTGAATATGGTTGTTTGAAAACATAAACCAAACACCCCCTAAGTTAATATCTTGATTCCCCTTTGGATATTAAAAAAAAGTGGAATTTGAATGTTCACTTTTGAAAAAAAAAGAAAGAAAAAGAATCTAGATCTTCAAATTCCGGATTCCTCAAGATTCAAATTATTCATATAATCATATCTATAATTTGTTCTCTTCAAACCCTGAAAACTTAAATAATGACCATAATTTACCAATTTTTTCATGGTTCTCCATAATTCCCCCACCCCCCCCTGAAAGAGAGGATTGGAGTTTAAATTCAACAAAAATACGGTGTAAAAACATATGTTTACACTCTCCAATGTTATGCCCCATCAAATATTTTAAAGTCAAGCAATAGACATCTTTGCACACAATTCTATCCTACCAAACAAATTAAAAATAGACAGAAGAAAAAAAAAATTTACGGTCATCAAAATCTTAGACCGCCATGTGACCACTGACCATGGCCAACAATCATCAACTAACTCTTCCACTAACGAATCCAAATGGAGAACACAACCGCTAGTCCAATTTGGAAACCATGTCCTCTCCTCCACTACCGCAATCATTCGTTACAACAAACACACGCTCACCGATCCCCACCATATCCCATTCCCTATCAAACCAAAGAAGGACGATGAGGATGACCCCAACACTACAGTGTACAAACTCAAAAGCGGAACAATTCGCCCAACGGTCTAGACAATGCCCCACCAAACCCCATACTTCAACTTCACTTTTGTATTTTTTTTTTCTTTCTAATTTTAATTTGTTTTGTAGGATAGAATTGTGTGTAGAGGTGTATACTTCTTTAAGTTATAAATATATTTGATGTGACATAGCATTATTGAAGGGTGTTAAACATTTTTTTTATGCTTATCGAATTTAAACTCGGATAGAAGATTCAAATCCAATTTTTTTAGTAAAATAAAACAATCATAAAATATTACTAATTTACTATTAAACTCCTCTTAATATTATCTTTTATAGTTCTAATTAATATTCGTTATGCAATTTTGTCCAACTTGTTAGTGGTGCATTCATGGAACTCATTTTACGATTTTCCTTGTCCACAAATAAAAACTTGGGAAAAAACCAAAAAAGTCCAAAGAAATAAATTTATCCTTACTATCGGACAGAGGCTCCTCTCCTTCTCTTTGTCCTCTCATCCAAATTTTAAAGAAGAAAATGAATAGAAATGCCTTTCTTCAGGAAAACGAAAGTCACGTGCCAGTTCTGGAATTGGGGCCATCACATCAGATAATCACCGCACTTAACTAACTTTATTTAAACATATGCATTTTGCCTTCTCTCACATCAATTAAAGTTAAAAGGGGTCGGTTTAAACTTTAAAAAGCCCTTTTTTTTTTCTAGCTCTTTCCAGCAATGGCGGTAAAACTTTTTTCTTCTATAGTAAGAGCTACGCCATAACCTTACGAAAATTGCGGCAGACACCATGAGCTGTTAGAGCATTTACATTTGAGAATGCTATTCCATCCTATTTTACTATCTCAAAAAATTACTTTATCAATTATATCATATTATTTTACAATATTTTTAGCATCATCACTTTTATTTTACCGTACTACATATTAAAATAATATATACACAATAAAATAATAAATCTATATTTTAAAAAGAGAGAAAAATGAGACACGCAAAAGTGCTACAGTACTGCTAAGACGTGCAAATGTGACCGTGGAGAGACTAAAATAATAATTTTAGGATTTGCAATTCTGACCATTTGGCAGTTGGGTGTTGGGTTTTTTTGAGGTTTAATTCTAAATCTGTTCTCCATAGCATTTGGCAATTCGGATGTGAATGCTTTTAGTATCTTATGCCAAATTTGGGAAAACTGGTCACATTTATTTACCAATACCAAACACATCATATAGGGCTTTTCACGTCCAATGCCGACATTTTGAGGATGATAGACAACCACAAATTGAGTCCGTGGCAGGCAAGGACGAAGTATCGTAGTGGAAATGACTCCTCCATAGATATTCCAATTGATAGTACGAATGTTCTAATTTTATTGGATGTCTCCAAATGAACAATGCATAGGCATAGTTTGTTTGTTTTGTTTGGCTTTTTTGTTAGTTCAATAATTGAGGAGCAAGGTTTGAATCTAAACATATTTATTAAAAATATTATATAATATCAGTTGAATTAAAAAGCTCTTGATGATAAACAGTTTTAGTTGTTACCTACCAAATCCTGTAGACTTGTAGAGTTCCTTGTTTGGCTTTTTTGTTAGTTCAATAATTGAGGAGCAAGGTTTGAATCTAGACATATTTGTTCAATAAAAGGCTCTTGATGATAAACAGTTTTAGTTGTTACCTACCAAATCCTGTAGACTTGTAGAGTTCCTTGTTTGGCTTTTTTGTTAGTTCAATAATTGAGGAGCAAGGTTTGAATCTAGACATATTTGTTGAAAATATTATATAATATCAGTTGAGTTAAAAGACTCTTGACGATAAACAGTTTTAGTTGTTACCTACCAAATCCGGTAGAGTTCCACTCTAGGGGCTAACTTTATTGAAATTGATACTGTTAATAAACTGGTTTCAACTTTCAAAGTATAGAGAAATGTAAACCGGACATGAATGTCAAGCCGTTTTGAGGTCCTCCTTGATCATCCTTTCATACGTTAGTCATGGTCATGGTCTTGGAGCCACTTTATTTATGCATTTTACCTAAGACTTTAAGACTTCTATATCCTCCCTCCCTTTTTCCTTCCATTTTTGCTTTCTCTGCCTCTTCCCCCATCATTTTATAGTCTTAGCCCTTAAGGCTTGAGGGTCAATCAATGGAAACTCAAAACACGAATTGCATTATGTCTTGGTTAAACAGCTTGGAAACGAACAAATGAAATTGACTGGAAGTCTTCCACTCAATCCTAGTTGTTCTATTTTGAAAATTCAAATAAGTAGGTGGTATGTTATTACAAGCACTTGAGAACAACTAAATTAGTGGTAAGAGCAATTACAAATATTCCAAGCAGAGCGTGTTTCACGTACATGAATGATACATTCCCACAACAACAAAAAAGACATTCCATGTTTTCAAACTATTGCTACAGATATTATCTGTGTAAATACAAGAAGCTCTTTTCGTTCATCTTGTCAATAAAGAGAATGTCTGAAGTTGAAAAGAAATTTGATTCAATTTGTTGCGTTCTTTATAACACCAATGTCCACACATTCTGAATAATACAAAGCTGAAGTTGGTAGGATCATCTCTGAAACTGTTAAGGATACAGACACTAAAATTATTGCACTCAATTTTGTGGCTGGGATTGTATGACTTCTGTTTCCTAAGCGCATCATTCGACATTGACAGTGTACTGGCCCTTTCAAGAGCCTGGTGTGGATTTTTGATATCATATAGACTTATTGCAGAAAAATGTCTACAATCTTTATATATAGGAAAATTTAGATCATTGTCTCTAATTGGACCATTTTCTACTAATAAATCTCTTAATTTTGTATCAATATTTTGTATCTTTATTAGTAGAAAAGGGTCCAATTAGAGACAATGGTCTAAATTTTACTATTGATAAAGATCGTAGAAATTTTCCTACTATATTTTATTTTAAAAAATTACCCATGGCGAGAAATTTGATAGAAAATGGCTAGTGTATTCAAAAGATTTAGATAAAGCATTTTGTTTTTGTTGCAAGTTGTTTAATTCAACAACACATGGTAGTGGTACAAATCAACTTACTGTCGAGGGAAAAATTGATGCCTCTATCTAAGATGTTGGGAAGCCAAGCCGAAACTCGACTATGGGCTCTTGAGATGATACCCAAAGGCTTTCGGTGTGATGACAAAGCCTATCCAAACAAGAAACAAAGGCTGCACTCAACAAAAATAGCAATAAAAAGCCCAATGAAAAACATGTTACAATAATACATTAGTGGTTCTAGTCTAATAGTTCAAGTGAAATAGAATCTCTAGCGGTAAGGGTAAAATTACACTTAGTCCTGAAAAGACAAATTTAAACAGTCCAATGGTCAATGATTAAATAAATTTAGGAACGTGTTAGGTCCTGGGGGTCCTTGCATGTCTTGATTAGGGGAGTTCATTGTACTTTCAGCTATCATTACATCAATGAAAGGGAAAAGTTCAATTGTTACATATACATTATATCCTTCAATCGTAAAATAAAAGGTGAAGATTAAAGGTTCCACTGGGAGAGGGAAAGGATTAATTGGCATGGTGTGAAGGGAGAGAGAGATCTTAGCTCGGTGCAGCAAGTATTAAACTAAGATTTTGGTTGGTGTGTGTTCATAAGGCATGAATGAGGCAATGTGGGACGTTTTAGTGAGTGAGATGAGATTAACTCTGAGGTTAAAGCTTTTTGTGAGTAGTGGGAGGCGTTTATGAGTTGTGATTGTGTAAAAGAGAGGGAAGAACGTTTGAGGTTAGATGGATGTGGGCTGAGAAGGATGAGTAGTGAGCTTAAAGAGAGCTAAGCTACCAGCAAAATGGCAAGTATACCAGAGGTTTCAGAGGGAGTAGTCTGTCCCTATGGGCTGAGATGCTTATCTTTTTATAATGGAGCTTTGGGGAAGCATTAATTAACATAAGTCCAAAAAATCTAAGGTTAATCAGAGGTGGAGAACCAGGGTTGTAGGGTTAATCAGAGGTGGAGAACCAGGGTTAATCTTCCTAGGATTTTTTGGTTAGAAGTAGAAGGCTAGCTTTATGGGCTGCTTTGCTTCTTTGGGTAATGATGGGATTAAAAGTCAGGATTTCTGGGGCTTAGTTTAATCAATGTGATTGGAGTGTGTATCAAGACAAATCCTAAAGCTGCAACTGAGATTTAGACTCCAAGAAATAAGATTCAACACCCCAAGCCAGGTGTCAAGTTCTAAGCCTACTTCAGGGGGTTCCGCTGGAGATCCCCTTATGCCCTCTAAACCATATGTTCCCAATTTTTTCCCCTTTAGGATTCATGGGCTTGGCACATGAATCATTTCTTGAACGTTTTTAACATTTATAGCATCAATTTACTGGAATTTGAATAATTTGGTTTCAGCTCCCCTTCTGCTGGAGGTGCAGTCTTGAACAAAGATGATGGAGTCTCCTCACCTTTTAGACTTCAGCTGATGTTAGAAGCCTCAGGTACTATTCACATCAGGCAGAGAGTGACCAAAAGCCGATGGGACAGCCTCTAGTTCATTCTTAAGGACTTAGTTCCCTTGTTGTGCTTCGATTAGGGATGAACAAGGGCTATTTTTTGCCTACTTTCAGTCCTTTGCTCCTTGCTGGGATCTCTTTGATTGGGCCTGTCCACCTGGGCTAGTTCACTTGGGTTAGGTTGTGTGCATCCTACAAAATCAACAACATATGTTGCCATGGGCTTTCCTTCTTCATGGACTTTTTATTGGTAAATATTCTTTGGGTTTTTTATAGATACTTGTAATGGGTTTTTTGGGCAATTAATTGTGATGTTTGAAACAATATGACAAGTTTTTCAAAATACCTTTGAACATAACCTTTACTATGATGGATTCCATAAATAACGTTCATGGCTTCTAATAGTCACATCATAATTTAAATAATAAGCTTGTGGGATCGAGTATTTTCCACGAGCGTTGAAAATATATTTTATGGATGTTGTGATGCAAATGATGACCATGTGTTTCATGGGTTATAATATGAGATCATATTTTTCAAGATAACTCCCTATAAGCTTTTATGAAACAATTGCCATGGTTTTTTTGCCATAGTAATACTTAAGCAATAATTATGCCATGACACTTTTTTCTTTGCCAAGTATTAATAATCTCGGGTTTTTTAATAAAATAGTGCCAATGAAGATTGGGCTTTTTTGATATTGCCAATGAAGATTGGGCTTTTTGATATTGCCAATGGGAACTAGGCTTTTGATATTGCCAATGAGAATTGGGCTTTGATGTTGCCAATAAAAATTGGGCTTTGATGTTGCCAATGAAAAATTGGGCTTCAAATATTGCCAATGAGGATTGAGCTTTTGGATAAATAAATTACCATGGGTTTAAACCATTGGCTTTGATTATGGACTTGAATTCCATCGATAAAGTTGTTTTGCCATGGATTTGAATTGTGGCTAGCATAGTAATAGTTGGAAAAAGACATTTAAGCATGTCCAATAATACACTTGAAAGGAAAAAAAATGTGTGTTATTTAAATAACATTAGGTGTAAAGAAAAGTACCTCAACACTTACTAATGAAGGAACTAATGATTGGAGAAATATTAGCAATAAGATTAAAAATCATGAAACAAGCAAAGAGCATGTTACTAACATGAATGCTTGGATTGATTTAGAAATGAGATTGTTGAAAAATAAAACAATTGATAAAGATTTACAAGAACAAATTAACAAAGAGAAAGATCATTGGAAAAAGGTTTTGTTAAGAATTATTGCTGTCGTAAAAAATCTTGGAAAAAATAATTTGGCATTTCGAGGAAAATACGTAAAGGTCTATCAAGAAAATACTGGAAAATTTTTAAGTCTAATTGAAATGATTTCAAAATTTGATCTAGTAGTGCAAGAACATGTTTGGCATATTCAACATGGTTCAATTCATAATCATTATTTGGGACATAATATACAAAATGAATTGATACAATTGTTAGCAAATGAAATTAAAAGTAAAATTATTAAAAAGATTAAGTGTCTGTTTGGCAAAGATTATTTTTGCCAAATTATTTTACTATTCAGCTTATTTTTGTTACTATTCATGAGTTCCACTGCACTTTTTGGTCTATTCATGGATCCCACTGTACTATTTCAGCTAACTTTTACCTTTATCTATAGTACTTTCAGTAAAAAATTTTCAATTTCAACAAAATAAACGGATCCCAAATTGACCCTAAGGAAGCAAAATATCTTTCAATTATACTTTATTTTCCCCTGATGTATGTAAGTCATCAAGTACAAATGACTCTAGTACTACGATGTGTGGATATTTCAACAAGTCCAATAAAAAAAGATGAGCATTTTGTAGAATTTTTAAAAGTAGATGATACTTCTGGAAAATGTATTTTCAATGAAATTATAAGTGTAATAAAAAGTCTTGAATTTTTTTTTGAGAAATAATTACAACATGCTGCTAACCCCATAGTTCAAACATTTTCCCCCCTAAACGCCCAAACACTTTGTACATAGGGAGATGTCAATTCAGCTACAAGGCCCTTGGCTAAAAAGTCTTGAGCTTGATATTAATGATGTACATGGACAAGGATATGACAATGGGTCTAATATGAAATGAAAAAAATAAGGGGTATAAAAAAAAAATTATTGATATAAACCCTAAAACATTTTACACAGCATGTGGTTGACATAATCTTAACCTTGTACTATGTGATGTGGCCAATTCTTGTCCTAAAGCTGTTGAGGGGGGAAATTGATGCCTCCGAATAAGATGTTAGGAAACCAAACCGAAACTCAATTATGGGCTCTTGAGATAATACCCAAAGGCTTTCGGTGTGATGACAAGCCTATCCAAGCAAGGAAACAAAGGCTGCATTTAACAAAATAGCAACAAAAGCCCAATGAAAAATACTTTATGATACTTAGTTAGTACATTAATGGTCATGTTCTGATAGTTCAAGGGAAATAAATGCTCTAGCGGTAAGGGTGAAGTTACATTTAAGTCCAAAAGAAAAATTGTCCAACAGTAGGGGTGGAATTACACGGTCCAGCAATCAATAATTAGATAAATTTAGGAAAATTTTAGGTCCTTATGTGTCTCATTCAAGAGGAATTTATTGTGCTTTTAGCCATCATTACATCAATGTGAGAGAAGAGTTCAATTGTTATAAATACATCATATCTTTCAACAGTAAAGTAAAAAGTAAAAATTAAAGGTTCCCTAGGAAGAGAAAAGGGAGGATTAATTGGCATGGTGTGAAGGGAGAGAGAGATCCCAGCTTAGTGTAATGAGTACTAAACTAAGATTTCAGTGAGTATGTATTTATAAGGCATGGACAAGCTAAATGTGATCTGTTTTTGAGTGAGTGGTATAGGACTGATGCTGAGATTGAAGCTTTTTATGAGTAGTGGGTTGTTTGTGACTAGTTAGAGGTCATTTATGAGCTGTGATAATGTAAAGGGGGGAGAAGAATCTCTGGGATTAGATGGGTGTAGGCTAAAGATGATGGGTGGTGAGCTAAAAAAGAGCTAAACCACCAACAAAAATGGCCAACAAATCTCAAAGTCTCAGAGGGTTAGCTTGTTGGTTTTTGGTTAGTTGCTTGTGTTTTTATAATGGAGCTTCAGAGAAGCATTAATTGACAAGAATCCAAAAAACGTATGACTACTCAGAGGTGATGAATCAAGGTTAAGCTTCTTGAGAATTTTTGGTTAGAAGTAGGAGATTTACTTTAGGGGCTGCCTTACTTCTTTGGGTAATGATGAGATTTTAGAGTGCTTTGCATTTAATGCCATATTTTCGTTTATTACACTATGCATTATACTTTTTATTTGCTTAAGTGTTAAACAAAACCTTAGTCATGCCTGACTCCTCGGGCCACATACTTTGGGTAAATTAATACTTCACATTATTTTTCTAAGTGTTAAACAGAATCTTGGTCATGCCTGGTTTCTCGGACCACATATCTTAGATAAATTAATACTTTTTATTATTTATTTAAATATTAAACATAATCTTGGTCATGTCTGGTTTCTCGGACCACACACCTTGGGTAAATTGATATTTTCAATCATTTTTTCCTAAGTGTTAAACAGAACCTTAGTCATGCCTGGCTTCTCGAACCACATACTTTGGGTAAATTAATACTTCATATCATTATTTTAAGTGTTAAACAGAACCTTAGTCATATTTGGCTCCTAGGACCACATGCTTTGGGTAAATTAATACTTCACATCATTTTTCTAAGTGTTAATCAGAATCTTGATCATGCCTGGTTTCTCGAATCACATACCTTAGGCAAATTAATACATATTATTTATTTAAATATCAAATAGAACCTTGGTCATGTCTGACTCCTCTGATCACATACCTTGGATAAATTGATATTTTCAATCATTTTTTCTAAGTGTTAAACAGAACCATAGTCATGCTTGGCTCCTCGGACCATATACTTTAGGTAAATTAATAGTTCATATTATTTTTCTAAGTGTTAAACAAAACATTGGTCATGTCTAGTTCTTCGGATTACATGTCTTGGGTAAATTAATACTTTTTATTATTTATTTAAGTATCAAATAGAACCAGCCATGCTGAATGGCAGAGACCTTCATTGTAGTGACTTGATTAAATGGACATTCATGAGCATCACTTAAAGCATTTGCAAGTATATCAAGTATATCTATGATTTGTTTGAGAACTAATTATCCTTCCAGTTCCTTAGACTTAGTGATAAGTGGGGGGGTTAGGTGGAGCCCGACATGGATGGATGCTCTACCATTGTGTATGTTTTTGAAGTTAAGGGTATACTTTGTTAAGATTATAGACTTAGTAGGTCTAGCCTGTCATGCTGTTGATCATGTGCGATGTAGTAACTATGCTACCACTTATGCAGATAACTAAATGGAGTTATATTTGATCGTCACATTAGTTAAGTGTTAAGTGAAACAGAAACTATGTTAGGATTCATGTAAATATCACAAGTATGAAAGAAAAAATTATAATTATCATTAAGCTGAGCCTCAGAAAAAGGAAAATTGATTACAAAAGGGCAATTTGATTACAAACCTTGGAAACAAAAACAACATTTCAAAAAAAAAAAAAAAAGGACAACTCATGGTTTCATCTTTATTACAAGCTTGTCTTTTGGAGTCTTGGCAGGCTAGGCAGTTGCTGCTGCTGAGGATGCTAGACCCTTTCCCTTGGGTTCTTCCTTGGCAGGAATGGGGAAAGTTGCCAAAACCAACTCATGGCTTTAGGAAACCACCCCTTCCTTGGAAGAATCCTTGGGTGCATCCGAGGGCTTTGTTATCTCAGGGGCGGCCTCCTTGGGGACTTCTTTCTCCTTCTCAAGTGCGCCAATTTGCTTTGCCCCTTTTGGAGGACTGCTGGGAGGAGAAAGGTCCTTGGTCGGAACCTCTTCAATAGGGCTCGTACCTTTGGGGGCTGCATCATCCTAGGAGGCTGAGGAGTTTGGTGCCCGGATTGTAGGGGTAGTAAACATTCTCTACTTCAACCCCGGCCAGGTTGAGGGCCTCATTCCACATCTGGAGGCGGTATGCTCTACATACCCTCAAAACCTCAGCCCTAAGGGCCTCCTCGGTCTCAGCTACCCCCACGTCGTAGCTGCCTTGTTCGGCATGGTCCCTAGCCTTCTTAGCATCATCTAGCTTCTTCTTCAGCACCTTTATTTGCTTTCCAAGGCCGCCTCAACGCTTTTCTTCTCCTTCTCGACATCGATGAGCTTGGCATTCTGCTTCTTGACCCTTTTCTTGGCCACATTAAAGGCCTTAACAACAGAAATCCGCCTGCCCTCCTCATCCTTCATTTGTCGGCGGGAGATATTCACCAACTCCTCGGCTCTGAAAGTGGCTTAGACAGCCTATAAAGGAAACGTAGCAGTGAGCAAATACAAAAGTACAAAAAAAAAAAGAAAAAAAGATAAAGATAATAAATAAATAAATCATAAACTTAGCTTGAAAGACTTACCATGGCAAGGTCTCTCTTCAAACCTAGAAACACCTCATGTTTCTTCATGGTTCTCAGATCGGCCATGTTATCAGGTAGTAGCAAGGCCTGCTCTATAGCGTTTGCTACATACCCAGCCTTCCCCTGCTGCTAGTCCTTTATTGAGGAGTTTGCAGGGAGAGGGGATCCGTCTAACACCAGGGGGGATTCTAGTTTGGAACCCTGGTGCAAAGATCACGTCCTCTGTCTCCAGATGCCCCATCACTTGAGGACCTCGTCTGGGTAGTCTTGGCTACCCTGACCCCTCTTTGAGGCTCATTCTCCTTGGGAGAGACATCTCGGCCCTCTTCCATCATATCCTTCCCATTTTGCTCTCGTTTCCTCTTTTTGTCTGCAAGTTTAGGTTGAGGGTCATGAGGAGTGGGGAGCGAGGGGTGTTTAGCTTGACCGACCGCATTGGGTGCGTTGCCCCTAGCTTGAGACTCTATGATCTCTAGAAGACTAGCCCTGGGCTTGCGCTGTATCCCCATAACTTCTGGAACGGAGGGATTTCCTTGTGTTTGTCTTACTTGTGTTGAGGGTAGATGACTAAAGTTGTCAGTGGGAGCCTCTGAAGATTGAGGTCGGTTGAAGACTTTGAAGTCATCCTCAGAATCAAGCATTTTAACTATTTCTTCTTTTTCTTCTTCTTCCACTTTGGCGGCTGGCTATGAGGGGGTCGCTTTGTCCTCGGCCTTGTACTGAAGGAGTGGCTCTACCTTCAGTACACCTTGTGGTCCCAGGCCTAGGTTAAGGAAGCCCGGCATAGCAACGTTGATCAAGTGCAAACACGGGTCCTTTGCTTTTATCACGCACTTCGGTGCCTGGAAACTTGACGAAAGAGGGTTGTATCCGAGGATTAAATGGGCCGCTCGTAATTGACAGTCACTATGAACAAACATCTCGGCTTTAAGTATCTTGTCTAAATTTGGCTGGTTGACGAGATTGAAATCTAGAACAACGGCGTGCTTATCTGCAAAACCATTTGGAAAAAAAAATCTTAAAAAAAAAAAAAAAAGAAGAGATGGCACAAATCAAAGTGAAATTAAATTACAAACACAAACGAAAAAAAATGGGTACAGAATATGTCAAGGGGAAAGAATGGTGACTTTGAAGTAATAAACCTAGATCTACAAAACCCACTTGGTATCCCCTCTCTTGTCGGGCAATGGAGGCTATCATGCCATTCCCCTGAAACGATTAGGAAGTCTTTGTTCATGCCTTTGTTAGATTCAGGGAGGCATGAGATGAGCCTAATCTCGGGGTACCTAGTTTTTAGATAATATCCCTGCCCTTTAAGTGGTGAAGGTTATAGACCCAGTTGACATCGTGATGGGTAAGGTTGAAGCCCATTTTCTCATTAAGGGCATCTACGCTACCTAAAATCCTAAACATATTTGGGGCACATCAGGTGGGGGCTAACCTATGAACCCTTAGGTAATCCCTAGTGATTGTACCTATGGGGATTCTCATTCCTCCCTCTATAAAGGCAATCATCGGTATTACTACTTCTCCCTCCTGCCTTTGAGTGTGCCAGTCCCCTTCCTTACATTATCTAATGGAGACTCCTGGTGGGATTCTATATTGAGCTTTAAAGCTCTCTATACCCTCCGTGGAGTCTACCAAGTAAGCAAATCTACCCATATATGAAGGAGGGTTAAAGGTACTAAGATGGTAAAGGGAAATTAAGAAGGTTGAGGAGAAAAGGGCTTTATGAAAAGAAAAGTAGAAGAGAAATCAAGTGAAAATGTTTAAAAGGACTTACGCAAAGAAAGAAACTCTCCTCTGACTAGCTCTTGATATTTATCAGTGCAAAAGTGAACTGAATGAAGTGTTCAAGCGATATTTGTATCAAAGAGAGAGACTAGCGAGAAAATTCCTGCCCGAGTTCCAATAAAATCTCCAGTCATTGGATCCGCATTGCACCATAGAATGTGGAGAACATGGAGCCGCAGAAATTTAATGAAGGCACGTCTCAGATGTCGAAGCGTCGAGAGCATGCATTAGGCAATTAAAAAGGTACATGCACAAACAGAGATGATGTATGATGAGAGCAGGGTAATTGTGATGATATTGAAATCCTCATTTCTTCCAGAGGAGCGAGAAAGGAGAATTTCGAGGGGCTATTGCAGGTATGATAGGCCCAATGGTATATATCTATATATATGTTGGGCTGAGGGCCTAATCCAAGGATGGTTAAACGCTGTCATGGAAGTCCGCATTAGTGAATGAAGACATGGGATCTGGTCATGAGGGTCCAGGAAGGTGGTCTGAGGAGGAATGTCTTCTCGGCTAAGCCAAGCAGAGGTTAGAAGTTGTGGTCTGCCATCCAGAATAATGTTCCGGGAGATTCTATTGATAAGGATACATATCATGGAAGCACAAGATAAAGGGGAACTATGAAATATCTTAAAGAAAGCTGCTACCATCACATTGAATGCTCTGTAGCTAACTCTCTGGCCGCATTAATATGGAAGTGATATCTGAACAGTAGTTTTTAGCCTTACAGCTACTCTCAGAGATTTCAGGAATGTGCTGATGGGACAGGGATCAACGCTAGAAACCTGGTCTACACGTGGAGGGTGGAGATGACAGAAAGAAGACAGTATAAAAGAGAAAGAATACACTGAGAATGGAGGATCGAGAAATCAAAAGAAAAAACATTGTATCAACTGGAATTAGACTTGCAATCAAATTTTAAAGAGATATATATAAGAACACATGAACACATCTCCTCGGATTGTGCCGAGGACGATTTTCTTTGGATAAAACTTGTTTATTTTTACTTTTAGGTCATCTAGACCCACCATAATTGTTGTCCAATTCATTAGAGCTTAGTTTTCTGACCCATTCTCTACAAATTCATTGTATTAGGTTCTTTGGGCCAAGATCCTTTTGACTCTTGGGCAAATTGGGTCCTTACAAGTATCATTAATTATTCACCAAAAAAAAAATTCTTAATGAAAAAATTGTTATTTTTTCCCCTTTAACAACCATAGAATTTAGCTATGCAAAATACATGGTTGGTTCTTAACTTAGCTCATGAGCAATTTTAGTCCCTAAAAGTTCAAAACAATTGTTTTTAGAGTCCATTTAGGAACAACTTATTTAGCTGAAACTAAAAACTTTTTACTGAAAGTACTGTAGATAAAGCTAAAAGCTAGCTGAAATAGTACAATGCAATCCATAAATAGTACCAAAAAATGTAATGGGACCCATGAATAGTAGTAAAAATAAGCTGAATAATTAAAAAAAATGCATTTTTCAACCAATGCTAAACGCAACCTTAGTCTCTAGCAAACTTAAAGTGATCGTTTTTGGTCCTTCTATCAATATATGCTAAATCTTTCTAACGGAACAACCAGGTGACTAAGCTTAAAATTAACACATCATCCCTTGTTAGACGTAGTTGGGACTAAAAGCAATCACTTTAAATATGTTAAGAGCTAAAGGCAATTGCTTAAACTTTAGGAACTAAAATCACTCATGGTCTAAATTTGGGGACCAACTATGTATTGCGGCCAATTTTGCTTTTACTTTTATGGTGACTTATTGTATTAGTCATTTATTTTATTGCTTTTGTATGTTACTCCAATGTTGCCAACTAGAGCTTTTCATACTTCTTAGTTTGTTGTGCTAATTCCATATTACCTGGTTGGAAAATAAGTTGCAAATCTTCATGCCCAATGAATAATCTATGAGTACTGATAAAAAATAAATAAAAAAATATCTATGAGTAGATACTTCGTTCTTCATATTTTTGGGGTTTGCGAATCCAATTTTCTCACAATGGTTGTTTCTATCTCAATAAACTATAGGGTCATTGACTATATCCTAGTTGCGTATGTTTTCCTAAGTGAATTGATACTGGGATTTCAATATCAATCACAAATAAAAAATAAAAAGAAAATCTCATGATCATTTTCAATTGGAGAATAGACTAAAGGTTTTTTTTTTTTTTTTTGTGTGTAAAATAAAATATAATCATATCAAATACTATGAAAACAAATGGACTCATTGTGAGGAACTATCAAATCATAGTAAGAATTTATTTCTATGGGTTGACCATGTATACTGGAAATGCCATTTACTACCAATTTTCAAAAAACAAATTTGTATCAAAAAAGTTTTTTAGAGTTTTGCCATTAATTTTACTGAATGTTGAGGAAATTCTGTGCAGGAGATGCAAAATATGCTCATTTGAGTACATTTGAGAATGCATCCAAAAACCTGAGACTGTTCAAGGCAGACTTACTGGATTATAGCTCCATACGTTCAGCAGTTGAAGGTTGCTTCGAGTATTCCATGTTTCTAGTCCAGCAGTGCCTTCAACGACAGTAACAAACCCTGAGGTAAGAATACCTAACTGTGATTTCTTTTTCCCTATAAATAAATAGTTTTTCATCAATTAGTTCAAAATCTATCAAGAGACCTCCTTAATAAAATACGTATATACGTATATACACAATTAAGTGTGCAATGTAGTGTTGGTGTAGTTATCTGGATATTAACTTCCTAAAGTATTTGATATATTAATGCACATACATAATTTTTTCCTTTCACATTTAATATACTTTGTGAAGGTGGAATTGATTGAAACTACTGTAAGGGCACACTTAATGTACTGAAAGCATGTGTTGAAGCAAAAGTTAAGCGGGTTGTTTTTGTCTCCTCTATTGCTACTTTGCTGATGAATACAAGCTGGCCCAAGGGTCAAGTGATGGATGAAACTTCTTGGTCTGACAAGGAATATTTTAGAACCACAAAGGTAAACTACCACAGAATACAATTTTATGTTAAGCTTGTTGCTTTATTTTGTACAATGTGTGATTACAATACATTTTTATGATATTTCTTGCATAGCAATCTGATTTATAGATTGTGTTAAAATGTTTCCATACGTTCACTAAATTGTCTAGTTCAAAAATTTTCCAGAGCTGGTATCAGCTTTCTAAAATAGAAGCAGAAAGTGAGGCATTGAATTTTGCAAAAAGAAGTGGGCTTGATGTTGTAACTGTATGTCCTTCCCTAGTTTTGGGGCCGATTCTGCAGCCTACAGTAAATTCAAGTAGCTTAATTATCATTAGACTTCTGAAAGGTACCTGCCTCTAATGTTAATATTGGCCTTGTATCGTTCCTAGCTGTTACATAAATATAAACATACGCAGACACCCATTAACTTGAGATGTTAATAGACAGCCTCATCAATACACAGTGGAGAACCACTCACTGTAATTTTATATACAGCTCTGTTTATGTATTGATGAGGCTGTCAATTAACATCTCAAGTTAATGTTTCATGCTTTAAAAAACCATATATAAAATTTTGACTCAGTTCCATGTTGCTTGAATTTCTACTTTTTAGTCTTTCCATTATCTTATTATTCCTTAGCTTAGAAGCAAGTAGCTGCAATGTGTAAAAAGAGGTGAAGGCTCTTTCTAAATAAAACTGTGTTTTATTGAAGAAGACTGAGAAATACAACTTTCTAGAATGAATAAAATACAATCGCCTAGCTATTTATATACAAGAGCTATCTGATAAAATTGAAGAAAAAAAAAACTAATTTCCACTTTTGAAGGGAAAAGTGGTTACAAGCTTATACTACAACTACCTATGATTACAAGAATTTATATCACAGCCTTATCACCCTAAGCCACGTGGCAGCAATTCCTCATAATTGTGTATAAACAAGTCATGGTAAGGTATGGCTTCTATTGTCTCAATTAAGTAGCTCATGTCCATTACCTCATGCTCTGCCTTTGGGATCCTGGTCTTGCCTTTCACTGTACTGGTATCAATTTTGGACTTATCTTCCATAGCATTAGCATTAGTCCTAGCATCACCAGCATTGAGATTGATCTCATCAAGTTTAACACAATGGAAACTTTTTGTATTGTATTAGTGTTAGTGTGTTACTGATTAATATGTTAGAAAATATCCGTTTTTCTTCTCCTAAACAGGCTTCTTTTGATCCGTATGAGGTACTTCTCTCTTATTTTACCACTCAATTACCATGCAGGTGGGAATGAATCAATAGAAAACAAGCTTTCAATGCTTGTAGACGTACGTGATGTTGCTGAGGCACTACTTCTGGCCTTTGAAAAGCCTGAGGCTGAAGGAAGATACATATGCTTAGCACACATGATCAATGCAAAGGATTTAGTGGACTTGCTGAAGAGTATACACCCCAACTACAACTATCCTAAGAAGTAAGCTTATCTTTGATGCTATTTAATTTACTAAGGTGATCTTTCAGTGTGGTGTCTACTTATGGATCAATGAGGCCGTGCAAAAGAATATACAAATCTTTAACAATCATATCTTGCATCTTTGGGTGTTTATATAACATATTTGGGTGTCTCAATTCATGTTTTCTGTTACCCTAGTGCAGGATGAAAAAAGGCTGAGTTCTAAGAAATTGCAAAGGTTGGGTTGGAGTTCCCGGCCGTTGAAGGAAACTCTCACCGATGCCATTGAAAGCTACCGTAACGCTGGAATTGTTGATTGAAAAAATACAACCATAGTTTCATTTCCCAAGTAATAAGGTGGGTTTCATAATGAGTAGCGTAATAAAATGATTGTGAAGCAGACCCAAGTTTGGGAGCAGTTATATAGTGTACCCGGCATATGCCGGGTACATAATATAATTTTTGCAAGTTTGGACCCCTTAAAACATGTTAAAATTCTATCCTATCAAATACTATCCTTGATCTTCTTAGACTGCGTTTGGATGCATTATGAAAGAATACCTTTTTTTTTTTTTTTGGTAAAAATATTGCATTTGGTATGTTCCCTTTTTTGTGGTAGGTCTTTGGGATGAATGTGGTTGAGTTTGAAATGTGTCTCCTCTCACCTCTCATTAACCAAACTCTGGCACGATATGCCGTGCAACTTATTATTAGGTTTATCCAATATTTCAATAAGATTTAACTTAGTTGATGCCAAAGATTTAGCTTAACTAGTTGGCAAATCAGTTTCCAATAAAGACATTTAGGATTCAGAACTCCTACACTCAACTATCAATGTATAAAAATAAATTTCCTAGTAAAAAATGGTAATTTTGAGTTATTTTATAGACAAAATAGAAAGACACTAAGAATAGTATAGTGATTTAATTATACTATATATATATCTATTTATTTATGTCTACAAATTGAAAATTGCATGAAATAGTGGCTCATATAGATAGGCATGTTTCATGTCTACTAAAAAATGCAAATATCCTTCAACTATTTTTTTTACATTCTTGATTTTGTGTTACTAAATTTTTTTTTTTTTTCCCTTTTTGTTGGACATTGTTTCAATTGTTGCAAAAACAACTAAATTTTAGTAAGAATACCATATTTCAAATCAATTGTTCATCACTTAAAAAAAAATTAATTGTTTCTCATATAAATCTTAAAAGAATGATGTTAAAATTTCATTATACTAAAAATAATTAATATAAAAAAATAAACATATTCATTCTATTAGTTATTGTTAAATATTAGCATTGATATACCATGTTGAATATGCTAGAATAGATGTGGAAGAGGGAAGTATAAAATAGGAACATAAGAACACATGTTACGTGGCTCTGCCTTACGGCCTACCTCCATGGAGAAGACCCTTAAATCTTACATCCTTATTATATAAGAGTATTGTAGTATAAAACTGGTATTACAATGAGCCCTAACATGGGTATACATAATAGACTAAACCCTAGACTAATATATTTCTAGTACATGTAGGAGACTTGACTTGTAGAAAAAATAGAATTAAGCTTGAGTTTAGGCTAATGGGCTAATATATCTCTAACTATTATCTTTCTAATTACATAGAATAAATACTACAATGCCAAACACACACACACACACACACATATATATTACACTGAAATGTTTTAGAAAATTTAAAGGGTTAAGATTAATTTTAGTGAATTCAAAAATATTTAATTTTTTAATGGTTTTCGTGTCAATTGTTGTCAAAGCAAATAAACATGAGGAAGAATGTCATATTCTATATCTATTATTATTATTCCAACTAAACATTATTTCTTATATAGAGTTTATAAAAAAATAATCATATAAATTCATTTAATATAAATAATTAATGCACAATTATAGATAATTAATATATGCATTTACTCTATTGGCTAATTCAATAAACTAATACTTTGATATAAATACAAACTTTGTTGAAGTAGAAGCCTAAATAAAGAGAACTTCAACAAATGCGCCACATGGCACAATCTCATACTCTCCAACACGAGGTTTCTATTTTTATATATACTAGTCGTAGACCCACGCGATACGTGAGAATAAATAATTATTTTGTAATTGTAATACAATGTATAATTTATTCTCTAATTTTTTTTTAACATAATTTGTTATCCTTAAAAATTAAACAATTTTTTTTCAGTCCATTTAGGTCTATTTTAGTCCACTTCAGTCCAATTTGGTCCACTCAGTCAATTTCGGTCAATTTTGGATTTATTGGGCCTTAAATTGATTCTTTTTGTAGGTTGCCTTCACAAGTTTAGCTCAAAAATTCTTTTTATTTTCTTTATTTTTAGTTGAAAAGTATAAAATTTTAATATATTTGAGCTCTTTAGTTTTGAGTTTAAAATAAAAACAAAATAGACATTATAAATTAGAAATATGATCCCTAAAATTGCAATAAAAGTGATAAATATTCAAATGTCCTATTCGGTCCATTTTGTCCTCTTCGGTCCACTTTGGTTCTATCTGGTCTAGGTTAGTCCGATTGCGTCCCATTAGTCCACATTGGTCCTATTCTATGAACTTCAGTCCTATTCGGTCCACATCGATCATATTCAGTCCATATTGGTTTTATTTGGTCCACATTGGTCCTATTTGGTCCATGTTGGTCCTATTCGATGCATTCTATCCACTTCGGTCCTATTCAATCGACATTGGTCCTATTCAGTCTAATTTAGTCCTATTTGATCTTATTTGTTCTTATTCGGTCCATATGTCCACTTTAGTCCTAATTTGTACATTCATTCTTATTCGGTCCACCTTGTTCCCATGCGGTCCTATTCTGTCTATTTAGTCCACTTCGTTCCATTTGTGTCCAGTTCAGTCTATTTTGGTCTATTTTTATGCACTTATATATAAGGAAAAGATATGTTTGAGTTGAAAATGATTATTCTAAATCCAAATTTATATCAATATATATATATATATATATATCTCAAACACGTAATATCAAAAATTTTAAGCATAAAATTTATTGTCGTTATACTTTTGTTAAGCCAGATTAATGTAGCATTTCAATTAACTTTGGTCTAGCTAAATTTAAGTCAAAGTCTTTCTAAACCTTAAAGCTATATATATACAAATCTAATCTTTAAGGTAGTTATTTATTTGTTTTAACGTCATTACTTTTAAATGAATTGCATGAGCTTGATTATACCTTCAAGCAAAATAAATAAATCAATAAATATATATATATATATATATATATATATGTAGGGTTAGGATTTGTAGCTCACGCCCAAAACAATGAATTTGTAGAGAGTAGGTGAAAGAGCTAGGTTGATTATGAGATTGACAACAGTTAACTACAACCCCCAAGTGTGAACCAGCATAAACATACACGTAAAAAGCGAAATGAATTGGTGTCCGAAGAGATATATTATTGATTGAACAATGATTATAGTTCTTAGAGCTACAGTAAAGTCTTTCTCTTGCTCTTATTCTGATTTTTTCCGATCCCCTATTATCAGAGGCCTCTTCCCTTTATATAACATCCTCTCCCCTCATCTCCATCGTCCACTTGTTTTTCATCTATATACCCACTTGAGTATATGTCACGTCAAGTACCTTTTTTAGCCCTTTGTGAGTAGTGGTAGCTGAGCTTACACTGTTCAAGGGTCTTCTTCACATAAATGCGGCCAGAAAAGTAGCTGCAATGCATTAAACACGATGGTAGCAGTTTTTCCTTTTAAATATTTCTTTGTTCTTAGCATCTCCAGATATGCTCAGAGTTTATCCTCATCGTTAAAATCATTAGAAGGATTGCCTGAACCTTTCAGCTATCGGTTTGACCAAAACTCTTCGCACCTGAGGAGAATAACCTCTTCGGACCACTGGTAATCTTCTCGGACTATACTCCTCGTTCATTTCCAGGTATATTTCTTCCACATGGACCCCTTCTCATATTTTCCTCTCTTCGGACACACAGTAATCGTCCAATGGGGCCCTAGGCCCAATACAAAAGGTTGGGCTTTCACCCCCCACAATATATATATATATTGATACATGTTTGGTATTACTTATGGTGGGGAGATTTAGATTTATACATGAGGGGAAGTTTAGATTCTCAATTTCCTTAGAATTTAGGCTTTTGAGATAATTGATAGCTTATCATTGACCAAAAGAGCTGAAAATGGTGGATCCTGTTTTTTGGTTTGTCTTTAAATTTTTAAATAATACTGTGCCATTGTTATTGTTTAACATTACAAGCATTTGTATGTCATTCTAGGACTTTAGATACTTTGAGCAAGATGTGAATTAAAGCTGGAAAAATTCTAAGACCACATAAAATGGTACAATTTGTGCCACAACTGTTCTCGTGGTAGACCATGAATGGTGGAGAAAAGTGGTGTGTCCATATGAAAGTTACAAGAAACTAGTCACAGTCTAATACGTAAAATAGTTGTGATAAAAGTTTTGGCAATTTATGTGGTACTAGAACTACACTTAAGGCTAACGCCATGTGGGTGGTGTTTTACTTTTCATCAGACACAGAGTAACGGAGCAAGAGTGAATAAGTAGTGATTATACCTTCTTTGGTCAATTTTTTCATCTCTGTAGCTTTGCAGCATCTGCATCTGCATCTGCATCTGCATCGTTTACAGTATGCAATGTGTAGAAAAGACTGCTAGACGTAACAATTTACTTCAAACCAGGTTTTTACTCTGCTCTGAACATGGAAAGTAGTCATAGTGCCTACCTCTTGCCTATCCCAAAGCTTTCTTAAGCTTGCAACAATTTTCCTGAAAATGATTAAAAAAATGTTTTGAGAGCCAAGTTTTGGTAGTAGCTTATTAGTTTATTTGTTTATACAGTTTTTTTTTTTTTTCTTAAACTTATTTTTCAAGGTAAAACTGTACAGCAAATGAGCAAAAAGTTCATCCACACACAGACAATTAGTGGGGATTTGCCTTGGTATTGTTACACACACAAAATTCTACTTAGTTCTCTCAATGCTTTCAAATTTGCTGGCATTCCTCTCCCGTTGTTCTTGCATTTCATTTATGATTAATGATTAAACTCATATAATGACAGTAATATGAAGTCTTGTTATATGGAAGTAACCGCATATAATTTCAAATTATGAACTATTTCATATTTCTTGGGGTTTTATGAACTATTTCATATTTCTTGGGGTTTTTCCTATCTCTTCCTACGTCTGCTTAGTGCTAAACCCTCTTATTACACCTGAGCTGGAAATGAAAAACCCAGAATAGAGAATCAACCCTAAGAAAGTATTGTCAAATTCATTTTTAGGCATTTTGTTCTTTATCAATGAAGGATTTTTTTTTTTAATTAAAAAAAAAAAAAAAAAGCCTTGGCTTTACCTGTACTATACAAAGTGGAGAACAACAAGGCCCTCTTATTTAAGGGTGATGAATCGGGTCAGTTTGGGTCATGATGCCTATCAGCCTAATCATTGTATCACCCAAATTGAACAAGTCGGTTGGTGGGAGTTAACACTTCTTACCACTTGAAAGATTGGTTGGAGTCTACTACACCACACTTTCTTTTTTGGTAGAAACTACACCACATTTTTTCTTTTTTGGTAACCAGACCACACTTCCACGTGAGTAGTTGGATCTCAATATGGAGTCTTTAGTTGGGCCAAATTCAAGGTTATCACTTTTAAAACGTGTTACACGTAACTTCATGCTGTATGTTTTACTATTAAGGCTCTATTTGGATACTATTTATTACTGAAAATTGAAAATATTGTAGTAAAATAATTGTTAAATATGTGAATAGTGCTGTGTGACCCAATTTTAAAGTTCTTTTTGCTAAAAAAAGTACTTGCGGGTCCTGTGAGCAGTGCACGGGACCCATTGTTTTTCAGCCACGTTTCAAACGCACACTAACTCTAATGGAATTTAGCATTAAAATATCAATTTACCACTGGCCATTTTTTTTTTGTAGAGAGAGATAAATTGGTATTTTAATACTAAATTTCGTTAGACTTAACACCAAAACAAACAATAAGAGAACATTGAAACAGAGGTGATAGTTAGGGGTTTAAATGTAACATGGGTGATAGTTTATAATAGAAAAATGTAATTTTCATTTTTTTCATTTCATTTTTTTTTTTTTTTTTTTGCCAAAGTGAAAAAATAATAATAATAATAAAAAATTAAAAATTAAAAAACCTTTGATCCCCCAAATACATTGATCTAAAACTAATAAATCATGCATGGGTCCATCTTTAAAGATAAGAGAGTTAGAGACGAAGACTGGTGTCGATGACCCGGTGGTGTTGGTGGACATAACACAATAATGAGTTCTTCAAGATTGTGCCGATGTCATAGACTCACAATGATTCCAAAGAGTTGGAGTTCCTTGAGATATAGATTCAGTGTTAACTGGAAGTAAAAGGGTTCGAGATTGACATCAACTTACATATTTTGGAGGTAGAGAGAGAGAGAGGATGCATGTCAAGAATGGGGGCCGACAATCCATTTGGTGAATCACGTGGGGAGACAAGTGTATAGATAGAGTATATATCGGTTGTGTTGAGTTTAGGTGGTTTTATATCAGCAAAACCCAATATTTGAACCGTTGCACTTTAGAAAAAGCATATTTTTTTTTCCCTATCCAAAAAAATAAGGAAGACTAATTTATTAGTAATATATTCATTAGTTAGGTTAGAAATATTGGAAAAATTAGCACAAGTAAAACAACTCTGTAATTAATTTAGTAGATTGTTGATTTTCAGCTATCTACCAACCACTTGGCAAAAGATGACTTTGTGGCGCATGTGCGCACACATATACACATAGATGTCTGAAGTATGAATGGTCACTATGTTGAGAGATGAAGTTGAGCTCATCATCAACAAGATGACTTTGCGATCAAGCATCATTATCGAACAATAATTAAATTGTCAGTTTAGTGAGCATGGATAGAGTGCTTATTCTTAGCTCGACTTTGGATCTTTGAAAGGCACATTAATATTTTAAAATCGATTATATTTGTTTGTTGGTAAACGATTTTTATTTACAAAAATTCAAAAACCATAAAATAATAATAATAATAATGTTGAGAATGGAGTTCATCATTATGTCCATAACAAAATTTGGCATCTAAACTTTCAAAAATTATCAAGTTTTTTTGAGTTGTTTCATCAGCGAGTATGACTAGAAAATCATAACTTAACAACTTGTTTATAGAGTAGTTATATTAGACTTACTCTTCTAGTTTCTATTACAACTATTGAACAACCAATTTTATCTAAAAATATTGTCAAAATTGGATTCCACAACAAGATAATCTTATAACCAACCCGTTTTTTTGTGAGACCTAATTTTTTAACAAGCCCTTTGATTTTGTACATTGAAGAGAAAATTGTGCCATCTAATAAAAGTCATGAGTGGAGTATTCTGTTTTGATGGACTCTGAACAGTGAGAAGTATAAATTGTGCAGAATCCAAGGCTACATTTTCTTGTTGTTTTCCTAACTTCTCTCTCTGACTTCTTTTGTAGGATGTGAAAATTTAAAAATACAACAAAATCTTTGTTTTGAGTTATGGTAAGTTTCAGTATTTTTTTTTTTTTTTTTTCATTTTATATATATATATATATATGTCAAGTTGACATTTTATTTGGTGTAAAAATGTTATCTATACTACTATTTAAAGGGCTTCTCTGATTTGGTATGGACATTTCGTTATACAAAAATACTCCTACATCTCCAGGTTTAAGTAGAGACAAAACTAAAGGGCAATCCGGTAAAAATACATCTTTAACTTCAATTAAAACATTGCTTACAAAACAAGACCACTCTCTTGATGGTTTTTAAATTGCTTTATCCACTTATAAAAAAAATTAAAATTAAAACAAACACACGTTTCTTTGTAAAAACACATCTACTGAATTGATAAAAATAAAAATAAAAAACCAGTCGTACACCCACAATTTAGTCACAAACACAACTCCAAACTTCTACCCAACAAATTTAAATCTCCCCATTATCATTAAGCAATTATAATGTTATCAAATTACTTCCCACCTCTTCCATAAAAAATAAAATAAAATAAAATAAAAAATACTTTCCATCTCCATCCTCAAGTCCCTGCTTTTTAGTTTTTATACTAAGAGGAACAAACACTTTTGCATTTTGATAATAGGTGACTACGTGCCAGAGGAAGCCACTCAAAAAGGTATTTACTCATTATTTTCTTTCCATTCATGTCAAATAATTTAAGCTTTTATGTTTTTGGAACCTCTGTCACCAAATTCTATTTAATACCACTGTTCTATATCTCCTTTTGGAATTTGATGTCTACAGCATATTAATTAAGCTCAAAGCTATGAGACTTACATAGTGGATGTGTTATCTAACTGCAACTTTGGTTTGTTTGTCTCTTCTAATTTTTATTTTTATTTTACATAAATATTTACACGTGATATGTATTCTTTGTGATAATTTCTATTTTTCTTGATCAAGGTTGGTAAAGTATTACAGTCACTGCATAAATAGATACAAGAAAAAGAAACTCTACTTACAAAAACAAAAGATCTAATTGTTCTAGCTCAAATAAAAATGGCTTTTTCATCTCAACAAGTTCTTTTTTTTTTTTTTTTTTTGAGGAAAACAACAGGTATGTCAATGTACATATATAGTTCTTTTCTTTTTCTTTTTTTAATAAAGAAATAAATAGTCTTCTAACACTTTTTTTTATCACGGTCACCAATAGTTTGTCTATTGATGAGGATTATGCAATTTGTAGTTGATTTTTGTTAAATTTGGGTAGGTTACTTTTGCTATTCCTCATTCTAATTATATGGACTTTGAAGTACTTTTCTTTATTTCCATATTTCCTTATCATTATTTTTTCTTTTTGTATGATACGCATTTGTGGGTTAAAGCTACTCATTACCTTAAAAAAATGGAATACTCATTGCTTTTCTTTGATTACAAAATGGAATACTCATTGCTTTTCTTCCATTACAAAATGGAATACCCATTGCTTTTCTTTGATTACAATATTACAGTACGTAGAACTTTGTTTAAGAAAAAAAAAATTGATTACAATATTACAGTACATAAAACTTTGTTTAAAGAAAAAATTGTGCAATTTAGGAATAGTCAATACTTTTCTTTAATTACAATATTACAGTACGTAGAACTTTGGAGGATACTCTCTTTATGTCTTAGTTTGTTCTTTTAATAAAAGTCTTTGTTTAGCAAAAAAAAAAAAATTCTTTGATTACAATATTACAATAGGTAAAATTTGTTTTTATATAAAATAAATAAATAAACTTTGCAATTTGGATTAAGTATCAAACTGTGTTACTCTACTATTAACCAAAAAAGATGAACGAATTAATTATATTGCAATCTTAACCAATGAAAAAATAGTATTAAACTTGACAAACTATGCAATTTGGATAAGATTGCAATATAATTAATACATTAAACAGTTTTTTTTTTTTGGAGGTTAACTTAAATAGCATTAAACTTGACAAACTATGCAATTTGGATAAGATTGCAATATAATTAATACGTTAATAGATTACTTAGAGAAAGTAGTTATATTTAATCCTTACTCTCTGTCTTTTTTGTCTTTTTTTTTTAGGGTGACATATCAACAATTTTATTGAATTGCATAATGGGCATATTGGTTGAGTTTGGGTGAGACACTTTACAAAATAATTGTATAATTCAAAGCTCACATAAAGTGGAAGTCATCTATCAAGTGGTTTTTAAAAAAAAAAATTTGTATATAAGAAAAAAAATTATCCTAACTATGCCTGTATTTATCAATTTGTGTAATTCTATGTTGGATTCAATTTTTTTTTTTTTTTGGGAATATTAATGTACATATCATTAATTGAAACTCCTATAGTTTAGCTTTATTTTTCTCAATCACATCTCTTCCCTATGAAATTAATTAATTATCCCTAACAATTATCATGCCTTTCACAACAACTTCTTTTCATTTTTTTAAAAAGAAAATACAATTTAAAAATAAATTTTTAAAAATTAAATGATATTGTTGCTCACATGAGAGCCTTTCCCATTAAAAAAAAAAAAAATTATTTTTTTTAGGCATTTGAAACTTTTGTTACGGAAGTGTACTAAGTGGTTATATTTTAGGACTAAAAAAACTATGACAACGTGAGAGGCTTTCCAATAAAAAAAAAAGTAATGATAACTCTAGCTCATTTAAATAAATAATAACTTCGATCACAATCGTGATCCTTTCCTATATAAATAAATCAATACTATTAAAAAAATTCACAATTGTGAGCCTTTCCCATATAAAATTGTAGGGTATGTTTTTGTTACCCAAGCCCAAAGGATATGGGTCAAAGGCCCAACGAACCCAGAACAATGAATTTGTAGAGAGTGGATCGAAGGTTTAGGCGCTAGCCGGCGTTCACGAAGCATGAACTCCTTTCTCTTTTATTGAAAAAATACTTAGAACAGTTTACAACTGGGGGATGCTCCTCGGCCCATGGCCGGGGAGGCTTTTTTTCCCTTCCACTCCCCCCTCGCTCAGGAGGGATTCCCTTACATTATATACCCTTTACCCAACCAATCCTAACCCTACACTTGTTGAGCGATCAGGACATTACACAGGTGCTTGTCCCATCAGCCGCCTTCTCATTCTCTTTGGGAGTCGTGGCAACCAAGGTGGCACTGGTGCGGAGTCCTTTCCTCATTAATGCGGCCAGGGCGGTAGTTAGGTGCATTAAATGCGGAGGTGACAGTTTGTCATGAGCTTGTTCCTCTTCCAGGCTTCCATTGCTGGCGTGTGGTATTCCCCCTCGGCCCTTTGAGTAGTCATGAAGGCTTCCTTGGAAGTGTTTGCTGGTTGCCTTAAGTTCTCGGATGTCCGATGATGGGGTCGTTCTCAGCCTGCCCAGCTGTGCGCCTGGGCTTCTTCTTTTCCTTCTCGGATTTTAGGTGCCTCCTCGGCTCGGGCCTTCGGCCCAGGAACGAAGTGGGCTGGGCCGTAGGATTCCTTGGCCCCACAATAGCCCCTCAAAATCTTGCTATCCACACCCTCGGGCGGAGGGGAGGATTTTGATGTCCTCGGGCGTGCGACGCGTCCCATTGAGTCTGGCCCTCTGTTGGTACTGGAGTCTTTTCAACTGCCCCAGACTTGTTAATGGCGCCTTGAAGCACGCAATGCGCCCTTCATTAAATCAGGACGGCTCTGTGCTCCCCACGTTCAACGGGAGGATGATAATCCGACGGTGGGGATTCGCCTAACATTTATGGGCGGGAAAACCCGCGCGGCTCCTTGATTTGGGGTATAAATACCCATTCGAAAGGCCGGTTCCTCTGTTTGCTCGCACCCAAGAGTCTACATCTCCAGCATAAAAAGCCTGTCCGAGAAGCTTCTACTCATTTCTGTAAGTCACTCTATCTCTCTTCGAACTTTCTCCTTCTCCATTTCTTCCTCTCTTTCATTTGCTCTCTCTTAGCTCACTTAGGCATCATTTGGGATGGGTAGATTTAAGAAATATGTTTATACCGAAGAGGCGATGGAGAAATTCATCGCCGACTATAATATACCAAACAACGTGGGTTTGAGGTATTGTGAGGAGGGCGAGTGGCGCTTTCGGAGGCAGGAGGGTGAGGTGGTGATTCCCATCGTTGCCTTCGTTGAAGGTGGCATGAGAATACCCATGGGGCCGGTGATGAGGGGCTACCTGACGTACTTCCGGCTAGCCCCCACCCAGTGTGCCACCAACGTCTTCAGAATTCTGGGTTGTGTGGACGCCCTGAACGAGAAGATGGGGTTGAGGTTGACTCACCACGACGTAAACTGGTGTTATAACCTCCAGTGCCTGAAGGGCAAGTCGTACTACCTGAAGACCAGGGATGACAGGGTCCGGCTTATCCAGTGCCTCCCTGAGTCCAGCAAGGGGCTGAACAAGGACTTTCTCATCGTGTCCGGAGCGTGGCACGATGGCATTCATTGTCCAACGTCAGAGGGAACACCAGGTGGGGTAGTAGGAGTAGGAGGGGGTTCAAAGATTCTAACTTGTTTTATGCGTCATTTCTTTTTGTACCGTTTGGTCGCTAATCGCGAACGTGTCTTCTTTTACAGATCCGCACGCCTTCACGCGCCACTTCAGTCTGATCAACCGGGAAGACTTGCAGAAGGCGCTGAGGGCGGAGGTTTTCGTGAACGAAGCCGATAATCAAGTTAGGGCCGCTCACCAGATCTTGGGGTACGACCCGGCTCAAAAATCATTTGCGGCGCCGAAGTACGTGATCAGAGCAAAGGATCCTCGGCTTCGAAAAATAATCGTGACCGAGGACGGGTTCCGGTTCCCCGAGGTGCCCTCCACATCAGAAGGCGTAACACCTCCGGGTCCCTCCTTCTCCCTTAGACTCTCAGAGCCCGCCGAAGTAGGCCTAGAGAGGGAAGTGGAAGTCGCTGATTTCGGCCCTGCCGAGGACGAGTTTGACGTTTTTGAACAAGTTCACCAGTCCGAGGACCCTCCAGGAGACCTGGGCGATCCTCGCCTGACAGAAGCAGACTTCCCAGCGTCCAAATCCCCTCCCCGGCAAAAAATGGGTTACAAGAAGAGGCCCCAATCTAGCCTGTTAGATCTGATCGAAGGCCAACCGAGGAAATCCAAACCAAAGCTTCCTCCTCCTCCTCCCAAGGCTCACCCTGCCCAGAGCAGGTCGGCCCCTACCCAGTCAAGGCCTCCTCCTTCTCCGCCTCAGACGAGTCCGCCTTCTAGGCACGAGCCCTCTGATCCCAAGCAGAAAAAGGATAAGGGCAAAAGGCTGGCTGAGGAAAAGTCCGCGTCCCCCCGGGAGAAGGATGATACTCGGCGGCCATCCAAACAGCTGAAGATAGGCTCCCGGGGCCAGGATAAACAGGTTAACTCCCAGCCCGAGGCTCAGGCCTGGCTTCCCGCCCCAATGCTCCATGGGGGGCCTCTAAGGGAAGACTCCTCCCTTAGGGATTTCAAAGAGGGCGAAGGCGCGTACGTGGCCGACGCGCTGGAAATGTGACTGCTACTCCCGGCCGACATGGCGGAGCTAGGGACTATGAGGAGCAAGGAGGTCTTCCTATGCCTCAAGCGGTACTTAGGAATGGTAAGTTCCTCAACACTTACGATTTTTTCCTAGCTTCAGCTTTCTCTTCCCCTTTTCTGAGCTCGGCTAACCGTGTACTTGTTTTGTTTGGCAGGCCATTCAGGCCACTTATAGGTTGGAGGACGTGGCCCGTGACCAGGGGAAAGCCATGGACGTGGAGCGTGAGAAACGCTTGGAGGCCACACGGACCCTTAAAAACTCCGAGGCTGATCTTGCCAAGGCCCGGGAGGAGCTGAGGGCAATGACCAGTGCTCGGGATAATGCCCTGTCAGGCCTCGCCGGCTTCCAGAAGCAGGCCGAAGATCAGTCGAAGCGCCTGGGCGAGGCAGAGGAGCAGCTGAAGACTGCAAAGAAGCTGCTTGCTGGTCTGCCAAAGAAGGTGGCTGCCGCCGAGGAGGACAAGAGGGTGGCCGAGTGGGCCAGGAACGAGGCCGTGAGGGCCAAGTTTGAGGTTGACCATAGCAGGGAGGACGCCCTGGCCTTTAAGCAGGAAGCCGAGGAGGAGGCCTATGCTGCGGGGATGGCCGAGACAGAAGCAGCCTTTAGAGCTCAAGTCCCCGGGCTGTGCAGGCGCTACTCTGCTGAGGTTTGGAAGGAGGCTCTCAAGCAGGCTGGGGTTGAGGCCTCGTCCGACTTGTGGAAGGAGGAAAGGGTGTACTACCCTCCTGCCATCCGCGAGGCAACTCCAGGTGGCGCTGAGGCCGGAGAGGCTGCAGAGGAAGCCGGTGCTGCTACGAGTGAGGACACCTCAATCGCTGAACCCATGGGTGAGCTCGTCCAAGTAAGTGACCCTCCCGAGGTAGATGAATCAGGTGAGGGCCCCGTTGAGGACGCGCCCCAGGAGGTTACGAAGTCAACCTCTGAAGCTGAGGTTCCTGCTACTAAGGAGGTAGCCGCACCTTCGCAGGCTGTCCCTTCTGGCCAAAACTCAGAAGGCCCTGAAGCTGCTATGGTCCAGCCCCCTGCTGAGGGAGGAAAATAAGTGGGCAGGGCAGGCCCCTCGACGCCGTCGTCTCTCTTGTCTTTTGCATATTTTTTTGAATTGTAATGTGACGTTCATCATGTAACCCTTATGGATTTAATGCAATGTGATTTCTATTTCTCCTTCCAATTGTTCTGGCTGTTTGTACATCTGCGTGTTATTAGTTTTCCTTTTCCCTTGTTGTCCCTTTTTTTTTTTCTTTCTTTCTTTTTTTTTTTTTTTTTTTTTTACTTGCATGATTTTATCACCAATTATACTTCGGCCAGTCATGGCAGCGATTGTAATAACGTGAAGGTACGTACGCATAGGCTGGTATTTCATGTCTTCGGGACTAGGCAGGACTCTTGCTTTCCCAGCGTTCCAACACTTAGAGTCTTCTGGAGTAGTTAGCTTCCCCGTAGGTGAGAGTCCGAGGACCATGCAGTGCCCAGGTTCTGTCTAACACTTAGGATCATCTGAAGTAGTTAGTTTCCCCATAAGCCTGAGTCTGAGGACCATGCAGTGCCTTGGTTCTGTCTAACATTAAGAATCTTCTGAAGTGGTTAGTTTTCCCATAGGCCTGAGTCCGAGGACCATGCAGTGCCTTGGTTCTGTCTAACACTTAGGATCATCTGAAGTGGCTAGTTTCCCCATAGGCCTAAGTCTGAGTACCATGCAGTGCTTTGGTTCTGTCTAACACTTAGAATCCTCTGAAGTAGTTAGTTTCCCCATAGGCCTGAGTCCGAGGACCATGCAGTGCCTTGGTTCTATCTAACACTTGGCCTTCTAAAGTAATTAGTTTCCCCATAGGCCTGAGTCCGAGGACCATGCAGTGCATTAGTTCTGTCTAACACTTGTTCTTCTGAAGTAGTTAGTTTCCCCATAGGCCTGAGTCCGAGGACCATGCAGTGCCTTGGTTCTGTCTAACACTTGTTCTTCTGAAGTAGTTAGTTTCCCCATAGGCCTGAGTCCGAGGACCATGCAGTGCCTTGGTTCTGTCTAACACTTGGCCTTCTGAAGTAGTTAGTTTCCCCATAGGCCTGAGTCCGAGGACCATGCAGTGCCTTGGTTCTGTCTAACACTTGGCCTTCTGAAGTAGTTAGTTTCCCCATAGGCCTGAGTCCGAGGACCATGCAGTGCCTTGGTTCTGTCTAACACTTGGCCTTCTGAAGTAGTTAGTTTCCCTATAGGACTGAGTCCAAGGACCATGCAGTGCCTTGGTTCTGTCTAACACTTGGCCTTCTAAAGTAGTTAGTTTCCCCATAGGCCTGAGTCCGAGGACCATGCAGAGCCTTGGTTCTGTCTAACACTTGGCCTTCTGAAGTAGTTAGTTTCCCCATAGGCCTGAGTCCGAGGACCATGCAGTGCCTTGGTTCTGTCTAACACTTGTTCTTCTGAAGTAGTTAGTATCCCCATAGGCCTGAGTCCGAGGACCATGTAGTGCCTTGGTTCTGTCTAACACTTGGCATTCTGAAGTAGTTAGTTTTTCCATAGGCCTGAGTCCGAGGACCATGCAGTGCCTTGGTTCTGTCTAACACTTGGCCTTCTGAAGTAGTTAGTTTTCCCATAGGCCTGAGTCCGAGAACCATGCAGTGCCTTGGTTCTGTCTAACACTTGTCCTTCTGAAGTAGTTAGTTTCCCCATAGGCCTGAGTCCGAGGACCATGCAGTGCCTTGGTTCTGTCTAACACTTGGCCTTCTGAAGTAGTTAGTTTCCCTATAGGCTTGAGTCCGAGGACCATGCAGTGTCTTGGTTCTGTCTAACACTTGGCCTTCTGAAGTAGTTAGTTTCCCCATAGGCCTGAGTCCGAGGACCATGCAGTGTCTTGGTTCTGTCTAACACTTGGCCTTCTGAAGTAGTTAGTTTCCCCATAGGCCTGAGTCCGAGGACCATGCAGTGCCTTGGTTCTGTCTAACACTTGGCCTTCTGAAATAGTTAGTTTCCCCATAGGCCTGAGTCCGAGGACCATGCAGTGCCTTGGTTCTGTCTAACACTTGGCCTTCTGAAGTAATTAGTTTCCCCATAGGCCTGAGTCCGAGGACCATGCAGTGCCTTGGTTTTGTCTAACACTTGTCCTTCTGAAGTAGTTAGTTTCCCCATAGGCCTGAGTCCGAGGACCATGCAGTGCCTTGGTTCTGTCTAACACTTGTCCTTCTGAAGTAGTTAGTTTCCCCATAGGCCTGAGTCCGAGGACCATGCAGTGCCTTGGTTCTGTCTAACACTTGGCCTTCTGAAGTAGTTAGTTTCCCCATAGGCCTGAGTCCGAGGACCATGCAGTGCCTTGGTTCTGTCTAACACTTGGCCTTCTGAAGTAGTTAGTTTCCCCATAGGCCTGAGTCCGAGGACCATGCAGTGCCTTGGTTCTGTCTAACACTTGGCCTTCTGAAGTAGTTAGTTTCCCCATAGGCCTGAGTCCGAGGACCATGCAGTGCCTTGGTTCTGTCTAACACTTGTCCTTCTGAAGTAGTTAGTTTCCCCATAGGCCTGAGTCCGAGGACCATGCAGTGCCTTGGTTCTGTCTAACACTTTCATTTCTCTGTATGTATCTAGTTTCCCTATAGGTTTGAGTCCGGAGACCATGCAATACCTTGGTTTTGTCTAGTACCCAGGTATAGAGGAGCGAGTAGTTTCCCCATAGGCTTGAGTCCGAGGACCATGCAATGCCTTGGTTCTGTCTAACGCTTTCATTTCTCTGTAAGTATCTTGTTTCCTCACAGGTTTGAGTCTGAAGACCATGCAATACCTTGGTTCTGTCTAGTACCCAGGTATAGAGGAGCGAGTAGTTTCCCCATAGGCTTGAGTCCGAGGACCATGCAATGCCTTGGTTCTGTCTAACGCTTTCATTTCTCTGTAAGTAGGGGTTTGTCCTCGGACCGCTTTACTGGAGACGATTCCTCATTCGGTCGGATTATAATCTTACACGTGGCGTTGATCTCGCCTCCAGCTCGAGCCCCCCATCTTTTTTATTTGCGAAGCGTCCCTTGGCCGTTCGTGTTCCGCGCTTGACGCCTCGGTGCGCGAGACGCGCCTTCATTAATGGCCTCGTGAATTAACATAAGTCCAATGGTCTACGGCCCCCTTGGAATTTGGTAGCTTCATTATTAGCCCTGCTGGTAACTCTCTTTTCGAATTCTGCGTGGATTAATTCTCACCAACCCTCATCCTCTATATAAGGCTTTCCGGGGGGATGGTTTCTCCATACTCCATGAACCTCCCAACACAAACAGAAAGAACACACCCTTTCAGCTCCCCAAGCCCCTTTAATAACCCCGCCGGAATTGTGACCGGAGTTAGTAGATATGGGGCGGCTTTGGGCGGGTGTGAGGACATCCGTGCCAAGAGCCGTTGTGGCCGCAGCCCCCACTGGGCTTCCGGTGCGGCAGAGTCTAGGCGTAACCCCGATGGCGCCATGCACAGTGGCCCGGAGGGATGTCGTTGAAGTACCTAACGTCTCTCCTCGGAGCGCACCCCCGACGGAGGAGACATGCGAACTCACATCATGGGTGGTGCTCGAGTGTTGCCGTCTCCAATGGCCAACGCTCGTGGGGGTTGGAGAAAATCAAGGGAACATCACGGGGGAGGGCGTCCCGGAGCCCCTGCATCTGCTCCTCGCTTTGTTCAAGCTCCGCCGCTCCGAGAAAGGAGTTGTTGGTGGCCTTGAAACAAGCCAGCCTCAGCCCCCTTCCGCCCCCTTACTGTCAAGTTCTCCCATTCTCTTGATGCCAGTAAGGGTACGGGTTGACACTTCCCTCTAGCTAGTTTTAGGACGGGTCCGCCTGGGCCTCTGATTGTAGGACTAGCTGGTAGGAACAGTTTTAAAACACGCCTGCCTGAGCCTCTGATTGTAATTTGTAACTTTTCTTTTTATGAAATAATATCAAGCTTTCTTTCTTTGCTGTTGAATCTTCTGTCTCGAGCTTTTGTCTTTCTGCAGTGTTTGTTTGGTAGTTCCCTTTTTTTTTGCATCACCACCGATCTTCCGTAGAATGGTTATTTAGAACAGTCGCCTGTTGCGCCGGCCGGCGCACTAATCCTTCCCACAGACGGCGCCAATTGTAGGGTCTGTTTTTGTTACCCAAACCCAAAGGATATGGGTCAAAGGCCCAACGAACCCAGAACAATGAATTTGTAGAGAGTGGATCGAAGGTTTAGGCGCTGGCCGGCGTTCACGAAGCATGAACTCCTTTCTCTTTTATTGAAAAAAATACTTAGAACAGTTTACAACTGGGGGATGCTCCTCGGCCCATGGCCGGGGAGGCTTTTTTTCCCTTCCACTCCCCCCTCGCTCAGGAGGGATTCCCTTACATTATATACCCTTTACCCAACCAATCCTAGCCCTACACTTGTTGAGCGATCAGGACATTACACAGGTGCTTGTCCCATCAGCCGCCTTCTCATTCTCTTTGGGAGTCGTGGCAACCAAGGTGGCACTGGTGCGGAGTCCTTTCCTCATTAATGCGGTCAGGGCGGTAGTCAGGTGCACTAAATGCGGAGGTGACAGTTTGTCATGAGCTTGTTCCTCTTCCAGGCTTCCATTGCTGGCGCGTGGTATTCCCCCTCGGCCCTTTGAGTAGTCATGAAGGCTTCCTTGGAAGTGTTTGCTAGTTGCCTTAAGTTCTCGGATGTCCGATGATGGGGTCGTCCTCGGCCTGGCCAGCTGTGCGCCTGGGCTTCTTCTTTTCCTCCTCGGATTTTAGGTGCCTCCTCGGCTCGGGCCTTCGGCCCAGGAACGAAGTGGGCTGGGCCGTAGGATTCCTTGGCCCCACAAAAATAATTAATACTATTTATATATATATATATATATATATTGGTCTTTTTAGGCATTTGAAACTTTTGTTCTAGAATTTTGCCAGTTTATAAAAATTTAAATTAAAAAAAAAAAAAAAACTTCACAATCGTGAGCCTTTCTCTTATAAAATTATTAATACTATTTAAGAGTTTAAAATAAAATTAAAAAAAAAAAAAAAATCTTATCCGGATCAGTTTTTTATTTTTGTTGCCAAATCATCCATGTAGTTGCAACATACAAGAACAACCGCTACTCTTCATCAATTCTCTTTTGATTCTAATCCAAACATTAGATTCAAAGAATCAAAGCTTAATCCACAAATACATATCTTCACCTTTCTTCCTCTCTCAATTTCTCCCTAGAGAATTTTGAAAACAATATATGTACTACACAATACTGAATTATAGCGTCATCTACCAATCACTTAAACATTGATTACTACATTAACAAAATTGCCAAAAACAGATGATAATTAAGGAATACTAATCTCTGAGCACACATGTACTTAGAGACTTTTTTATTTTTTAGGTAAATGTTAATAATTTGCATCCATTATAAATTGAGTTACTACATTTTTCAATTATAAAAATATCTAGGGGTCTGATGAGTGTTATGTGTGGAGAAAGATTAATAATGTTAATATTTGGTACAAACGAATAACACTCATCACACTCCTAGTTATTTTGTGATTAAAAAAAATATAATAATCTCAAATTATAATAGAGGTAAATTATTAACTTTTTCCAAAAAAAATAAAAGAGTGTCACATGAATGCTGAGAGACTAGTGATATTTTACTGTGTTGAAAAAAAAAAAAAAAAAAGTAAGAACATTTATTCTACACAGATATAGGCTACTTTTTAGGCCCAAAAATAACAACTTGGGCTCATGGGCTGCCTCTTGCTTTGGTCAGGGTATCTCCTCCGACCCCTGTTGGGTCCTTTTGGACTTTTTATTATTAAAACAATACAAAAAAACAAAAACAAAAACAAAACAAAATGTCAAAAACGGCAACTAGCAGTAGGAATCTTCATAGTTCATAGAACAGAGACGAAAAGAACGAGAGAAGAACAGTGGGATTGACTTAGTTTGTGGGTGATCCTTGTGTTTGGAAATGGCCGCTGAGAGCGAAAAGGGAAGTGTATGTGTAACGGGTGCAGGAGGGTTCCTTGCCTCATGGCTCGTAAAGCTACTTCTCTCCAACAACTATATTGTCCACGCTACAGTTAGACAACCCGGTAATTCATTTTCCTTTCTATCTCTCTCTTCTTCTTTTTTGATACATTTAAAGTAAGGGAAGAGGGATTTTAGATTTCTTTTGTATATTTGATTCTTACTTAGTACGTCTGACTTCTTAAGTATTACTGTTTCATCAGTCTTACTATGGACTATATATATTGTTTCAGCTTATGATTGCTTGGAACAAAATTCCTATATATATATATAGGTTGTGAATTGTGATCTGATGATGTTTTTCTTTGTTTAATATGTCATTGGTTCTTAAGGGAAAAGAAAAACAAAAAGAAACAAAAATGAAAATGCATTAAATGCTAATATAAAGCAAATTATACTAGTAGATAAAAATAGAAACAGAAAATACTAATGTAAAATTTGCTATTAGTTTCAGTGCAATGAGATACAGGGCCTTTGACTGCAATTTCTTGCATATGCTTTCCTATGTGTGAGAAGGAATTTTACTTCAACCAGGACATTTTTTGTAATCGTTTGCAATTGAAATAGACATAATTTTTCCACATGTTTTATTTGCGTAAAATGTAATATAATCATGTCAAATATTTTTTTTTAAAAAGAAAAGAAAAAGAAATGTAATCATGTCAAATAGTTTCGAAAACAAATGAACTAACTTAAAGAACTATCAAAAGTCAATATATAATACAAATTCTCTATAGCACTTTTTGTGTTCCACTTTGTACTCTATCAGTCTAGCAATCATAACTTGTCATGTATTCTTTTTTACTTTCTTTATAAAATAAATGAAGTTTAAAATGGGGGAAAAATTTAGACACATGGTGGAATATAAAGCAGAACACAAAAAGTAGTAAAGAGAATTTGTATTCGTCAATATATATTAAGAATTTTATTTCCATGGGATGAATAAATAGTTACAATGGAAGGTGGGGGATTTGAACCTTAGACATCTTCATTAGAAACATTAGGAGGTGTCAGTTAAGCTATAATGCTCTTAGCTGCTACTTTCAGTTTTAGAATGAATTTGTATCAAACAAAAATTTTTTAGTCTATCTAGGAGAACTGTAATTAATTTGCTGCTAAATCATTTTTTGAATGCTTCTTAAGATGACTTCTAGGAAATTGTGTGCAGGAGATGTGAAGAATGCTCATTTGAGTGAATTTGAGAACGCATCCACAAACTTGAGACTATTCAAGGCAGAATTACTGGATTATGACTCCATATGTTCAGCAGTTGAAGGGTGCAATGGAGTATTCCATGTTGCTAGTCCAGTTCCAGTTCCTAAAACCACAGTATCAAACCCTGAGGCAAGAATACTTATCTATGATTTCTTTTTCCCCATTAATAAATAGTTTTGTATCAATTCGTACAAATCTACTAAGATGCCCTTAATAATATAATTATATTACCTTCCTAAGGTAGTAAATAAATTATGCATAGATTTTTTTTCCTTTTCACACTTTTTTCATATATATTTTTTGAAGGTAGAAGTGATTGAGCCTGCTGTAAAGGGCACACTTAACGTACTGAAAGCATGTCTTGAAGCAAAAGTTAAGCGAGTTGTTGTTGTGTCCTCTTTTGCTGCTGTGGGCATGAATCCAAGTTGGCCCAAGGATCAAGTGACTGATGAAACATGTTGGTCTGATAAGGAATATTGTAGAACTACTAAGGTAACTAACCAGAAAATGTAATTGTATGTTAAGCTTGTAGCTCTATTTTATACATTTTGTGATTCCAATACAAATTTAATGGACATTACTTGCATACCAATTCTGAAATATAGATTGGGTAAATTGTATCTGCTTGTATACTCAATGATCCAGTTCTAAATTTTTCTAGAACTGGTATTGTCTTTCTAAAACGGAAGCAGAAAGTGAGGCCTTGGAATTTGCAAAAAGAAGTGGGCTTGATGTTGTAACTGTATGTCCTTCCCTTATTTTAGGGCCAATTCTACAGCCTTCAGTGAATGCAAGTAGCGTGGTTATCTTGAAACTTCTGAAAGGTGTTTGCCTGTAACATTAGTATCTCCATTAATCCTTCCATGCTTTTAAATGTATGTCTTCTCTTCTTCTTTTTTTGTAATGAAGGTATACTTATCTCATTTTCTACCACTTAATTACCACGTAGATGGTTCTGAATCACTAGAAAACAAGTTCCGAAGGATTGTGGATGTACGTGATGTAGCTGAGGCACTACTATTGGCCTATCAAAAGCCTGAGGCCAAAGGAAGATACTTATGCATGGCACACATAATCAAGGCAAAGGATCTGATTGACTTGCTGAAAAGTATATACCCCAACTCTAACTATCCTAAGAAGTAAGCTTCTCATTCGATTCTATTTTATTTACAAAGGTGATCTTTCAATGTTGCTTCTATTTATGGATCAATGTGGTTGTGCAAAAGGACAAATAAAGCACCAATAATCATCTCTAGTATCTTTCTTTTTCTAGTATATAAACATATTGGGCTGTCTCAACTCATGGTTTCTGAATTGGCAGCTTTACCGAAGTGCATGAAGAAGAAAGGGTGAGTTCTGAGAAATTGCAAAAATTGGGTTGGAGTTTCCGGCCATTGAAGGAATCTTTAATTGATTCCGTTGAAAACTATTGCAAGGCTGGACTCATTGATTGAAAACATTGGATTGTAATTTTTATCTTCCCAACTAAGTATAGGTTTCATAAAGGCAACAGTTATGGCTTAATATTATGATTTCAAAGCAAAACTGAGTTTGGACTCGCATATCTTCTGGCATGTGTCTACATATCACTATTTCATTAAGTCTGTTATACCAAATTTTAATCTTACTTTTTAGTATTCTCTTTTATGTGGTTGTCTTTGGGATAAGTGATTACTATCTCTTATTTTGAGTGAAAAGGAACTCTACATGTTGGGTTCTACCTGTGGTGGTATTAGATGTTAAAGAAATTAACTTAGCAGCTTCTTCTCAATTCATTTAAAAAAAATTGTTGATTTGTTCTCTCTTTGGTCTAATAATTGTCACAAAGTCTCAGTTGGCAACTGCCCACAATCCTCCCAAAAGAATTCCCTAATACCAACCCAATGATAGATTCGAACTCTTGCATCCGAAGCAAGAATCATACAGCAATGGAGGTGAACTCTCTAGCTTTGCAAGATCTACTTCCCTTGGAGCATGCAGTATATACCCTATAGAAAAGATTGACGGTTAAACAATTCTACTTCAAAACCAAGTTTCAATTCTAATCTAAACCTGGAAAATAGCCAGAATGCCTACCTCTTGCCCAACTCAGAGCATGAGGCTCTAATACTTCGGCCTTCCGTACTTGATGATGACAAAATCTCTTGCCTCGGTCTGTTCAATGCAAAATTCTCTTATTACTAGTTGCACAATCCAGAATAGAGAATTTAACTCTAAAGAAAGCATTATCAAATTCAATTCAATTCAATGAACTTCATCTGGGACCAACAACGTGAGCCACTAGCACAGCCTAAAACCTTTTTTTCTTAATAAAGAAGAAAAGTTTTAAACTTATCCAAGAAATTTTTAAATATTTTTGTCTTTAGCAATTTAGGGATTTTTAAAAATCATATATATATATATATATATTTTTGGGAAAACTTTTAAAACTTTAGTTAGCTTTACCAGTACCATAGTATACAAATTGAAAAACCAATTCAACTAGTCAAGATTTATGTTTTCCTAATTAGGCCCTCCTATTGATGGTGACCACTTGGCGATTTGGATCAATGTGCCTATCAATACATCACCCGAATTGAACAGATGGTTGGAAGAAAAAGGATCTCATGTTTCTGTTATATGTTACAAGTCCCTCATAACTCATGTTTTGAAAAACTCGTTGCATAAAATGGTATATGTCCCACACATTGTAAAAGTTCTGTTATACAATAGAAACAAGAGATATCTTCTTCAGTTGGGGGGTGAAATTTACTACCAACCGAAAAATTTGGTGGAGTCGACTACTCCACGCTTTCACATGAGTAGTTGGATACGCTTTCACGTGAGTAGTTAGATCTTGATCGAGTCCTTATTTGGGTCTTTCAAGGTTATGAACTTTTTTTTAACATAATTGAGTTTGTTTTTGACAAAAGTGTCAAAACTTTTGATCCATGAAATGACACATTTTTCCATAATGGGTTGTGTTAATGGGCACCATAAGGTGCCCGTTAACAACAATTTTTTTGCCAACTTTTGACAGTAACAATAGTTTTTTTAAGTAGCTTTTGACATTTTTTTTTTTTGTCAATTTTTTACCTTTTTTTTTTTTTTTTTTTAAGTGACACCCATATAGAGATATTGTGTGCTTGTAAACATTTCCCCTTCCACAATTTACATATTTGTCAACGTTTGGAAAGTGGATAATCACTACTTGCCGCATGTTTAAATTGCGTGGACAAGTGTGTCATTTTGTGTTCTTAGACTTCTGACTACGTTTTCTTGTATTTCTCAATCTTTTTGTAGGATAGGATTTTTATTGTACACCTAGATAATCCATTTTTTGGGCCCATAAAAACAGCTTGGGCTGCCTCTTTCCCTGGTCAGGGTAGGAACTATGGACTATTCTATTCCTCATCAATCTCCTCCAACACAGTTGGGTTAGGTTAGGGATGGGGACATGGTGTGGGTCCTTTAGGCCTTTTTATAGTCCCTCGGTTCTTCCTTTTGATGAAAAGAACACAAAAAAAAAAAAATCTAGAAACTTACATTGGGAAGCGTCATAGAGCCCAGAAGAAAAGAAAGAGAGAAGAACAGTGCTGTTGCGTGTTGACTTGTTGAGGTGGGTGAGTGTTGGAAACTGGTTTCGGAAATGGCAGCTGAGAATGAGAAGGGAAGAGTGTGTGTAACAGGAGGAGGAGGATTCCTTGCTTCATGGGTCATTAAGCTACTTCTCTCCAAGAACTATTTTGTCCACACAACCGTTAGACAACCCGGTAACTCATTTCCCTTGCCTTCTCTCTTTTTCTTTCTTTTCTTCTTTATGTATTTTTTTTTTGATACAGTTAAAAGTTTTGGAAAGGAAAAGGGATTGCTTTTGCCTATTAACTAGTGCTATCACTGTTCCATCAATCTTGCAATTGCCTATTATATTGTTTCAACTTTCATCTTATAATTAAGTGCTCGGAAATAAATTTCTACAGCTTGTGACATGATGTAATCTTTGTTTAGTATCCGGTCGGTTCTTAAGGGAAAATAAAAACAAAATGAAACTGCTAATACAAAATGAATTATAGATAAAAATAGAAACAGAATATGCTAATGTACAATTTTATTTTCTATTTTTCCTTTCTAATATAAAATTTTGCTACTACTTTCACAGCAATAAACTTACTGGGCTGTTGACTTTTTTATTTGATAAGTAACAACTTACTGGGCTGTTGACTTAACCCACTTATGTGTGTGGAGGAATTTCATTTTAATCTGAAAAAGGAGAAACGGACATTTCTCATATCTGTTGCAAATGGAATAGACTCAAGCTTTCTACATGTTCTATTTGTTTGAAACGAAATATAATCATGTTAAATACTTTTAAGAAACAAAAGGACGGACTTTAAACTATAAACGCCATTTTCCACTTTCAGTTTTAGTTTTAGAACAAATTTGTATCAAACAAAATTTAAAAAAAAAAAAATTCCCCTCTATCTAGGAGAAGTATAATTAATTTGCTGCTAAACCATTTTTTGGATGCTCCTTAAGATGAACTTCTAGGAAATTGTGTGCAGGCGATGTGAAGTATGCTCACTTGAGTGAATTTGAGAACGCATCCACAAACTTGAAACTATTCAAGGCAGACCTACTGGATTATGACTCCATATGTTCTGCAGTTGAAGGGTGCATTGGAGTATTCCATGTTGCTAGTCCAGTTCCTTATACCACAGGCCCAAACCCTGAGGCAAGACGCAAGAATACCTAACTATGACTTCTTTTTCCCTGTTAATAAATAGTTTTGCATCAATTAGTACAAATCTAGTAAGACGCCCTTAATAATATAATTATATTGCCTTCCTAAGTTGTTTAATATATTATGCATAGAATTTTTTTTGCTTTCCTTAATTTTAACTCTCTTTTCATATATCTTTTGTAAAGGTAGAAGTGATTGAGCCTGCTGTAAAGGGCACACTTAATGTACTGAAAGCATGTGTTGAAGCAAAAGTTAAGAGGGTTGTTGTTGTGTCCTCTATTGCTGCTCTGGTGATGAATCCAAGCTGGCCCAAGGATCAAGTGATTGATGAAACTTGTTGGTCTGACAAGGAATATTGTAGAACTACAAAGGTAACTGACCACAAAATACAATTGTATGTTGAGCTTGTAGCTCTATTTTGTACATCGTGTGATTCCAATACAAATTTAGTAAAATTACTTGCATACCAATTCTGAAATATAGATTCTAATAAATTGTTTCTATATGTATACTGACTGACCTAGTTCTAAATTTTTCCAGAACTGGTATACACTTTCTAAAACGGAAGCAGAAAGTGAGGCCTTAGAATTTGCAAAAAGAAGTGGGCTTGATGTTGTAACTGTATGTCCTTCCCTTATATTAGGGCCAATTCTGCAGCGTACAGTGAATGCAAGTAGCTTGGTTATCTTGAGACTTCTAAAAGGTACTAGCCTGTAGCATATTATCTCTATTGTAATCTTTCCAGCCTTTTAAATGTATGAATGTTAATAAATATAAATATGTATATAATACCTGTCACCTTTTATAATTTTATATACTGGTGAAAATGTGTATCTCACTCTTGTTAGACGTATGGTTAAGTGATTAAATTCACTATTTTCTAACAACTTAAGCTTTTAGGACAATCGGTGATTTAACATGGTATCAGAGCAGAAGATCTTGAGTTTGATCCCTGACTTTACTCTACCTCCCATTTAAAATATTAAATACCTACTTATTGAGCCTCTACTTATTAATGGGAAGTTTAGGCCCACAAGTGAGGGAGAGTGTTAGACTTATGGTTAAGTGATTAAATTCATCATTTCCAAATAGCTTAAGCTTTTGAGATAATCGGTAATTTAACAACTCTCTGCATGAATATATGAAACAAACTATTAACATCTCAAGTTAATGTTTCATGCTTTTTTTTTTTTTTTTTTTTTTTTTTTTTAGACTTAGGTCCATATTTCTAGGATTCCTGCTTCTTCTGATTTCCATCCCTCTCATTGTGCCTTGCTTTGCCACAAGTGGCTCTAGTGATTCTGATTAATATATTAAAGAATTTAGTTTTCCTCCTAAGTCATGGCTTCTTTTTGATTTGTAATGAAGGGTATACTTCTCTAATCTTTTACCACATAATTAACATGCAGATGGGTGTGAATCACTGGAAAACAAGCTTCGATATATTGTAGACGTACGTGATGTAGCTGAGGCACTACTCCTGGCCTATGAGAATCCTGAGGCTGAAGGAAGATACTTATGCATGGCATACACAATCAAGGCAAAGGATATGGTTGACTTGCTAAAGAGTATATACCCTAACTATAACTATCCAAAGAAGTAAGTTTCTCTATTGATGCTATTTATTACTAAGGTGATTTTTCAAAGTGGTATATATTTATTGATCAACATGATTATGTGGTCATGCAAAAGGGTGAACAACTAACGATCATCCCCTGTATTTTTCCTTAGCTAGTCGTTTATGTAACATATTTGCCTGTCTCAACTCATTGATTTTGGACTTTGCCTGTATTGGCAGCTATACCGAAGTGCCAAAAGAAGGAAGGTTAAGTTCTGAGAAATTGCAGAAATTGGGTTGGAGTTTCCGGCCGTTGAAGGAAACTCTAACTGATTCCGTTGAAAGCTATCGCAAAGCTGGACTCGTTGATTGAAAAGCAAACGACAGTTTGGCTTAATGCAATGATTGTAGAGCAACCCTGAGTTTGGATAATAAGTGATTATCAGAATTAAGTAAGTTGTATCAAATTTTATTCTTAATCTTATTTTACTCTCCTTTGTGGCAACCTTTTGGGATAATAAGTGATTGTCAGTTTGAATCCTATTTTCATTCTACCTCTTATTTAGAGTAAAAAGGAACTCTATGTGTTGAGTTCTTTCTCATTGTGGGTGTATTTAGGCTCACATGGAGGATCAATTTTTTTTGGCCTCTTTAGGCTTAACTAATTATTGTGACCCTCATGATTGTGGTAGCATATAACGAGAATTTTTATGTCATGTTGAGACTTTAGGTACTTTGACCAGGATGTGGATTGAGGTTGACACAATGTGGGTGTGGCGTTTTACACTTTGACTTTTACAGCTTAGTCCGCTTAGTCGAACAGAGTGCGAGTGATTATATTTATACCTGTTGGTATATTTCTTCAACTCTCTAGCATTGCAACATCTACTTCCCTTTGAGCTTGTAGTGTACAGAAATGATTATGCTAAACAATTCTACTTCAAAACCAGGTTTTGATTCTGATCTGAACATGGAAAATAGCCCGAATGCCAGCCTGTTGCCCAACACAAAGCTTTTATAAATTATAAGATCACAGCTAATTTTACACTTATTTTCCTAACTATCCAATATGACTGCTGTTAATAATGAAAAAAGAGAGCTGTGAGTCTAGTCATAGTTTGCCACAAAGGATAGTTACAAAAAATGGATGTAGGATTAGTTTTGGTCCTAGAATAACTCAGAATATTTCAGTCCTTGGTTGAGTCCATTTGTTCTAAGTGTTTTTTTTTTTTTTTTAGAGAAATTTGTTCCAAGTGTTGAATGGGTTCTTGTGGCTTTGTTTAAAATTAAGCCAACCAATTCCCATGCATCTGAAGTCTACCATTTGTTCGAGCCCTTGTTATCAAGTGAAAAAGGCTTTGTCAATTGGATGTATTGTACATTTAAAATTTTATTTCTTAAATCTAAAATTGTACATGATACCAACTTAAAAATAAATAAATAAAAAGGAAAAAATACTTTTATAGTACTCCATAATATTTAATCTATTTTTTTCTTTTTTTCTTTTTTTCTTTTTTTTTTTGAGAATCAAAACTGTGAAGCTTCATTAAGGTAGGCTCTCAAGATCAGCCAAAAATACAGATTCAAGGTCTGGTGGTAATTCTTCCATCCAGACGGACATACTAGGAGGTATAATTGCTATCCTTGCTAATGATTGTGCTAACTGGTTACAATGTCTCCTGACAAAAGATATATTTGCTTTTGAGAAGTGGGACAACAAAAAAAGAATATCAGCTGCAATGTTTCCGTAGTGGGTCAGCTTGCTGCCTCCATTCTTTAGGTTCTTTGTAAGTAGCTCAGAGTCACCTTCAAGAACTATATCATCAAAGCTAAGTTTCAAAGTGAATTCTAAAGCTCTTCTAGCCGCCATCGCTTCCACCTCGATGACTGATGTTGGTAGAGGTATTTGTTGAGTCAAAGACGCCATAATCAGCCTAGCATCATTTCGAATTACCACACCAATCCCAGCACTATCTTTGTCTGCAAATATCCCGCCATCAAAGTTTATCTTGAACCCGTTAGCATCAAGTGCTGTCCAATGAGATGTTGCTCGTCCATGGGGGTACGGAGATCGCTCGTTGGTAGTTTCAGACCTCGTCAACCATTCCTGGGCAAACTCCAAAACTTTGTCAAGTGGTAAGGCAGATTTGTCGAGGCGTAGATTGTTGCGCCTATTCCAAAGTGTCCACAGTACAGCTGCAAACAGCTCCGGTTCTTTGTTTCCGGCAAAAATGAAATCAAACACGTCAAGAAAAGAGGAGCACGCATGGAGCGTGCCATGGTTCCACTCTGGCCGTGTGCACCATAAAGGTTTCAGGTCTGGACAGTGCAACAAGGCATGCACAGCATTTTCTTGGTGCATTTTACACCTATCACAGGTGGCTGTGGTGATGATTTTACGGCGAACCAGGTTCATTTTAGTGGGTAGAGAGTCTTTGCAAGCTCTCCAGGCCAGATGCTTCACTTTGTTTGGAACATTAAGACCCCAAATCTTCTTCCATAGTGTCTTCAAGGCTTCATTCTTAGATGGACCAGGTTGCTTACCGAGATACTCTTCATACAAAAATTTGTACCCGGATTTAACAGTGTAGATACCATCTGGTTTGAAAGGTCAAATCAAAACATCCTCTTGAATCGTCCTACAGAGGGGGATATTTTTTATGATACTCACTTCAAAAAGATAGAAGCTTTTTTCTAAAACATCTTCCCTCCATACTTTTTGCTCTTGGTCTATTAAATCACTGACAAAGGTAATGGTGCTGTCCTCAATCAGTGGTGACAGTAGCTTCGGGTTAGCTTTGATTGGCAGCCAGTTATCTCCCTAGATGTGAACCGAGTTCCCCGAACCAATTCTCCACCTACTCCCCCGTTTAATTACATATCTTCCCCGCATAATACTCCGCCATGCGTAAGAAGCATTTGCAGGTATTTTGGCCTCCATCACCGATGTATTGGGAAAGAATTTGGCTTTAAAAACACGGTAGAATAAGGATTTTGTGTCATGAAGCAACCTCCATGTGTGTTTTGTCAAAAGTGCATCATTAAAAAGGGAGAGATTTTTAAAACCCATACCACCTTGAGATTTAGGCTTACACAAGTTTTGCCACTTAACCCAATGAACCTTCCTATTATCACCCCTTTGACCCCAAAAAAATCTGCATATCATCATTTCAATATCATGACAAAGTGTTGAAGGGAGCTTAAAGCAAGCCATGGTATAGATAGGGAGGGCTTGTGCAACGGCCTTAATGAGGATCTCCCTTCCTGCTTGGCTGAGGAGTTTTGCTTCCCAACCTTGAATCTTTTTCCACCCCCTTTGTTTGATGTATGTGAAGCTTTCCTTTTTATTATGTCTAACAAGAGAAGGGAGACCTAGGTATTTCTCGTACTGTTGGACCACTGGAACCCCAAGCATCTCCTTTATAGCCAATTGGGTTTCTTCGGAAGTTGATTTACTAAAGAAAATGGTGGTCTTTGCTCTATTAATTTGCTGCCCTGTTGCCCTCTCATATTTAGCCAAAACATTGAACAAACTTTGGCATTCCTCTATCTTGGCCCTGCAAAAGACGAGGCTATCATCTGCAAAAAGGAGGTGCGTTAGTTTAGGCTCGTTACGACAAAGTGAGACCCCTCGAATATCTCCATTATTGGCTGCACTTCTAATCAACCCATGTAAACCCTCAGTACACATGAGGAAAAGGTAAGGAGACAGTGGGTCACCTTGCCTTAATCCTCTAGTTGGAGTGATGTGACCATGGGGCTCCCCATTAATCAAGACCGAATATGAGGCTGTGGTGATGCATTCCATCATGAGTTTCACCCACCTATCATGGAAACCCAACTACACCAAAACTTTCTCCATATATGCCCACTCCACCCTATCGTAAACCTTGCTCATGTCAAGTTTCAAAGCCATAAAGCCCGACTTACCCTTAGTATGGTTCCTCATGTAGTGCAAAGTTTCAAAGGCCACCAGAATATTATCTGATATCAGCCGTTCAAACATAAAAGCACTTTGGTGCTCAGAGATAAGCTGAGGCAAAACATCTTGCAAACGGTTGGTTAGAACTTTAGCAAAAATTCTATATAACACGTTACTCAAACTTATAGGTCTAAATTCTGACACATATTTCGGGTCCTCCACTTTTGGGGTCAAAGTAATAAAAGAATGGCAGAGTGCAGGAGGTAAAACACCCAAATTTAAATAATGTAGGATAGAATGTGACACATCAGAACCAAGCAAAGACCAATAACTTTGATAAAATAAAGGTGGCATACCATCTAGGCCGGGTGCTTTCAAAAGGGCCATTTGTTTCAAGGCAACTTCCACTTCTTCAATTGTGAAGTCAGCCACAAGCTTTTCATTCATTTCATTTGTCACCACTTGAGGAATTAAGTCTACCACCTCCTCAAAATTGCTAGGATTAGCCGAAGTGAAAAGGTTTTGGTAGAAGTCCACAATAGTGTCATTTACTTAAGCTTGCCGAGTGCCCCATCTGCCTGTAGCATCATATAATTGTGTAATATAATTTCTTCGTCTTCTCTGAGATGCTTTGCTATGGAAAAATCTAGTATTACGGTCTCCTTCCTTGAGCCACATAACCTTAGATCTTTGTCTCCACATTTTGGCTTCTTTATCGAGTAGTACATTGACCTCCCCTTCCAACCATTTCATGCGTCTAGTGTCTCCAGTCTGAACAGCCCTTTGTTCTGCCTCCTTCAATTGCTTTTTTTTTCCTGCTCTAATTCTTTTCGGACACTGCCAAAACTCTTCCTACTCCAACAGGCAGCTCTTGTCCACATCTATCAATCTTTTTTAACACCCTTGTATCCCATGGTTCAAAAGAATTCTCACTCCAAACAGCCTCAATTGTCTCACTACAACCTTTATAGTTCATCCACATGTGTTTGAAACAAAAAGGTTTTTGGAAGCTACAATCCATACCTTCAGGTGAGATACACAGAGCCTTATGATCAGAAACGGTTCCATCTAAGTGCAACACTTTCGTACCTGGGAACTTTAAGAACCATTCATTGGTGGCCATGGCACGGTCAAGCCTCTCCCAAACTGTGAACTCAACAAAGTGTTTGTGCCATGTAAATGGAAAGCCCACGAATCCTAAGTCCATGAAACTACATTCATCAAGAGCATCTTAAAACAATTGCAATTGATGGTGAGGTCTTGGTCGGCCTCCCTTTTTTTCAAACTGTCTCGTAATCTCATTAAAGTCTCTGGCGCACAACCATGGGGCTGACCCCCTAGTTTTCAGATTTCTCAATTTTGTCCAAGCCTCATGTCTCTTAGAAGTATCAGCTTTCCCGTAGAATCCGGTAAACCGCCACTCCTTCTCAGTGTTTTTATTAATTGTGGTGTCAATGTGGTTCTTGGAGTAAGTTTCAATCTCCAAGGGAAAACCTTCTTTTCAAAAAATTGCCAAACCGCCCCCTTTATTAATCCGGGGAACTTCAAATAAATTTTTGAATTGAATCCTTCATTGAACTTGTTCTAGCCTAGCTTTATCTGTCCATGTTTCGGCTAAAAACACGACAGAGGGATCTTTTTCCCACACCCAATCTGCAAGTTGATCTTCTGTACGTAGGTTCCCAAGCCCATGACAGTTCCAAACTAAGAGACTCATTGCTTCTGGCAGGGCTGGACCCCAGCCTCTGCCAATATCTGTATTTATTCTTCATCAACCTGTGAAACCACGGATCTCCTTTTTGGTAACTCAGATTGGTGTATGTCATCAGGTAAAGCCCTTTTTGTGCCACATGTAGTAACCTGGCATGCTTTCTGTTCCACCTCAGCCCTAAGAATACGTTTCCAAGTTGGTTTACTTATAGCAATTGATGAGGGTGGGTTTAGGTTGGGAATAGCTGATGAGGGTGGGGTCGGGTTTGGAACATTTGTTGTGGTTAAAGTGTTTGGTTTGGTCTGTTTAGAGGTATGAAGTGGGTTAGGAGGTGTGGACATATTTGTGGTACGTGTAGCAGTTAATAGTGTCTTGGGATTAGCTGTATCAGTTTTGGTGTCAGTGTTTGATGATGGTAAATCAAATTTCCTGAGTTCATGGTCTATTTCCTCAATGTTTTTTTCAAAAGAATTTTCAGGTATTAATGAGGGCACTAAACACGGGTTTAAATGCAGATGGTCAATATTGAGTTTATTTGGAAGGAAAGTATCATCAATGTTTGTAATGGGTGGAGGGTTACCGTGATTGTCGCTTACCATATTGGGCTTGATCGTGTTTGGAGGTTCTCTGGCCACCGCCGTCGATGTCTCACCGGTTTTCCTCTATTCCGGTATAGTGGCTTTCTTCTTAGCATAGAACCCCGGGACAGACACCACCGTTTTGCGATTCCCAATCGTTGGCGCAGTCCTTATCCATGGTCCAAACTCCCTGTCTAATTCTTCCAGTGTGCCTTCACTGTCAATCCATCGCTCACAATCTCTATCGCTATGTGTGAGGCAACCACACCAATAACAAATGTTATGGAGTCGTTCGTAACTAAAAGAGACCCACAACTCTTTATCGTCATCCAGAGTAATGACCCTTCCCCAGCACAAAGGTTGTGATATATCTACCAAAACTCTTACCCGCATAAAACCACCACGCTCTTCTGTCTTCGAGTTTTGTTGATTTTGCACTACTCCCACTGTCTCGCATAAACCTTCGGCCACTGTTGGATTCATGAACTTCATTGGTATTCCATGCACTTGAACCCAAAACGGGGTGAGATTGAAGTCCATTTGTTGTACATCGCTTACTCCATCGTATCTGCGTAGCATCATAAGGTGTTTGTCAAAACTCCACGGTTCGTTTGCAAGTATATTGTCCACTTCAGTTTTACTATCAAAAGTAAATAGAACCACATGATTCCCAAGGTGCTTAATTTTAAAACCATTTTTGGATCGCCACAGGGGAGTAAAGGTGGCTGCAATGGCGTCAATGTTCAAAGCTCGCTTTGTGAGGAACTTTGCAGCGATGATAAAAACAGAGGTGGCCATGTCATTGTGTAATCTGAACTTGGGGCCCTCCCTATGTGAGATGGTCAAGCGATTCCATTGTTTTGTGAGATCTTCCATCAAAGGCAAATTGAGGGTTTCCCAAAGCCCCAGAGAAAAAACCTACTAGCCTTAGAGTAACCCTGTTACACTAAGGAAACCTAAAATCTCCTCGTAAAAGGGACTACTATTCTACTGTCTAGAGAGAGCTGGAGAACCCAACCTTCCTACAGCAGAGAAACTTTGATCGATCACATTAATTTGTTCTATTTCATAATATTTAATCTAATTTAGGAAAGAGAGCAATTTTAAATGAAGAGACCTTCGTTTCGTTTTAAAGTAGGTTTTTTTTTTTAGAAGAGTTTTGAATTTTAGTTAGGTTCAAACTTAAACATTAAAATAAATATCGAGGAATCGTGACTTATTCATTGGGTTTTGATTATCTAATTTGATTGATTACTTTAATTTTTTTTATTATGGCGTACTCAATTTTATTTTATTAAAATATATATTAATGAATGAATAATGTCACATTTCAACTTTGTTGAAGGAACACAATTTAACTTCCTACAATCGTTCTAAACACAAGCCCACAGGGTGCTATGTCAAATCCAATAAAATATTTGAGTATATTTTCCTCGTCAACAATTGATTTTGAGGTGGAGAGTCTATCCATTTGATTTTGAGTATCTAATTTGGATGATGACTATTTCTTTTTTTAATGAATGAATGATTACTTTAATTTTTTTTATTATGGCGTACTCAATTTTATTTTATTAAAATATATATTAATGAATGAATAATGTCACATTTCAACTTTGTTGAGGGACCACAATTTAACTTCCTACAATCACTCTAAACACAAGCCCACAGGGTGCTATGTCAAATCCAATAAAATATTTGAGTATATTTTCCTCGTCAACAATTGATTTTGAGGTGGTGAGTCTATCCATTTGATTTTGAGTATCTAATTTGGATGGTGACTATTTCTTTTTTTAATGAATGAATGATGTCACATTTCAACCTTGTTGAGGAAACACAATTTGCCTCCCTACAACCACTATAAACACAAACCCACAGGGTGCTATGTCAAATGCCATAAAATATTTAAGTATATCTTCTTCGTCAACAATTGATGTTGAGGTGGAGAGTCGATCGATTTGATTTTGAGTATCTAATTTGGATGGTAACTATTTCATTTTTTTTCATATATATATATATATATATAAACTGAAGCATAGCATTTATTATTGTTATACTCCAGTTGAGCCATATTAGCATCCACGTCATTATCTTTTTTCTTTCCAATTTTCCTATAATTGTTTTTAACATTTATATTTTTAATATTTACACTTCTCCAACCTTTCTCCTTTCCTTATTTTTTCATCTCTCTACTACTTCTCCAACCTTTCTCTCTCCCTTATATTTTTATCTCTCCACTACTCTCTATATAAATATTATTCTTCCTCTTTCTCTTCATCTTCCCTTATTTTTGTCTCTTCTTATTCACACTCTCTTACTTTAAATTTGTCACTATCTCTTTCATTCTATGCATAGTTTTCCCTTAAAAAAGAGGTGCTCTCTCTCTTTCTCTCTCAAATTTTTGGTAGAATTTTTATTTTTCTTGCATCTTTGCTTTAGATTTATAATTTTTTATATTGTTTAAAACTCTACTTTGGGTTAATGCGATTTTTTTTTTTTTTTTTTGTTCTCTTTGACTATTAAATATTATCCTATTATGTTATAAAGAATTAAATATAGCATATAAAAATATAATATTATTTTATTACATGGCATGATTTGGATAATTTGGTATTTATTGTAATTTGGTATTTATTCTATTACATATCATGAATTTTTATAATGCTCAATTTAGTTATTAAACTATGAGACTTTACTAATTTTTGTTCATTTTTTAATCCTTTGTGGTGGACAAAGTACTCTTAATACTTGTATTAGAAATACTTTATATAATGCCATTTATTTAGAGAAAAGAAAAGGTTAGCCAAACGAAAATAATTTGATAGGTGACAAATTTTAGCTTTTGCAATTTCATATTTTATTTTTATAACAATGCATATATAGAAATTTAATTCTTAGATTTTGCTAATAATTGTTTATTTGATAATATGTTTTGGGTTGATGAAATTAAAATTTATGCAAAGAAAATAACCTTAATAGATTATTAACAAGAAATTGTTTTCCTAATTGATCCAATTAATCATTGTTAAGTTTTATTAATTTTTTTAGTTACGTTTTTTGGTGTTTTGGATTGTAAGTAGAAACAATAAGGTTTAAGAAAGTTTGTTTGAAATTAAAAGAATAATTTCCAAATTTATATTCTTTTTGATGATTCACAAAATGTTATAAATAATTTTTATTAAAAAATGAATATTTTCGTTAATTTGCCTTTTGAATCTTTGAGAAAAATTGTATTGTTTTCATTTTGATATGATAAAATTTATATTTATGATTTTTCCTATATTATATTTATGATTATCTCTATAATGAATAAAAATATGATTACGAAATACATTACTATTTATTAAATTAGTTTAAATTGTAAAAAAAAATTAATAAAACTACCATAAAAATAATTAACATGCGCACGCGTGGGTTCGCGGCTAGTCTATATATATATAATAATAGGTGACTCTGAGAGAAACTCAAATTAGAATTCCAAATTAGAGTTATAATTTTGCGCCATGTGTTCTAAATTATTTATTTTTAAAGAGTTTTATTTCTTAATTTTATAATCAAATGTGAGACCACATTATAAATATTCATCCAAGTGAATTATTAAGTACAAAAATCAAAGAGTTTAGAATAAATGAATTGTAAAAAAAAAAAAAAGAATGCTTCACAATAATTTTTTTTTTAAAAATGGACAATTTATATTTTATACCTAATAATATCCTTACAAAAATTTTTAAAGAGTTAACTAAATATATAAATGACTATCAATAGTATTTAAATTATATATATATATATATAGGAATTATATTATGCATCTTATTATACATATTTAAGTGTATCCATGCATATGCATGGGATTACAAGCTAATTATATATAAAAGTTAAAGCGTAGCATTTATTATTGTTATGCTCTTGTTAACATTCTCTCTTATTTTTAACATTCTCTCTTATTTTTAATTCTTTTTATATTATTAATTTATCAAATTATTATTATACTTTCTCTAACTTTTTTCTTTTCATCTCCCCACTACTGTCTACCTTAATATCATTTTTCTTCTATCTCTTTATCTTCTTTTATTTTTTGTTTTTCTTATTTCCCTCCTCTTACTATAAATTTACAATTCTCTTTTCCATTCTATTCATTGTTTTTTCACACACAAAATGTTATTTCTCTCTCTCTCTCTCTCTCTCTCTCTCTCACACATTTTTGATGAATTTTTTTAATACTTTTTCTTGCATCTCTACTTTATGTTGATGAGTTTTTGTATTATTTGGAGTTAATGTGATTAAGTTTTGTGTTTTTAAATTGTTATCTTTTTTATTCTCTTTGATTTCATAGATGTTATCATATTGCATTATAAAGATAGTATATAAGAATATAATGTTATTTTATTACATAACATGACTTGGATAATTTGGTGTTTATTACTTTGGGGCCTGATAATCTGGCAACCCCGGCCCATCTTATATCCGGCCCAAGACCCATACCGAGGATAGAGAAATGTCCAAGGAGGAACGCAGAAAGCCCAAACTACCAAGAAACATTGCCGAGGACGATGTTGTCCTCAGCCGGCCGAGGCCATTGGAGGGGAAAGTAAAGAGCCACCAAAAACAGCCTTCCCGAGCATCTAAAGAAAGGGAACAAGTACAACGTGTCAGCCGTGGATGCATGGTGGAGGAGCAAGCCTAAGACGAATTGTCACCTCCACATTAAATGCGCACAACCAATGTCCTGGCCGCATTAATGAGGAAATGACCCATGGGCAATGCCTCCTCGGTTACTGCGACTCACAGGAGGTCTGGTAAAGTGACTGATGCGATGAGTTGTCAGGAGGGAGCATGGATGATCAACAAGTGGAGGAAAAGGATCGTGGGGGGGGACTATATAGTGTGGGAGAAACAGATTGAGAGGGGGGGGATCCCCATGGAAGAAAGGCTACTAACAAGCTCCTCGGACCGGGCCGAGGACAGATTCTTAAGGATGGCTTCGGTTCGCCGGCATTCGACAGTGGAAAACACTGCGATTGCCCATTGTCCGCTTGCTAGGACCTAGTTCTTAGATCCGCTCTCTACAAATTCATTGTATTGGGCTAGCTAGGCTTGAGTCCATTCACTCAACAGTAGAAGTGCTCAAACCCAGTCCCTACAATTGGCGCCGTCTGTGGGAAGAACTCGTGTGTTAGTAAGGGCAACGACCAAGCATGGCAGGATCATGCCCTCACCAAACAGGCTCCCATCAGCCCGAACCGATCAGATCCTAGTATCGGGGTGACTTTGCCAACCCTGAGCGCGGTCGAAATGAAGAGAATGGAAGGTTTTGAGAAGGAAGTGTGCACACCACTCAAACCAACAAAAGCTACTCGCGTGGGGACAGTCATGTGCCCTAGAGGCAAAACAACAACTGGGCTACCCAGCCGAAGGAGGATAGGAGTCACATGACCCGAGGGCAGAATGATGAACAGGCTATGCAGCGGGAGATAGATGACTTAAAGAGGAGGCTGCGCCATGCACAACGAAGGCGACCTCGACCTAGCCCCGACCTGCCCTCTGACGATGAAAGCGATGATGACTACAGACAAAGGTCGAGAACTCCTCTAAGCGAGACCTTCTCTCATGACGAAGAGCACTACCGGGAGCGTAAACATAGGAGCCCATCTCCTAGGGGCTTAAGGTACGATGCCATGAGCAGGGCATTGGACCAGCTATCCAAGTCACCTTTCACGCGCCACATTGAGGGGGCTACCCTTCCTCGACGGTTCCAGCAGCCAACCTTCTCCCTTTACAACGACAAAACGGACCCCATGGAGCATGTGAGCCAGTTTAACCAGAAGATGGCTGTCCACTCCAAGAACAAGGCGTTGATGTGCAAAGTTTTCCCCTCTAGCTTAGGTCCGATGGCAATGAGGTGGTTCAATGGCTTGAAGACGAATTCCATAGATTCGTATAGACAGCTGACCCAGGCCTTCGGCTCTCGCTTCATTACAAATAGCGTAGCCCCATGGCCCTTGAGCACGCTACTGTCTCTGTCCATGCACGATGGAGAGACTTTAAAGGCCTACTCAAGCCGATACTGGGAGATGTACAATGAATTTGAGGGCAATATTGATGACGTGGCCATCAGTACCTTTAAAAATGGCCTCCTGACTGGACACGGCCTAAGGAAGTCTCTGACCGGAAAGCCTGCCACCAGTATGCGCCAACTGATGGATCGGATCGACAAATACAAACGAATGGAGGAAGACCAGCTGTAGGGCAGCAGAAAGGAAAAGGCTACCCCTCAGGAGAGGAGGGATTTCAGGTCGGACCGATACAACAACACCCGCCCGAAGAGGGACTTCGCAGGGCAATCTGGAACAGCCGACACGTAGGCGGTCCATGCCATATTCTGAGAGCCTATACACAGGGTGCTGGCAAAAATCGAGAGCAAGCCATACTTTAGGTGGCCGAATAAGATGGTGAGGGAATCTACGAAGCACAACCAGAACCTTTACTGCCAGTACCACAGGGACCACGAACATACCACAGAGAACTACAGGAATCTCCGAAGCTATCTGGACCAGCTAGTCCGAAAAGGAAAGCTGAAGCACCTCCTATATCACCCCGGTGACCATCCAGGCCAGACCGATCAGGAGCCGAGGAGAGATAACACCCTAAGGGCACCCGTATGGGCGATCAATGTAATCTTGGCAGCACTAGGAAGAACAAGCACACCCCCTTCGCGAGTGTTGTCTATAGTCCAAAGGCCTACCGAGGAGTCCCAGCCAGAGCCAAAGAGGGCTAGAAGAAACTTTCACCCAACCTTGAGCTTTTCAAAGGAAGACAAGGTCGAGACCACCCAGCCCCATGATGATGCTCTGGTGATCACCCTCAGAATCGGGGACTACGATGTGAGGAGGGTGATGGTCGATGATGGCAGTGCGGCCGAGGTCATGTACCCGGACCTATACAAGGGGCTTGGGTTGAAACCGGAGGACTTGATGCCCTATAGCTCTCCCTTGATGAGCTTCGACGGGAAGCTTGTTATCCCAAAGGGCATGATCAGACTGCCCATCCAAACCGGCCCAAAGGTGGTGGAGGTGAACTTTATAGTGGTTGACACCTACTCCCCTTATACAGCCATCGTAGGAAGGCCTTGGCTCCACACCTTGGGGGCTGTTGCCTCCTCCTTGTACCAGAAGGTGAAATTCCCCTCAGGGGATCAAGTTCTCGATATTCGTGGTTGCCAACCCACAACAAGGCAATGCATGGTGGCTGCCATATCACATCAGCATGATGCACAGCCCTCGACCGCTGTCAAAGAGAGTTTATAGCAATCAAAGATCCCCGCGGCGCTTCCTGACGCGGCTGCCGAGGAAGCAAAATGCGAGGACCTAGTGGAAGTGGTGATTGGAGACGACCCAGAGAAGTTTTTTCGGATCGGGGCTCGGCTGCCTTCCAAAGAGAAGGAGGAGTTAATTGAATTCCTCAAGAGTAATATTGACGTGTTTGCATGGGATGCCTATGATGTCCCAGGGATTGATCCGTCCTTCATCTGTCACTATCTCAACGTTAACCCATCCATAATTCCCAAGAAACAGCTACCCCGGCGCCTATCGAGAGAGCACGCTGATGCAATTAGAAAAGAGGTGAATAAGCTTAAGCGTGCAGGGGCTATCAAAGAGGTTTTTTACCCCGAGTGGTTGGCCAATACTGTGGTAGTCAAGAAGAAAAGCGGAAGGTGAAGGGTCTATGTGGACTTCACTGACCTGAATAGGGCATGCTCGAAAGACCCGTTCCCCATGCCACAGATAGATCAGCTAGTGGATGTAACTACGGGATATCCTCAGATGAGCTTCCTAGACACTTTTCAAGGCTATCATCAAATACCACTAGCCTTGGAGGATCAGGAGAAGACAGCCTTTGTGACGCCCATCGGGAACTACCATTACAAAGTAATGCCATTCGGGCTGAAGAACGCAGGGTCCACCTATTAAAGGATGATGACAAGGATGTTTGAGCTGATGCTAGGCAAGAGCATCGAAGTCTACGTTGATGACATGGTGGTGAAAAGTAAAGCGGTGTCCAAGCATTTAGGAGACCTCGGATGCACCTTTGATGTCTTGAGTTAGCATAAACTACACTTAAACGCTTCCAAATGCTCGTTTAGCGTGGGATCCGGCAAGTTTTTAGGGTACCTCATTACCCACAGAGGAATCGAGGTCGATCCTGACCAAATCAAAGTCATTCATAATCTAAAGCTTCCGCAGAACCCCAAGGAGGTCCAAAAGCTTACTGGAATGATCACGGCCCTGAATCGATTCATTTCCAGGTTGGCTGACAGGTGCAGGCCCTTCTATCTCCTGATCAACAAGTGGAAGGGATTTGAATGGTCCGAGGATTGTGTTGCGGCCTTCCAATGACTCAAGGAATACCTGTCCCGGCCACCTATCATGTCCAATCCTGAGGTCGACGAAGTCTTGTACGCATACATCGCTGTGGCACTTCACGCTGTGAGCCTAGTACTGATTCGGGATGACAACGGCGTCCAAAAACCAGTCTATTACATTAGCAAGTCATTACATGAAGCTAAGGTCAGATACCTACCCTTGGAGAAAGCCATATTAGCTGTGGTCCACGCCACACGAAAGTTCCCCCATTATTTCCAGGCTCACACAGTGGTTGTCCTAACCTAATTACCCTTGAAGTCTGTACTTCGGACTGCAGATTACACAGGAAGGATCGCCAAGTGGAACACAATTCTGAAGGCTTTCGATGTCAAATACATGCCTCGGACCTCCATAAAAGGCCAAGTCCTGGCCGATTTGGTGGCTGAATTCGCTGAACCACCAATAGAGATTGAAGCCGAGGAGGGAAGCATGAGCGAAAAATCAGTTGGGGCAATCTCCATCTCGGGGTCACCATGTTGGAAGGTATACATTGATGGCGCGGCAAATTAAAGGGGGTCCGAAGCGGGGCTAGTCTTAGTATCCCCTAAAGAGCATGTCATAGAAAAATCCCTGAAGCTCGGGTTCTCGGCCACAAACAATGAAGCCGAGTATGAAGCATTGTTGCAAGGAATGGTCATGGTGCAGAAGATGGGAGGAAAGTCGGTAGAGATGTTCTCGGATTCGAGATTGGTGGTAGGCCAGTAGAGGGAGAGCTGGAGGCTAGAGATTCGAGAATGCAAGAGTACCTGAGCCAGGTCAAGCAATTGCAGTCGAAATTTGATTTTTTCAACTTGTCTCATATCCCCAAGAGTGGAAACACCCATGCCGATTCATTAGCCACACTTGCCACTTCCTCGGCAGGGGATCTGCCTCGGATCATACTGGTGGAGCATCTGGAAAGAGCGAGTGAGGCGGCAAAGGGCACAGTCCGCATCCATCAAGTTGGGGTAGGTCCCAGCTGGATGGACCCCATAGTGAGATTCCTCAAAGATGATGTTTTGCCCGAGGAGAAGTCAGATGCTGAAAAGATACGAAGGAATGCTTCTCGATTCTGGTTGTCCGAGGACCACAAGTTGTACAGGCGCTCCTACTCTAGAGCATACCTACTGTGTATGCACCCCGAAGCATCAAAGTTACTACTCGAAGAGCTGCACGAAGGAATCTGTGGGAGCTACACAGGAGGAAGATCCCTGCCTCACCGAGCCGTCACACAAGGATATTGGTGGCTGAGAATGCAGAAGTAGGCCCTGAAGTATGTCAAGAAGTGTGACTAATGCCAAAGGTTCGCCCCAAATATTCATCAGCCTGGGGGGGTCCTCAACCCTTTGTCTAGCCCATGGCCGTTCACCCAGTGGGGCTTGGATATTGTAGGCCCTTTCCCCAAAGCACCAGGGAATAAGAGGTACCTGTTGGTTGCCACGGATTACTTCACCAAATGGGTTGAAGCCGAGCCATTGGCCAATATCAGGGATGTGGATGCTAAGAAATTCCTTTAGAGAAATATCGTCACGCGATTCGGGGTCTCTCATACCCTTATTTTGAATAACGGACTCCAATTTGACAGCAAAGCCTTCAGAAGATACTGTTGTGAACTTGGGATCACAAACAGGTACTCAACCCCAGCCTACCCTCAGGAAAATGGGTAGGTCGAGGTTGTCAACAAGGTCATCGTCAACGGGCTTAAAAAGAGACTAGATGATGCCAAGGGAAGATGGGTAGAAGAGCTGCCCCACGTTCTTTGGACATACCGGACTACGCCACGGCAGTCAACGGGAGAGACACCTTTTGCCATGACCTACGGGGCCGAGGCTGTTATACCTCTGGAAGTAAACTTCCCAACGCTAAGGACGAGCTCTTTCACTCCAGGTAGTAATGACGAACTACTAGGGAGGAGCCTAGATCTGGTTGATGAACGAAGGGAGAGGGTAATGATCCAGCTTGCCTATTACCACCAGAAGCTCAAACAATGATATGACGCCAATGTGAAGCTAAGACCACTAGCACCAGGGGACTTAGTGTTGAGAAAAATTGTGGGGGCAGCCAAGAATCCTTCCTGGGGGAAGCTGGGGCCCAACTGGGAGGGACAATATCGAATTACCTCAGTAGCAAGGATAGGCGCATACTACTTAGAAGACTTAGATGAAAAACCTGTACCTCGCTCGTGGAATGTAAACAACTTAAGAAGGTATTACTATTAATGAAAGCGCCCCTTTTTAATTCGAATTTTATGTCTATTATGATTATGCACCCTGTATCTTGGCAGTCATCTGAGTACTAGACTGAACCAAGGTCTTGCCTGGTCCTTGGACTCAAGCCTATGGGGAAACTAACCACTTCAAGAAGAACCTGAGTACTAGACTGAACCAAGGTCTTGCATGGCCCCAGGACTCAAACCTATGGGGAAGCTAGCTACTTACAGGAGTATCTAAGTGTTAGACAGAACTAAGGCCTTGTATGGTCCTCGGACTCAAACCTATAGGGAAACTAGCTACCCAGAGAAGAACCTAAGGGTTCGGCAGCACCAGAGTCTAACATGGCCCTCGGACTCAGGTCCCTAGAGGGGCTGACCATGTTCAGCAAAGGAGTAAACAAACACAAGCCCATGAGCGTCACTTAAAGCATTCTGAGGCACATTGAACCTAACCCCTTAGCATAGTCAGTAACTAATGGCTTTCCTAAGCATTTTTTACCGTTTACAGTATCTAATTCATGTGATGTAGAACCAATGTTGTGGAGTTATTCCCTCAGTACTCAATCTGGCAAAAATATGACGTAGTGTTAAGATGGCTCAATTATCGTCCAAGGTCCAAGTGGGGACTGTCACTATAGGCTTTACGTTTTTCGGTTACCAATTTAGAATGAAAAACGTGTGGAGCTTCTGAGATTGTGAAGCTTATGGTTAAAGCACAAGTTATATAAATAGTCAAACTCATCACAATAACAATAAACACCAAGTAAAAAAGAAAAAGAAAAAGGGATTCATGCATTCGATTTGGAGCGTAGCATTACAGCACTTAAAAGGAACAAAAACAACCAAAACCAAAAAAAAAAAAAAAAGAGAGAAGAAAACTAACTAACTAAAAGTAAACATAAGACAGCCCGTTTCTTCAAATGGAGCTTCACTTCCCTTTGGGAGGCTGTCCAGAGGTATCCTCGGGGTCCTCGGAGCTCTGATCCAGGGGAATAGCCTGTAGAGGCACCACCTTGAGAGCTGTCTCCTTGGCTGAAGGGGTAACTTTGAGGGGTCCCCCTCAGCAAGAAGAACCTAGGAGTCAGCAAGAGGGACTTGAAGACCAACATGAGGCTTCACCACGTCCCCAAGCGCTTCTAGGTTACCGGTTTCTCCTTCATCTGGCACCCCTCGATGCTCGGCCTCCTCTGCAAGCCTACCAGTAGAAGTGGGATCCTTGGCAATATCGGCCTGGTCCCCGTCCGCCGCTTTGGGAGCATTGTCGGCTTTGGAAGTGGCAGAGGTAGCCTTTCGAATAACAGGAGGATAGTACACTCTCTCGGCCCTCCTAAGCTCAGATGAGGCCTCGACCCCAACTTGGTTGAGGGCCTCACTCTAAGTCTCGAAATAATAGCGCCTGCACACCTCAGGGACTTAAGCCTTGAGGGCAGCCTCAGTCTCGGCCACTCCCTCAGCAAAGGCCTCTTCCTCCGCTTGCTCTTTGGAGCTCTCGGCCTCTGTCCTCGCAGACTCTGCCTCTGCTTTGGCCCTCAAAGCCTCATCCCTGGCGTGCTTGGCAACACCCTTAGCCCCCAATGCCTTAGCCAACTTTTGCCTTAGATCAGTGATATTCTCCTTGGCAATGTTCAGTTGGCCCTCAGCGTCTACAAGGCGCCTCATCTGGTGGGTGGCTTGTTTCTGAGCGCCAGCTAAGCCTGACACCACACTATCCCTCTCCTTCATCACCTCCTTTAGATCCTTTCTTGCCTTCTTGAGGTCAGACTCAGAGTTTTTAAGGGTCCATGGGGCCTTTAGGCGCTTGTCGCGTTCCTGATCCATGGCCTTACTCTGTTTATTGGCCTCCTCTTCTAGCCTGTAAGTTGTCTGAACAGCCTGCAAATTAAAGCAAAACGGAAGATAAGTTGGGAACTGAAGAATAAGAAACAACGAAGCCTCAAGTGTCAGATGCCTTACCATGTTTAAGTACCTCTTCAGGCTGAAGATGACCTCACGGCTCCTCAGGTCCTCCAACTGGGCCATATCGGCTGGGAGTAGCAGGGACCTCCCCAGCACATCAGCCACATATGCGACCTCACCCTCTCTGAAGTCCCTGAGGGAGGCGGTATCCATCAAGGGCTCCCCATGGAGCATTGGGGCAGGGAGCCAAGCCTGGGCCTCGAGCTGCACAGCCACCTCTCTTCCTTGGCCCTAGCGCCTTGTCTTTTGTTGCTTAGGGGGCCGCCGAGCCCCATCCTCCTCCTGGGAAGAACGAGTCCTGTTGGCTCCCATAGGCCTTTTGCCCTTAGGGCCCTTCTTCTGCTGGGGATCAGAAGGCTCGAGCCTTGGTGGCAAACTTGGTTGAGGTGGAGGAGGCGGAAGCTTGGACTAAAAAGAGGACGACCTGGTCTGAACAGGTTGAGACTTGAGTAGCGGAGGTGGAAGCTTGGATTGGGACTTTTGCCTGGCTCATCCCTCCCCGACTGACCCTCAAGCAGGTCAAGTAGACTGGTCTGAGGTTGCCTCTTAAAGCTCATCTCAGCCTGAGGAGAAGTCTTTGCAGGAAGGAGGTTCGCCTCAGTCAGATTGGGATTGCCTAAATCACCAGAGGGATCCTCGACCGGGTGGACTTGGTCAAAAGCGCTAAACTCATCCTCGGATGGACCCAAATCAGCAACTTCTTCCTCCTCTCCTAGCTCTTCTTCCTCTTCAGCTTGGGCAGAAGTAGAAGGACTTGCCAACGGAATGTCTTTCGGAGCAAGAGACCCTTCAGGAAACAAAAACCCCTGCTCCGTTAAAGTTATGCTACGAAGCCAAGGATCTTTGGCCCCGATCACGTGCTTCGAAGCCAGGAACGACTTCTGGAGCGACTCGTACCCAAGGATCTTGTGGGCGGCTCTAACTTGGTTGTCGGCTTCGTTCACAAAAATCTTCACCCTGAGGACCCTTTCCAAGTCCTCCTTGTTGACCAGGTTGAAATGACGCTTAAAGGCGTGCGGATCTGCAGAAAAGAAAGCATATTCCTATCAGCAACAAAACAAAGCAGACCTACAACCCTAAAGACCGGACCCTCTCCTACTTAAAGTACCCCACCTGGTGTCCCCTTCTCTATCGGCCAGTGAAGGCCATCATGCCACTCCCCGGACACGATGAGAAAGTCCTTGTTCAACCCCTTACTGGACTCAGGAAGACACTGGATAAGGCAAACCTTATCGTCCCTAGTCTTCATGTAATAAGACTTTCCCTTTAGTTTTTGGAGGTTATAGCACCAGTTTACATCATGATGGGTTAACCTCAACCCCATCTGCTCATTCAAGGCATCCATGCAGCCCAGGATTCTGAACACGTTGGTGGCGCACTGTGTGGGGGCCAACCTAAAGTACCCAAGGTAACCCCTCATTACTGGCTCCATGGGGATTCTCATACCGCCCTCAAGGAAGGCGATTATGGGAATCACAACCTCACCCTCCTCCCTCCGAATGTGTCATTCCCCTTCCGCACAGTACCTCAAGCCCACGTTACTGGGTATCCTATAATCGGCGATGAATTCCTCCATCGCCTCTTCAAACTCAACTAATTTCTTAAATCTACCCATCCCTAACGACGACTAAGAAACTCGGGAAAGGGCTAGGGAAAGAAAGGAGTCAGAGAAGAAATTTGAGCTAGAGAGAGAGAGAATAAGACTTACAGAAATGAGGAAGAGCTCCTCGGACAGGCTTTTTTGTGCTGAAAAAGGCGTGGGTGTAGTTGGAGATTTGACCGAATTCAGTGAACGTGCACAAGAACTCTTGAATGCAAAAGTAAAAGGACCAATCGGTTCAAATGGGTATTTATACCCCTAACTAAAGATAATCGTGTTAGTTTTCCCGCTCATAAAGCTAGAGAAAGCCCAGCCGTCCGATTAGCATCACACCATTAAACGTGGGGAGCACAGAGCCGCCAGAATTTAATGAGGGTACGCTCCGCATACCGAAGCACCAGGAACGTGCCTTGGACAAATGAAGAGACTCTGGCGCTGACGAAAGACAAGACGTGACAAGGCATAACAAGGGCCCCAGGACATCGAAATCCTCCTCCCCGTCCGAGGAGCCGGACAGCAGGATTTCGATGGGCTATTATAGGGCCTGATAATCTGGCAACCCCAGCTCATCTTATATCTGGCCCAAGGCCCATACCGAGGATAGAGTCCGAGGAGGAACGCAGAAAGCCCAAACTACCAAGAAACATCGCCGAGGACGATGTTGTCCTTGGCCAGCCGAGGCCATTGGAGGGGAAAGTAAAAAGCCACCAAAAACAGCCTTCTCGAGCATCTAAAGAAAGGGAACAAGTACAACGTGTCAGCCGTGAATGCATGGTGGACGAGCAAGCCTAAGACGAACTGTCACCTCCACATTAAATGCTCACAACTAACGTTCTAGCTGCATTAATGAGGAAGTGACCCCTGAATAGTGCAGTCTTGGCTACCGCAACCCACATAAAGAGTGGGAAGGCGGCTGATGGGACAAGCACTCAAGTAGTGACCTGCTTGATCGACAAATGTAGGGCTAAAATCAACTGAAAGTGAGTATATAATGTAAGGAATCAATCTTGAAAGGGGGACGGAAGAAGGAGGACAAAAATTAGGATAATTGAACATTACAACAACCTGTAACCACAGAAAAGCTTTTGTAATAGATCACTAAAGAAATAGTAAGAACCTTAAGCTTCCAAGAGGAGGGCCGAGGAACATCATTGTATGTTTGAATCCATATTCGGCCATGCATAGCAATCGTATCCCTCACTAGGACCTAGTTCTTGAACTCGCTCTTTACAAATTCATTGTATTGAGCTAGCTGGGCTTGAGTCCACTCACTTAACAGTAGAAGTACTCAAACCCAGTCCCTGCAATTACTTTTTTTTTTTTTTTTACTTTTTTTCTTCTTATATTATTTTCAATAAATTTCTTTTTATTCTCGCCACATTCTCTCTTGAAAAGTGATTATTTTATTTCTCTTGATCTTTTTTTTTTTTTTTTTTTTTTGCAACTCTACTTTATATTAATGAATCATTACGATTTTTAAAACTCTATTTTGGGTTCATACGTTTTGGTGTTATATTTTTTAGTTCTCAATCACAAGTACTCTCTCTCTCTCTCTCTCTCTCTCTCTCTCTCTCTAAATAAAATTTAGAAAATAAATTATACATATTCAGTAGAAGCTTAATTTGAGTTTTAATTAACATGATAATCTCTTTTAAGAGAATGAATCATTTGAATAATTTATTTAAATAAAAATTATACATACATACATACATGTGTGTGTGTGTGTAACGGCGAAAAAAACAGGTTGTCAACAAATGGAAATAAATGAAGGTTTTACTGTTTGCTATCACAATAAATTTGTTTAGAGATGGGAAGTCAAATCTGATTATGATATCCAGTGCGCGAACTTAGAATGTCTACGTCATAGAATTGAATAAGAAATGATGCCTCTTTTATTAATTCACAGTTTAAGAACTAGTTAAGAAAATATACAAGTGTTGGACCTCGAGTCTAGTCCGAGGTTGGGTTTACAAATGGATAGATTCTTTTGTTTCTATTTTTTATCCTCACTCTGCATCTGGAACTTCCTCTTGCTTTTATATCCAACTACAACTTATCTGGATCTTATATTTGGAGGGCTGAAATTGCCCTTCCAGAACTCTGGTCCCATCCAGAACATATTAGCAAGTTTTACCTTATAATCTTAGCTGTGCCATCACTATTCATGGTCATTTTCTCATTAATGCAGCTAAAGAAGTGGTTGTCTCATATTTAATGCGGAAGGGATGACTTCTATACCTTTCTTTCTTCATCCTTCTCGTATTCTGTGCCAAGTCTGCTTTCTTTCCTTTTTGATGTTTTAACTTTATACGCCTCACATAACTAGTGCTTGTCACCAAGGTGCAAGGTGCATCCTCGAAAATAACCTTGACTACCTATTTAAATTAGATTTAGGATACTCGTCCCCATAATAGCCCCCCAAAACCTCATTTTTCGTTCTCGGCCTAGAAAAGTAAGATTTTGGCTAATAAAAGTTGTTGACAATGGCACACTTGCAAATAGGCTCCCACGTGAGCACGTCTTTTCAACCTACTATGACCCGCTTCTGTCGCTTCAGAATCATCATCTCCACAATAAATGCAATAAGTAGCCTGCTGTTTCTCATGTTCTACTATGAGATCATGATCGAATGGCTCTAAATTCGTCACCAGAAGGGGTGGGAAGATTACCGCTCCTTTTTTCCCAACCTATATATAAAGAGATGTGAGGCTCTTATCTCCATTTCGCCTCCCTAGAAGCAAAAAAGAACATAAATACGCTCCTCACACTCGATAACCTCATCCGAGAAGTCCTTCTTCCCCGAATTCGTAAGTGTGCATTTTTGTTAACAAAAGTTCTTCCCTTATTCTTTCACACTAGTAGATTTTTTTTTTCTTTTTCTCAAATGGGTAGATTTTTTAGTTTGGTTGACACTCCCGAACACCGAGAGGAGTTTCAGAGATACTATAGGATTCCTAACAATATGTCAATACAGCATTGCAACCCAAGTGAGTGGCACGAGAAGAGGCCTATCGAAGCCATTTCAATTCCCATGATTGCCTTCATTAAAGGTGGTATGAGGATTCCTATGGGTAGGGTCACTAGGGATTTTTTAAATCTTTTTAGGCTGTGCCCTACCCAATGTGTTCCAAACATGTTTCGAAAATTAGGTAGCGTAGATGCACTGAATGAAAAGTTGGGTATACATCTTACCCATCATGACATAAACTGGGTGTGCAGTTGTTAGAAAGGCGTCGACCGAGGGTATTACTTAAAAACTAAGGTTCCCGCATTTAGGCTAATCTCTTGTCTCCCCGAGACGAACAAAGGCATGGACGAGGACTTTCTCATCGTTTTAGGGGAGTGGCACGACGGACTCCATTGTCCTAACCAGGATGGAACTCCAAGTGGGATGGCTTATGGACACTTAAAAAGTCTATGTTAGCTTAGGGAATCCTATAAACAGTTCATTTACATATCCGCATCATCATCGTTCCAATTTTGTGTACATATATATATTTTTTTTGTCTTACTTGCTAAAATTTGAGCTTGTCCGACCTACAAATTAACATGAATTCTTATTTGATCTTCCTCAGATAAAAAAGCCACTACCAAGAGACAAAGCTTGGTGAAGTTCGGGACAGTTAGCTCCGCGCAATTCACGTGATTCTGGGTTTTAAACCCATCTCCAATCGCTTCCAAGTGTCCAAGCACGTAATCAAGGCCCGAGATTCTTGTCTTATCCTAGCTGACGTGGCTATTGAAGGATTTATACGTAAGCCTCCTCTAGAGTGAAAGCAATTAGTCGAGCTTCCTACCTTCAAGGATCCTCAACCCATCGTAGAGGAAATTACATCCTCGGACGAAGAAATTGAGACAGAATCTGAGGATTATACTTCAGAGGAGGACACTGAAAATCCAGTTCAAGACGAGGATTTTGAGGTTTTTTACTGTACAGACGAGTTCGAGAAGGAAGGACTCAGCCCACATCCAGCTACAACCCTAGTTAGTGAGGACCAAGAGGCTATCGAAGTGCCTGAAGGGATGGTGATAGAGAAGAGATTGCTAGATCTACTCTCCCTAATAGAATCCCACGTTGGGACCATAGCTCCCGAGGTCCCAATATTTCCCAGGCCTCTAACTCCAAGTCCACCAACCCCAACACAAACTGAACCAGCTGATAAAAAATGAAAAATGGACTAGAAAGGAGGTAAAGGTCCCATCGAAAAGGGCAAATTCCAAGAAGAAGCACTCCTGAGCCCACCAAGGTGGTGAAGATGACCCGAGCCTAACAAAGAAGGGGAGGGGAAAGCTCAGACGCAGTCTCTGAGCGACGATCTTGGGTTCTGAACTGGAATCATGCATTTGAATTGGCCTGCTTGCATCACCGTGAAAATGCTTTAATCTGTAACTTCGACTGCGGAAGAGCGGGCTATGTGGCTAACACTGTGGAACAAGCGTTTCTTCTCCAAAAGGATATGGATGAACTTCGAAATTTGAAGAAGCATGAGCTTTTCCTATCCGTAAAGAGGGACCTTGCTCTGGTAAGATTTCCTTATACTTATTTTTCTACCTCCAAAACTTCATTATTACAGTCTTGCCCATTATATGCATACTTTCCTACTAATTTCTATGTCAACCATTCACGCACAAACCACCTAAGCAACACATGTAGTAAAGAAGTGGGTCGACCAAGCAATCTTTGATTTGAAGGAAGAGGAGTCGAAGCGTTATGCCGCACAGAAGTCTCTGACCTTGACGAACAGGAAGCTAAGGAGACTCTCCTCAAGTTGGCAGAATGCGACAAAGCCAGAAAGAGTGCAGAAGCCTCAATAGAGAGCACGGAGAGGCAAGCTCGGGAGCAGCTCTTACAATTGAGGGAGGTAGAAAGCCAGCTCACAATTGCTTGGACGACCATCTCCGAGCTAAAGAAGGAGCTAAGCTAGAAGGATGAGGAGATGAATAGGGTCGAGTAGACCGCATATGACCAAGGGTAGAAGGAGACTGAGGCCCACCTCAAATCTCAACTCCCTATAATATGCCGTAGCTTTTGCCTTCAAACCTGGATTGAGGCCCTCAATGCTGCTGGAGTAGACCCTGCTTCTGAGCTAAGGAATCCAGAGAGAGCCTTCTATCCTCCAGCTATTAAGGCGCGTCTAGCCACTCATCCTCTTGTTAGTACTTCTGGCCCAACTCCGACAAGCTCCATTGAGAACCCCCCACCAAAGTTTAGTGTTATTGCTCCTGCCCAACCCAAACCAACTGAACAATAGCAAAGCACCACTGTCCCTGCTAAAGCCAAGCAAACCGAGCCACCTATCTCCAAGCCCAGTGCAGTGGCTCCACAAAACACCAAAGTGGTAGCTAAGGTGCCTCAAACAGAAGAAGGCTCTTCCACAGCTATCTCAATGACTAAAGTGGCTCCCTCTGCTCCAACTCTTACTACTGAGGCACAACTTGTCACGGGAACGGGGAAATAGAAGGCTCCCAAGGCTTAGGGAATTTAATAGTGGGATTATTTTGCTACTTTTGTTGCCTTTTTTTTCTTTTTTTTGCAGATGGCATTTTGTCTTTACTTACCTTCTTTTTTATGTGTACCCAATTGAACTTCATTTAATGAAAGACTTTTATTGGAACCTTGTCTTACTAATCTGTATTGATATCTTTATGATTTATTATTTGTTTACCATGCCCATACATAATTAAGTATTTGTACCGAGGTGTTAATTTCCTGAGGTAGGCGATATGAGAAATCGAACCTAACCAAGGTCAGATTGAACACAACAAACATAGCTTAAGTGTTAATTTACCCAAGGCAGGTGACCAAGGAATCGAACCTAGCCGAGGTTCTGTTTAACATAAAAAAGAATCTAAGTGTTAATTTACCCAAGTCAGGTGACCCGAGGAGCCGAACCTAGCTGAGGTTCTATTTAACATAAAAAAGAATCTAAGTGTTAATTTACCCAAGGCAAGTGACCCGAGGAGTTGAACCTGGCTTAAGTTCTGTTTAGCATAAAAAAGAATCTAAATGTTAATTTACCCAAGGCAGGTGACCTGAGGAGTTGAACCTAGTCGGGGTTTTGTTTAACATGAAAATAATCTAAGTGTTAATTTATCCAAGGCAGGTGACCCGAGGAGTCGAACCTGGACGAGGTTCTGTTTAACATAAAATAATCTAAGTGTTAATTTACTCAAGGCAAGTGACCCAAGGAGTTGAACCTGGCCGAGGTTCTGTTTAACATAAAATAATATAAGTGTTAATTTACCCAAGGCAGGTGACCCAAAGAGTAGAACTTGGCTGAGATTTTGTTTAACATAAAATAATATAAATGTTAATTTACCCAAGGCAGGTAACCCGAGGAGTCGAACTTGGTCAAGGTTCTGTTTAACATAAAATAATCTAAGTGTTAATTTACCCAAGGTAGGTGACCCGAGGAGTCGAACCTGGCCGAGGTTCTGTTTAACATAAAATAATCTAAGTGTTAATTTACCCAAGGCAAGTGACCCGAGGAGTTGAACCTGGCCGAGGTTCTGTTTAACATAAAATAATCTAAATGTTAATTTACCAAAGGCAAGTGACTCAAGGATTCGAACCTGGCCAAGGTTCTATTTAACATGAAAATAATCTAAGTGAGACAACAAGTATCTTAAAAACACATCTGTTTGCATTAAAAAAATAAACCCTTACAATACTGCTAGATTAAAAATAATACTTTCGTAAATTGTTTACATTCCACGGATGAGGTACAACAAGTCCATCCAAATCCTCTAACCTATAAGTCCCCACTCCAACTACTGAAGTTACTCGATATAGCCCCTCTCAATTAGGACCTAATTTTTCCCAAGAAGGGTTTCTTGCATTGCCAACAACCTTTAGCAGGACCAAATCCCCTGGAATAAAAGCACTAACCTTTACCTTTTTTTTCAAACCCTTGCCTAAGCTTTTGCTGATATTGCACCAACCTAACTGCGGCCACGTCCCTCAGTTCCTCATCCAAGTTAAGGCTCTGAGCAAGGAATTGCCATCACCAAGGGGTTGGTCGGACCTCAGAGTTGGGAACCCTGTTTTTGTAAGGATAACTACCTCAACTCCATAGGTTATGGAAAAAGGGGTCTCACCTATAGATCTTCTTGGTGTTGTGCGATAGGCCCATAAAACATGGGGTAGCTCATCCACCCATCTTCCCTTTTCATTTTCTAATCTCTTCTTCAAACCGTCCAGTATAACCTTGTTTGTGGCCTCAGCTTGACCATTACTCTGAGGATATGACGAAGTAGAGTATCTGTCCTTTATTCCCAATTAGCAGCAGTATTTTCGAAGAGCCTTGCTGTCAAACTGAAGTCCATTATCCGAAACAAGGATGCTCGGGACCCCAAATCTTATGACGATATTCCGCCATACAAACCTTTTTACATCTTGATCTCAGATATTTGCTAGTGGTTCAGCCTCTATCCACTTAGTGAAATAGTTAGTAGCCACCAGGAGATACCTCTAATTCCCTGTGACTCTAAGGAAAGGTCCTACAATGTCCAATCTCCATTGGGCAAAAGGCCAAGGGCTACTTAGTGGGTTTAGCAGTCCTCCTGGCTGATGAATGTTAAAAGCATACCTCTGCCACTGATCACATTTCTTAACATACTCCTGCGAGCCTTTTTGCATGCTCAACCACTAATACCCAATATCAAAGCTCTATGAGCAAGTGACCTACCCCCTGAATGGCTACCACAAATCCCTTTATGTAATTCTTCTAACAACATTTCAACTGCCTCAGGATGAACACACAACAAGTATGGTCCCGAGTATGAGCGTTTGTACAGTTTTTGGACCTCAAAAAGCAAAAACCTTGGCGCATTTCTACTAACCTTCTCCGCCTTAACCTGATCCTCAGGTAAATTCCATCCTTCAAAAATGCAACCAATGGGTCTTGCCAACTAGGGTCTACCCTCATAGAATTAATCTCTACTGGAAGCGACTCATTATAAGAGGGCGACACATAACTCTCTACGATCACGATCTAAGGTAAATCTTCCCTACTAACCGTGGCCAAAATTACTAATGAATCAGCATGAGAATTCTTGCCTCGAGGAACTTGCTCAAGTGTAAAAGAATAAAAGTCCCTTGACAAAAGCTTTACCTGACCTAAATACCAAAGCATCCTCGGATCCTTCGCTTCATACTCCCCTTAGACTTGTCCAACTATAAGTCTTGAATCACAATATGCTCTTATAATCTTGCCACCAAGCTTTTGCACAGCCTTCAAACCTGCCAGCAAAGCTTCATACTCTACTTTATTATTTGTTGCTACAATCCCAAGCCTAAGTGACTTCTCCAAAGTAATGCCATTTGGTGAAACCATCATAATTCCTATTCCTGATCCCTTCTTGTTTACTACACCATCCACGAATAACTGTCAGGTACACTCAGCTACTACCGTTTCCAAATGCACAGACCCTTCGAGTTTTCCCCCCACCTCCGAGTTTCCCAATTCCTCAGTAAATTCTGCCATCAAATCTGCTAGAACCTGACCCTTCACAGTTGTTCGAGGCATATACTTAACATCGAATGCTCCGAGCATGGCCCCCCACTTGGCCACCCTTCCTGTATAATCTGATTTTCGGAGCAGGGCCTATATTGCCCTAAAGATTACATTTGTATATTCATAGCCTTTGTGTTTAAAAAGACTTTCACTTAAATTTAGTCGTACCAAATTGGACTAAAATGCTATATTGATGTGGCTCAATAAAAGCACAACAACAATAAATGATATACTTGGCTTTTTAATTATGGCGTTTTAGACTATTACTATTACAGCTTGGTCGAACAGAGAGCGAGTGATTATATTTTTACCTTGTTGGGTATATTTCTTCACCTCTCTAGCTTTGCAACATTTACTTCCCTTGGAACTTATAGTGTACAGAAATGATTATGTTATACAATTCTTCGTGAAAACCAAGTTTTGATTATGATTTGAACATGGAATATAGCCAGAATGCCAACCTCTTTTATCCAACACAGCTTTCATGGAGATCATAATAATAAAAATTATAAGAGCACAAATAATTTCTCACCATTCTCGCAACTATTTGATGTAGTTGTCTGTGGGTGCTTAAAAAAATAAAAAAATAAAATCAATGAATCCATGTGAAAATGACAAACAATCAATCATAGTCTGCCACCATTTGATCTAAGTGCAAAATGGGTTCTTTAGGCTCTTTTTTTTTTTTTTTTTTTTTAATAAAAAAAAATTAAGCCAACTAATTCTCGTGCATATGAAGTCTACTTTGTTGGAACCCTTGTTATCAAGTGAAAAAAGCTTCAGAAAATGTTACTGTAACAAACTTGTAAATTTACATAATTATACATCAACTAATGTGGGTCATTTTTAGGTAAAATTGTGCAAATTTGACACATTTTCTATTATACACCCACTGATATAAATGCTCTAACGCTATGTTCTCTCTCTCTCTCTCTCTCTCTCTCTCTCTCTCTCTCTCTCTCTCTCTCTCTCTCTCTCTCTCTCTCTCTCTCTCTCTCTCTCTCTCTCTCTCTCTCTCTCTCTCTCTCTCTCTCTCTCTCATAGTTACTACGTTTTCTTGTAGTAACTATGGACCATTCCTATCTCAAACAAAATTTCTTTCCAAATTAATTTAGAGAGAAACTCGTCAAACTTCTCATATATCTCTTTTTTGAGTGTGAAGTTTGAAAATCTAATCATTGAATTTTATATTGCTTATGTTCTTAACATACATATCAAATATCGGTTTAATCGGATATTATTTACTATTCGATCAATAAATTTATATTTTATTAACAATTTTAAATTACACAAACTTGAAATTTTATTATTTGCTTAATGACATAGCAATTGATATTTGATCTTCTTGAAATTTTATAAACATGAAATATATAATAAAAACATTCAATCAAACGGTTAGATTTTCAAAATTTACACTTAATATAAAGATATATAAAGAATTTGAAGGGTTTTATTTTGAAAAAAAACTTTGTATCCCAATCTCCTCCAACCCAGTTGGGTCCTCTTAGGTTAGGATGGGCCGGGTCCTTTCGGCCTTTTCCAGTTCTTACTTTGAGCCAAAAAAACACTAAAAAACTAACAAAAACGTTTTAAATAAAAAAACAAACAAACAAACAAACACTCTTAAAAAAAAAAAAGAATGAGAGAAGCACAGAGCAGTTTGACTTGTTAAGGTGGCTGATCGTTTTGTTGGAAACTCGTTTTGGAAATGGCCGCTGAGACTGAGAAGGAGAAGGGAAGAGTGTGTGTAACAGGTGGAGGAGGGTTCCTTGCTTCATGGGTCATAAAGATACTTCTCTCCAAGAACTATTTTGTACACGCAACCGTTAGACAACCCGGTTATTCACTCACTTTACCTTCTCTCTTTTACCTTCTTCTCATCTTTACTTCACATCTTTTTGATACAGTTAGAGGAGAAGGGATTTCTTTTGTGAATTTGTTTCTTAGTATGCCTGACTTCTTATAATTTGTTTCATCAATCTTGTAACTGGCTATTGTATTGTAACAACTTATAATTGCTCTATGATATGAAATGAAATGAAATGGTAATATAAACTATAAAATGAATTATCGATAACAGTAGAATCCGAAAATGCTAATGTACATTTTCTTTCCTTCTAATGTAAAATTTTGCTATTACTTTCACCGCAATAAGCTTAGAGGGCCTTTGACTACTATAACCCACTAATGTGTGTGAAGGAATTTCATTTCAATCCAAAAAAAAAAAAAATCGGACATTTCTCATATCAGTTGCAAATGGATTAGACTCAAGTTTTCTTCATGTTCTATTTGTTTGAAATGAAATATAATATGTTAAAAAAAATTTGATAGGTGAAATATAATCATGTTGAATACTTTAAGAAATAAAAGGACTGACTTTAAAGAACTATCAAAAGTCAACATATAGTAAGAATTATTTCATGGGATGACCATATATATAAGCTATAAATGCCATTTTCCACTTTCAGCTTTAGAACAAATTTGTATCAGACAAAATTGCTGCTCATAAATTTTTTGGATGCTTCTTAAGATGAACTTTTTGGAAATTGTTTGCAGGAGATGTGAAGTATGCTCATTTAGGTGAATTTGAGAACGCGTCCACAAACTTGAAACTATTCAAGGCAGACCTACTGGATTACGAATCCATATGTTCTGTAGTTGAGGGGTGCGTTGGAGTATTCCATGTTGCTAGTCCAGTTCCTTCTACCACAGTCTCAAACCCTGAGGCAAGAATACCTAACTATGACCTCTTTTTCCCCATTAATAAATAGTTTTGCATCAATTAGTACAAATCTACTAAGACACCCTTAATAATATAATTATATTACCTTCCTAAGTTATTTAATATATTATGCATAGATTTTTTGTTGCATTCCTTTTTACAGTTTTTTCATATATCTTTTGTGAAGGTGGAAGTGATTGAGCCTGCTGTGAAGGGCACACTTAATGTACTGAAAGCATGTATTGAAGCAAAAGTTAAGCGGGTTGTTGTTGTGTCCTCTGTTTATGCTTTGATGTTGAATTCAAGCTGGCCCAAGGATCAAGTGATGGATGAAACTTGTTGGTCTGACAAGGAATATTGTAGAACTACAAAGGTAACTGACCACAAAATACAATTTTATGTTGAGCTTTTTTTTTGCTGAATAATTGTATGTTGAGCTTGTTGCTCTATTTTGTACATCGTGTGATTCCAATACAAATTATGGTAAAATAAATTGCATACCAATTCTGAAATATAGATTTTGATAAATTCTTTCTATATTTATACTGAATGACCTAGTTCTAAATTTTTCCAGAACTGGTATGGTCTTTCTAAAACGGAAGCAGAAAGTGAGGCCTTAGAATTTGCAAAAAGAAGTGGCCTTGATGTTGTAACTGTATGTCCTTCCTTTATTTGGGGCCCAATTCTGCAGCCTACAGTGAATGCAACTAGCTTGGTTCTCATTAAACTTCTGAAAGGTACTTGCCTGTAATATATTATCTTTATTGTAATCTTTCCGTGCTTTTAAATGTATGAGTGTTTATAAATATAAATATGATAATACATGTCACATTTTATAATTTTATATACAGGTGAAAATGTGTATTTCGCGCTGTGCATGTATTTATGAAATGGACTAATAACATCTCAAGTTAAAGTTTCATGCTTTAATTTTTTCAGGTCCATATTTCTAAGATTGCTACTGCTTCTTATATATTTCCATCCCATTCATTGTGCCTTGCTTTGCCACAAGTGGCTCCAGTGATTCTGATTAGTATATTAGAGAATTTAGTTTTTTTCCTAAACATGGCTTCTTTTTGATTCGTAATGAAGGGTATGCTTCTCTCATCTTCTACACTTAATTACTATGCAGATGGGTTTGAATCACTGGAAAACAAGCTTCGATTGATTATAGATGTACGTGATGTAGCTGAGGCACTACTCCTAGCCTATGAGAATCCTGAGGCTGAAGGAAGATACATATGCACAGCACACACAATCAAGGCAAAGGATATTGTTGACTTGCTAAGGAGTATATACCCCAATTATAACTATCCTAAGAAGTAAGTTTCTCTATCGATGCTATTTATTATTAAGGTGATTTTTCAATGTGGTATATATTTATTGATCAACATGGCTACGTGGTCACGCAAAAGGGTGAACAACTAACAATCATCCGATGTATTTTTCTTTTGCTAGTTGTTTATGTAACATATTTGACTGTCTCAACTCATTGATTATGGACTTCGCTTGTATTGGCAGCTATACTGAAGTTCCAGAAGAAGGAAGGCTGAGTTCTGAGAAATTGCAAAAATTGGGTTGGAGTTTCCGGCCATTGAAGGAAACTCTAACTGATTCTGTTGAAAGCTATCGCAAAGCTGGAATAGTTGATTGAAAAGCAAACCACAGTTTGGCTTAATGCAATGATTGCAAGCAAACCTAAGTTTGGATAATAAGTGATTATCAGAATTAATTCTGTTATACCAAGTTTTATTCATAATTTTTATTATACTCTCCTATGTGGTAACCTTTTGAGATAATAAGTGAGTTTGAATCCTATTTCATTATACCTCTTATTTAGAGTCAAAAGGAACTCTAGGTGTGGGTTCTTACTCATTGTTGGTGTATTTAGGCTTAACTAATTATTGTGACACTCATGGTTGTGGTAGTATATTACGAGAATTTTTATGTCATGTTGAGACTTTCGGTACTTTGAGCAGGATGTGGATTGAGGTTGACACAATGTGGGTGTAGTGTTTTACTGTCTTACACTTTTACTTTAATAGCTTTAGTACGCTTAGTCGGACACAGAGAGAGAGAGAGAGACAGAGTGATTATATATATACCTTGTTGGGTATATTCTTCTCCTGTCTAGCTTTGCAACATCTACTTCCCTTGGAGCTTGTAGCGTACATAAATGATTATGTTAAACAATTCTACCTTAAAATCAGGTTTTGATTCTGATCTGAACATGGAAAATAGCCTGAATGCCAACCTCTTGCCCAACACGATGCTTTCATGGAGCTCACAATAGAAAATTATTGGACCACAACGAATTTCACACTTATTTTCACAACTATTTAATGTGGTCATTTGTTAATAGTGAAAAAAAAAAAAAATTTAATGAGTTTACGTGAAAGTAATAAATAGTCAGTCATAGTTTGCCGTATAGGATAGTTGCAAAAATAGGTGTAAGATTAACTGTGGCCCTAGAATAACTCCTCACAATATTTCAGTCCTTGGTTGAGTCCATATGTTCCGAGTGTTAAATGGGTCCTTATGGCTTTTTTTTTTTTTTTTTTTTAATTAAGCCAACCAATTCCTTGGTTGTGTCCAAATGTTCCAAGTGTTGAATGGGTTCTTGTGGCTTTTTAAAAAAATTAAGCCAACCAATTCCCATGCATCTGAAGTCTACAATTTGTTCGAGCCTTTGTTATCAAGTTTAAAACTTTAAATGGCTTTGTCATTTATGATATATTGCACATTTAAAATTTTATTTCTTAATCTAAAAGTGTACATGATACCAACAAAAAATAAAGATATTTAAAAAAGGAAAAATATTTTTACATTAAATTTTGGGAGTATTTGGAGTAGTTCTGAAACGTCAGGGTGTGAAATTTAAATACCCCTAAACTTTAGAGGTGTAATTTGCAATTTACCCTAGTTTTTTTTAGAACATTTTTTTTTTTAATTTTTTTAATTTTGTTTTATATACAAGATAGAAATTCTATTATAAAATTATCTGAGTGTATATGTGTATGAAACTCCTTTCTAAAAATTTGAACCATGACACTTATCCATTACACCCCACAAGCACTTATATTTGTGGAGTGACTACCGCACCAATAGTGTGCGGTGGTTTTTAAAAGAATTTTAAATTAGTTAGAACTTTTTTTTTTTTTTTGAGAAGAAAACTTAGGTGCAAACTTAATCGTTAAAATAAATATTAATGAACTGTGATTTTGATTATCTAATTTGATTGATTACTTTATTTTTATTTTTTATTTTTTAGTATGCAAAGTTTAGCTACTTAATTTTATTTTGTTAAAATAAATATAAATGAATGAATAATGTCACATTTAGTCTTGCTGGGAAACTACAATTGGACTCCCTGCAAATGCCTTGCTGGGCACAATGTTAAATCTCATAAAATATTTGAACGTGTTTTTTTCATCACCGATTGGTTTTGAAGTAAAGAGCCCATCTATTTGAATTTGATATTTAATTTGGGAAAAAAATACATCATGTATTAGATATAAGATTCTTTCCTCTCACGTAGAGGTGAACGTTACACGTGCGGAGTACACCTCTACATAAGAGGAAGAAAACGTACATATGATTCATGGTCCACCACCTCCTAATTTGGACGGTGACTACTTTTTCTTTTTCTCTTTTTTCATTATCCATAGAGCAAGGTCCACAATTTTCCTTTTTTTTTGAGCCTTGACATCAAATCATCACCTCTGCCTGCTGACTACCACAGAATTGTAAGTAGTGGTGCATTATTTTGTACTGATTCTCTGAGAGAGGTAGAAGCTCCTTTCTCTAGACTTTGACGGTTCACTGGTTTGGGTACGCAGGACAGCGAATCCAACAAAGCCAAATGTGCTTTCAAATCAAAATGTCAAGGAAGTCTGTCGCTGTTGGGCTGATTAGTTTTACTAATTTCTGTTGTTTGTTTCTGCAACATTGGTTTCATACCCTTCTAGTTTTATAGTTCCAAAGGTATGTACTAAGCACCAAATACTAGAAAAACAAGGTACGGCAGTTTAATTCTTTTAGTTTTTGGATTTTTTTGGTTATATTACCATATATACTCGGTTTTTTAAGTACTAATAAGTATACTTTCAAGTTTAATCAACTTTAGCAATCAAGCAAAACAGCAAGCTGGTCTGTTGGTCTCATCTCGGAAACTCAAGAACAGCTCGCCGGTTTTAACGGTTGGTCACAACTCACAACCATGCAAGTTGGGCCTACTCTGTTAATGAATTTGGTCCTTTTCATGTGGGTCTGATTCCCTTTATATTTTTCTCTTGCTTTGTTTTCTTTCTCTTTGTATTGTTTCCCCCGTGATTTTTATTCCATTCGAACCTCCATGCTTATAGATGGAACTGAGAAATACCACTGAGCCCTCTTGGCAAGAGTTGACATTAGTGTCAAAGGTATCTTCATAGAAGAAAAAAGGGGAGAGAGAGAGAGAGAGAGAGAGAGAGAGATGACAGAGGTAGAAGGGAAGCAAAGAGTGTGTGTGACTGGGGCAGGAGGATATTTGGCATCATGGGTCATAAAGTTCCTCCTCTCAAAGGGGTACATGGTCCATGGAACTGTTAGAGACCCAGGTAATCCTATGTTCTATACGAGTAAGGATTTGTTTTGGTTCATGTAATTTTAGTGCTAGGAATGTTTATTTCATTGAGTGTTTTGATTTCTGGAGAAAAAAAGTGCTATCAATCAGTTACTATAAATATCATATGCACAAAACTTACGAATTGTTTCAGGTGATATGAAGAATGCTCACTTGACAAAATTGGAAAACGCTTCAGAGAATTTGCAACTTTTCAAGGCGGACTTGCTGGACTATGAAGGTCTTTGTGCTGCCACTGATGGTTGTACTGGGGTTTTCCATGTTGCCTGCCCTGTTCCTGCCCGAAGCAATGTTCCTAACCCTGAGGCAAAACTTTTTTAGTCACTATTAATTCAACCTTTTTTTCATCTCACTTTTACTTTGTGTAGTCTAGTCTTTTTAGTAACAAATGCATATAATATGTATTTATATAATAATAAAAAAATTTAAGTGTAACATATAAATCAACTTTTTTTTTTCTTTTTTTCCATTTGAATGACTTGGATCCAATTTTGGCATAAGATGGGAAACTAATTTCCAACATCCTCAATAGACTCCCTTCTCAGTCTTTTGATTGTGTGATGAGACAACTTTGACATTTTGGTAAAGGCTTTGTTGCTTGTTCAGATTGGACTGAAGTCTGAACTGAAGTATGGTTACTAATCTACTTGCAAGTGTATGGTTATTGTAACCTGGATTTGCCAAATGACATGAAAATAAAATTTTGCACAGGTAGAACTAATTGAACCAGCTGTTACTGGCACAAGGAATGTACTAAACGCATGTACGAAGGCAAAAGTGAAGAGAGTCGTGGTTGTTTCATCTATTGGCGCTGTTATGTTCAACCGCAGTTGGCCCAAGGATCAGCCCATGGATGAGGAATGTTGGTCTGATACGGAGCTCTGCAAGGCAGTTCAGGTATCTCATATGCAACGTTTACTATTGTTTCTTAAATGTCCGGAATTAGCATTTTTCTTTTTCCTCTCCAGGCTCCAGCACACAACCTAACTCTGCTGTCACTTTAATCTTTACATTAGGAAATTCTAGGATACACCCACTTTCTTTGGGGGTATGATACCTCTATTAGTAACAGATTTACACATGACAATAACTTTGTCACATCTCTTGGTAAGTCATGTTTAAAAACAAGTGTGTACAGTGTCTGTAAGAGACTAAGAGTAATGTTAGGAATTCATGGGTAGAACTCACCCTTAAAAATTGGCTTGTAAGGGGAGGGTGCCCAAGAGCTTCTAAATGCATAGTTAAGCTAACACTTTACACTTAATCTGTGTGGAACATCAGGATCATAACAAGTAATTACCGATTTAAGTATTAACTCCACTTTTTTCTCCTTTTCACATTAGACTCTGATAAGGTCAAATTAATAAGATAGTGTCTGCATCAACTTTGCTAATACAAACTGCCATGCCACACAATAACCCATTTATAATTTTTTTTCCTTCTAAAAAAAAATCGATTATTTTGATTTTGGATAGATAGTATTAAGGTCACATACGACAATAAATTTATTACAATTTTTAGTAAATCATTTCACCTTAAACAATGACTCTATGTCACCCCTTAAAAACATTAGAGATGTCATAAAAGAACGCTCTTTATATGATATAAATGTATAATCATCTATTAATTTTTGGTACATATAAGGTAACTCCTATTCATATGAATTCCAGGAATATTATTGCCTTGGCAAAACAGTTGCGGAAAGTGAAGCTTTGGAGTATGCAAAGAGTAGTGAATTCAGCATTATAACTGTTTGTCCATCCATTATTATCGGGCCACTGCTACAACCTACAATGAATGCCAGTAGCTTACTTCTCCTAACACTTTTGAAAGGTTTCCCCTCCTACTTCCACGTCTATTTGTGTTATATTTAGTCATTCCATAACAATTTATATTGGTCAAAATGCCTGACAAGTGAAATGAGAGGTGTTGCACTGTTAAGTGAAGGAAATTGTGTTGGTATATTTCAATCATTGCAGTTACTAATCATAAAACAGAGTGTGTTGTTGCGTTAAGTTGAGTTGATTTCTGTCTGATTGATGACTATAACAATTGCAGATAGATTATGTAAGTACATTTTAAGAAAATGAGGCTTTGGAGATTGCTACCATGTCATGTTTATACACACACATACATTTTCTATTTCTTGTTTGTTTTGTAATTCTAAAAAAATTGGGTTCCATGGTATCAGGTGGAATCGAATCACTGGAAAATAAGGCCCGACCTGTTGTAGACGTGCGAGATGTGGCTGAAGCGTTGTTGCTTGCATATGAGAAGCCTGAAGCAAAAGGGAGATATATATGCACATCATATGTATTAAGAATGCAAGATTTGGTAAACAAACTGAAGAGCTTGTATCCTAGCTACAATTACCCTAAAAGGTAACTTCCAATTTCAAGCAATGTGTCCAGAATAGAAAGCTTGAAATCAGTTTTACCCTAATATGGATGTGTTTTACGTTTCCAGTAACCTATTTTCAATAGTCATCTAGTTTAATGTGATCTTTTGAACACTATCTTTTTCTTCTTCTGCTTTGATATTTTCATTGACTTCATGTGTACCATGATAGTTTCACTGCTATAGAGGAAGACGTGAAGATGAGTTCAGAGAAATTGCAGAATTTGGGTTGGAAGTATCGGCCACTAGATGAGACAATTGTCGATGCTGTGAAGAGATATGAAGAGGGCGGTTTCCTGAGTAAGGACTAGGACTAGCCACCTGCTTTGGCCAAGAAAGGTCTCAAATCAATTATAGCTTATGCTAGCTTATGTCAAATATATCTTTGGATTTGTAATTTTTAATCTGAACTATAAAATTGATCCATTTCAAATAAATAATATCTTAATGCTAGCGGTGGTCCTATTCAATGATCGTAAAATTTTGTCTATTTTAAATAAGGATTCATTTCATAATTAAGATTTAATATTACATATGTGTGTGTCATTTAAATAACATGACATTTTGTGCATTATTAAATCTAAGAAATAAAATATTAACGGCGCCGTGAAATGATGGTTACATTAGGGTTTTCAAATTTTCGTTTATCATGAATCTTGTCATCTAAATCAGTTTTATAAGCAGTACAATTCAATGTATGTGTTGACTTCCGTAATTTGCGGAAATTGCACAATGCAGTTCAAGTTTCTTCCTACTCAATCTTTTTCTCTTGGAATAACACCCAATCAGGGCATGTTGGAAAATCTTCATATATTTAAAAACGTCAAAGGTGAACGTCCTCTTTATGAATTGAATTTGGTACTAACAGTCTAAAGCAGCCCCAAACGATGTCATTATTTCTATAAGTCCAATTGGTTGTAAGTAGGCAGTTATTGCAGTGTAATTCAAAAATCTTGGTGCTCAATAGGCGAAAGGACATAGGACAATATGTTGAATTACAAAATATCGATATACATTTATTTTGCAAGACATTCCATATTACTATTGTAATGACGCAATTTGAGTCTTAAGCCCAAAAGTTAAAAAGGATCTAGGCCCAAAGAGCCCAGTACAATTAATTTGTAAAAAGTGGATTGGAAAACTAGGCTCTAATGAGTTGGGTAGCAATTCTAGTGGATCCAAATGACAATAAAGTAAAGATAGACTGGTTTTCTCTAAAGAAAATCGTCATTAGCACAGTCCGATGAGATCAGTTCTTATATATATTTTTTGAAATTAATTACAAGTACAGCTCTTATTGCTACAACATTTCTCTCTCAATCCTCCGATCTCTCTCTCTCTCTCTCAAGGCTTCCCTTTTATTTTATACTCTCTTTCTCCTTTCATCTCTACCCTCCACGTGTAGATTAGATCGTTGGTGTTGATTCTTGTCATATCAGCACCTTCCTGAAGTCTTTGGGGAGCAGCTGTAAGGCTGAAAACTACTCTTTAGGTATCACTTTCTCATTAATACGGTCAGAAAGTTAGTTGCAAAGCATTCAATGCGGTGGTAGCAGCTTTCTCTTAGATATTTCCCAGCTCCCATTTGTCCTATACGTTCGTAATGCATATCCTTATCAATAGAATTTCTGGGAATGTCACTCTGGATGACAGAACACATTTTCTGGCCTCTACTTCATTTAACTGAGGAGATACTCCTTCTCCAGCCTTCTCATTCGTAGCTTGCTCATGGAGTTCTGAGTCTTACATATTCATTACTGTTTATTTGTTCTCGGACCACTAAGCATCCTCAGACAAGGCCCAAGACTCAACACATATTCTTGGGCTCCTCATCCCTACAATTGCCCCTCAAAACTCCGGTTTTTTTCCTCCTGTCCGAGGAGAAAAAATGGGGTTTTGACTTTGGATAATTAATCTCATATGTTTCTTTGATTTTTACACATGAGAATGTTGCTTCGCATATCCTGTAACTGTTCCTGATGCTTCGGAACCCACAATGTCTCATTAATTACTCTAGACGGCACTTTGTTCCCTGCATCTTACGGTGAGATGTAGATCCTACGGCTGGCATTTCTCCTCGAATTTTGAGTGGAATAACTCCCACTTAATTCCGTCTCCTATATAAGGCGCTTGGTGGGTTTATTTATTTATTTTTTTTTAATTCACAAATCTGCAAACTCTTAAGGCTTCTCAAACTCTCAAGCTTTCAAGATTTCTCAAATCTCCCAACTCTCAAGAAGTTCCTGAAGTGTCACCTGTTTTTATTTTCGTAAGTCTTTACATTCTTAAGTTCTTTTCTTCTCGGCCAACCTCCTCGGCCTTCTAACCTTCAATTCCTTTTCAAAAACATTTCTCTTACTTCCCCTTAGCTTGCTTAGATGGGTAGATTCAAGCACCTTGTTGATTCACCCGCCAATATGAAGGGCTTTAGGGCTAAGTACCACATTCCCCAGGGAGTTTCCCTGTGGTATTGTGCTCCAGACCAGGTGCTTACACATAAGAACGAAAGGGAGGTTGTCATTCCCATGATCGCCTTCATAGAAAGTGGAATGACGCTTCCCATGGGTAGGGTAACTAGAGATTACTTAATTGCCCATAAGCTGTGTCCTCACCAATGCACACTCAACCTATTTAGGGTCTTAAATAGTGTTGATACTCTCAACGAGCAGATGAGTTTGAGACTCACCTAGTACGACGTTGTCTATATGTATGAATGTCATTCGCTTGCTGACTCGAGGTATTACCTCAAGTCTGGTCCTCAATTGTTAGGCTTGTATCGTGTCTTCCCAAGTCCAACAAGGGCATGAAAGACGACTACCTAATCGCCTCTAGGGAATGGCACGACGGTCTTCACTGCCCAACTCATGAGGGAGAGCCAGGTGGGGTGCCCTAGGATTAGGTCCCTTAACACAGGATTTAGTTCTTTAGTTTTGCTGCTCTTCTCTTTAGTATTTTATTTCTTTTTTATGATGAATTTTGTTGATCTTACCATGATTTTGCTCGTTGGCTATTTTTGCAGATAAAAGGCATACAGTGCCCAGCCTCAATTTGGTCACCGTCACAGACCTCAACAGAGTCCTAAGGTCCAAGGTGTTTATGAGCGAGGACAGGCAGTTGAGAGAGGTCCACCTTATCCTAGACTTCGAGCCATTATCAGACAATTTTCAGGACGTGGGCCACACAATCAGGGTAGGCGACCCTCGACTACACAGAATAGACGTTTCTGTACCCGGGTTCCTTACCCGAGAAGATAGTGCCAGTTGAGCTGCCTCCTCAACGTGCTCTTCCTGAAGCAACAGCTCCGGGGGAAAAGACTGCTTACTCACGCCTATCACTCGAGGAAGAAATAAATCAATTCCAACTTGAGGAAGAGATGGAGGAGTAGGGAGATCCTGTCATCCATATACCGGACGCAGAGGATGAGTTTGACAGGTTTTTAGGTGTTCGCACCCTAGACCTCGTAGTTGCGAATATAGACAAAAGCTCCGAGGAGGAAGAAGAAGAGATGGCCCTCAACCCGAGGAAAGGCTTGAAGGATCTCCTTGTGGGGAGGAACAAGGGGTTGTCCTCTAAGAAGGCCCTAAAGTATCAACCCTTCCCTACTCTTCCCCCTTCTCCTTCCACCGCCGACCTGCTCCCCATGCCCAACTTGAAGAAGAAAAGGAAGGAACAGGAAGTAGAGGAGGGTGAAGTGGTCTGCTAGAAGGAGGCCAAGCAACAGAAAATGACCCAAGACAAAGGACAAGCCTTCTCTGTGGCAAGCAGGGAGGACCCAGGTGTGGCCGAGGTGCGCCAACAACATCACACCTGGGCTCCTCGGTTGGAGTTAGATGGCGCAACCATTCCATGGAACTCTACCATTAGGGAGTTCTAGAAAGGGCACGCCCAATACTTGACCAAAGCCCTAGAGCAGCCTCTCCTTCTACCAAAGGACATGGCTGCCTTGAGGCACATGAGGCAGCCAAACCTTTTTATGTCTTTGAAGAGGGATTTAGCCCTGGTAAGCTTCTTAGCATGCCTCACTAAAGGCATTTTTTCGGTTTCCCTTTTTTTTTTTTTTAATGTACTCCCTTGTTGTTTGGATGCATGCTATCTAGGAGGTTTTTGTAGCTGAGGAATGGGTCAATGACGCCCGAAATAAGGTCAAGGTTGAGGCCAACCGCCACACCAAGGCTAACAAGGTCTTGGGCGCATTTGAGCAAAAGAATAAGGAGCTTGCAGTGAAACTGACGGTCGAGGAAAGGGCACGGAAGAGCGCCGAGGCCAGTCTTAAGAGTGCCCAGGACCAAGCTGAGGACAAACACAAAAGGCTCTACCACACTGAACTAGAGCTAGCCACAGCGAAACAGTACGTCCTGGAGCTGAAGGCCGAGCTGGAAAGAGCGAAAAAGACTGCTGAAGCTTCGAAGCAAGAGTCCTATGAGCTTAGGGTGCAAGAAATAGAGGTCCGTCTGGCAGACGAACTAGCCGAGGTTTGCAGGGACTACTGTAAGGAGGTGTGAGTAGAGGCCCTCAACCTTGTAGGAGTCCCTGCTACCTCAGAGTGGAGGCAGGCTAGGAATGTCTACTATCCACCGGTCATTCGCGAAGTCCCAGCTGAACTCCTACCAACCACTGCCATTGCATTAATCTCTTTTGAGCAGCCCCTTGTCATCCAGGCACCTCTTCCTCTTGCCGAGGTTCCCAAAGGGCCTGACCAAGTTGGTGACCAATGCCAGGGGTTGAGGTGAATAAGGATAAAGGCAAGGGTAAGGAGGTCAAGGCCCTGTCAGAGGCCAAAGATCCAAAATCCACCCCCAAACTCAAGGATGCCCCTTCTAAGGCCAAGGATGCTGCTGTCAAGGCAAAGGAGGCCGAGGCCAAATCCAAAGAGGCTGATCCCAATGCCAAAGACGCTCCTGCCTCTCAGCCGGGCAACAAAGAAGACCTTGCTCCGAAGTCCAAGGCATAGTTTAGGATCCCTTTCTTTTGCTCTTTTTTTTTTTTTTTTTTTTTGGTTTACATGTAAATTTCCTTAACTGTGGCAGCTTTTTCGTTGTTCCTGGTGTACTCTTTCTTTATTTAATGAAAAGACTTCAACTTGTACCTTATGAATCTTTCTCTTTCCTTGCAATATTTATTTTTAATTGGCCATAATCATTGTTTTGCCCTCTGATGAGATCTTTGAACTGATAATGTTTCCTAAGGTGAACACCCACACTTTAACAAAAGCTAGCAATAATAATTTGCTATTAACTTAAATAGGTTAAAATTGTGTGCATGGTGAGACAAAATGGCTAAGTCCTTAGAGACAAACGAAATATATAGTAGAAAAAGAGGGTGTCCGAGGTACCTCATTTTAAGAGCATCTTTCTAATGTTCCCTTAGAATCCTTTAATTAAGACTCAAGGTGAGCTTTCAAGTGTTAATTTCCCTTGGGCATATGACCTGAGGAACCTGACATGTCCCAAGTTCTGTTCAACACTTAAATGAATAATATGAAGTATTAATTTACCCAAAGTATGTGGTCCGAGGCACTAGGCATGACTAAGGTTCTATTTAACACTTAGAAGAGTGACATGAAGTATTAATTTATCCAAAGTATGTGATTCGAGGAACAAGGCATAACTAAGGTTCTGTTTAATACTTAGTAAAATGACATGAAGTATTAATTTACCCAAAGTATGTGATCCGAGGAATCAGGCATAACTAAAGTTCTGTTTAATAATTAGTAAAATGACATGAAGTACTAATTTACCCAGAATATGTGGTCCTAGGCATAACTAAGGTTCTGTTTAATACTTAGTAAAATGACATGAAGTACTAATTTACCCAAAGTATGTGGTCCGAGGAACCAGACATAACTAAAGTTTTGTTTAATACTTAGTAAAATGACATAAAGTACTAATTTACCCAAAGTATGTGGTCCAAGGAACTAGGCATAACTAAAGTTCTGTTTAATACTTAGTAAAATGACATGAATTATTAATTTATCCAAAGTATGTGGTCCGAGGAACCAGGCATAACTAAAATTCTGTTTAATACTTAGTAAAATGACATGAATTATTAATTTACCCAAACTATATGGTCCGAGGAACCAGGCATAACTAGAATTCTGTTTAATACTTAAGTAAGTAAAAAGTGTAACGCAAAATGTAATAAACGATACATGACAAAAAAAGACTTTCATTAATAATAATACATTTGCAGGTTATTTACATTCCAGGGGCGTGGTACAACACTTTCGTATAGATCTTCAAGATAATATGCACCTATTCCAGCTACCGAGATGATGCGATATGGCCCTTCCCAGTTGGGCCCTAACTTTCCCCATGTTGGGTTCTTTGTAATGCCTAAAACTTTTCTTAAAACCAAGTCTCCAAGCGCTAATGGCCTTAGCTTCATGTTGGAGTCATACCCTTGCTTAAGCTTGTGTTGATAATACGCCAATTGGACCATGAAATTTTCTCTTCGCTTTTCAATTAAGTCTAAGCTCTTCCCTAACAGCCCATCATTGTTGCTTAGAGTGAAAGAATTTTTTCTCAGTGTTGGAAATTCAATCTCTAGAGGAATAACAATCTCGGCTCTATAAGTCATTGAAAAGGGTGTCTCCCCTATTGACCTACGAGATGTGGTTTGATATGTCCAAAGGACGTGTGACTACTATTTCACCCATTTTTCTTTCGCATCATCCAACCTCTTCTTGAATCCATTCACTATGACTTTATTGACAGTCTCGGCCTATCCATTCCCCTGTGGATAAGCCGGGGTGGAATACCTATTCGTAATTCCCAGGTCATAACCGTACCTCCTAAAGGCTTTGCTATCAAATTAAAGACCATTGTCCGAAATGAGAGTATGGGGGATCCCAAACTTATGACAATATTTTTTCAAACAAATCTCTTGGTATTCACATCCCTGATATTTTCCAATGGTTTAGCTTCAACTCACTTGGTGAAGTAATCCATGCTGACCAGTAACCATTTCTTATTCCCTACTACCTTAGGGAAAGGTCTTACAATATCCAAATCCCATTGAGCAAAGGCCAAAGGCAAGAAAGAGGATTAAGGACTCTCCCTGGTTGGTAAATGTTTGGTGCAAATTTTTGGTATTGGTCACACTTCTTCACATACTCTTGTACTTCTTTCTGCATGTTCAGCCACCAGTATCCCTGGGTGAAGGATCTGTGAGAAAAAAACCTGCCTCCTGTGTGGCTTCCACAAATCCCTTCATAGTTCATATAACTCCTCAATGAGTAGCTCTGATGCTTTAGGGAGTATGAACAGCAAGTATGGCCCAAAATTAGAGCGCTTGTACAACTTTTGGTTCTCGGACTGTCAGCCTCTGACTTCTTCTCGAGTAAGATATCCTTTTTAAGGAATAGCACTATGGAGTCTATCCAACTAGGTTCTAACCTAATTTGATGGATATGGACCATCTTTCTCTTCATCTCAGTAGGCTTACACAAATCTTTCACAAGGATAACCCGAGTTAAGCCTTGTGCCATGGAAGTTGTAAGAGTGACCAAAGAATCAACATGTGTGTTTCCACTCCTAGGGATAGGCAACAAGTTGAAAGACTCAAACCCTGACTGCAAATGCCTAACCTGATCTAAATACTCTTTCATTCTCCCATCCTTAGCCTTTAACTCTCCCTTCACCTGACCTACAATCAACCTTGAATCTGAGAATATCTCCACTGCCTTTCTTCCCATTTTCTAAACCATGGTCATCCCGGCCAATAGATCCCCATACTCATCCTCATTGTTTGTGGCCAAGAAGCCTAGTCTTAAGGATTTTTCAATAGTGATCTTCTTAGGAGATATTAAAACTAACTCCACTCTAGATCCCATTTGATTCGCTACACCATCAACATATACCCTCCAAGATAAAGGTTCTTGCAAGGAGACCATGCCAACTAATATTTCATCCAAGCCCTGCTTCTCTACCTCTTCTTCTAATGGGGATTCAGCGAACTCCGCCACCAAATCTGCGAGGACTGTCCCTTGACAGAGGTGTGAGGCATATACTAGATATCAAAAGCCCCTAGGATCATACCCCACTTAGCAATCCTCCCCGTGAAATCAGCACTCTGAAGCAGTGATCGAAGTGGAAGTTGGGTTAAAACAACAACTGTATGGGACTAGAAGTAGTGAGGGAGTTTACGTGTAGCATGTACTATTGCCAAAATAGCCTTTTCCAATGGTTATAGACTGTTAATTGCCTTAACCTGATCAGGGTTAACCTCAATCCCACAATGAGTGACCATATAGCCCAGAAATTTGTCTGATCACACACCAAGGAAGCACTTGGAAGCATTAAGACGCAGTTTGTGTTTCCTCAGTATTTCAAAAATATCCTCGAGGTCTCCCACATGCTCGGACACCACCTTACTCTTCACCACCATATCATCTAGATAAACCTCAATATTCTTGCCTAATTGTGGCTCAAACATCCTAGTCATCATCCTTTGATAGGTAGACCCTACATTCTTTAGACCAAAAGGCATCACCTTATAGTGGTAATTTTCAGTAGGAGTGACAAAAGCTGTCTTCTCCTGATCACCCAAGGCCAGTTGTATTTGATGGTATCCCTGGAAGACATCCAAAAAACTCATCCGATGATGGCCTATAGTTGCATCCACTAGCTGATCTATCTGAGGCATAGGGAAAGGGTCTTTTGGATAGGCCTTGCTCAAATATGTGAAGTTCACACACACTCGCCACTTCCCACTTTTCTTTTTCACCATACAGTATTGGCTAGCCACTTAAGGTAAAATACCTCTTTAATAGCCCCAACCTGCTCAAGTTTTATCACCTCGTATTTGACAGCATCAGAATGGTCTTTAGATGAATGCCAAGGTGGTTTCTTTTTAGGTGTGACGGATGGATTGACATTTAAATGATGACAGATGAAGTTCAGATCCACCCCAGGAGTTTCGTAAGCACTCCATGCGAACACGTCAATATTCCTCCTGAGAAACTCTACCAGCTCTTCCTTCCCTTGAGGAGGCAGCTGGGCTCTGATCTGAAAAAACTTTTCTAAATCATCATCCACAACAATCTTCTCTAAATCCTCACACTTTGCCCCCTCGGCTGTCTCATCCACTAGTAACATTAGAGTCTTTAATTGCTATAAACCCCTATCAGTAGAGGTCGAGGACCCGGTTTCAAACTAATGCATAATTGCGGCCACTAAGCACTGCCTAGCCATGAACTGGCTCCCAACCAGCTCCTCAATCTGATCATCGAACGAATATTTCACTTTCAAGTGGAGGGTGGAAGAAACAGCCCCCAAGGCATGAAGCCAAGGTCGTGCTACAATGGCTGTGTAGGGAGAATAAGCATCCACCATAATAAAGTCCACTTCCACTACCTTTGAGCCTGCCTGCACGGGTAGTCTGATCTGACCCTTTGGAATAACCATTTTCTCATCAAAGCCCAACAGAGATGAATCATAACCTGTCAAATCCTCTGGTTTCAAGTTTAACCCCTTGTACAAATCAGGATACATAATCTCGGCTCCGCTGCCCTGATCCACAACACCCTCTTCACATCATACCCCCTTATCCTGAGGGTGAACACTAAGGCGTCATCATGTGGTTGTATGGTTTCAACCTTATTTTCATCCGAAAAGCTCAACACTGGTTGGATCTCCATCATAGCCCTTTTCGACTCATGGCTAGAGTACTCGGCAGGTGGTTGAGCCACAGACATCACCCTGGACGGACGAGAAACAGTCCTCCCGAAAGCAGCGATGATGACATTAATTGTGCCCAAAGGAGCTCTCGAAGAAGCATCTCTCCGAGGTTCCAATCCTGCCTGACCCCTTTGCCCACAAGGATGATACAAAAATTTCTTTAGCCTCCATTCTCGAACCAACTGCTCCAAGTGATTCCACAAAATTCTACAATCCTCTGTGGTGTGCCCTCGGTCCTGGTGGTATTGGCAATGAAGGCTTTGATTGTGCTTCATGAGGTCACCTCCCATCTTATTTGGTCATTTAAAGAATGGCTCATTCTTGATTTTCTCCAAGACTTGGTGTACTGGTTCTCGGAACACCGTGTTAACCATTTGAGTAATGGTAGACCCCGATTGCCTAGCAAAGTCTCTCCGGGGCCTGTTATTATTGTATCGATCCGACCTGAAATCCCTCCTCTCTTGAGGGATAACCTTAGACTTCCCTTTCCTTTATTGTTGGTCTTCCTCGACCCGCTTATACTTATCAATTCGGTACATGAGTTGACGTACACTGTTAGCAGGCTCCCCAGTCAAAGACTTCCTCAAACCATGCTCAACAAGTAGGCCGACCTTGAAAGTTCTTATGGCCATATCATCAAAATCACCATCTATCTCATTAAACATCTCCCAATATCTGTCTAAGTACATTTTCAGGGTTTCCCCCTCTCGAATGGTCATAGACAGCAAGGAATCAAAGGGCCGAGAAACCCTGCTGTATGTGATAAAGTAAGATCCAAACGCCTGGGTAAGTTCCTTGAAGGAGTCTATAGAACTTGCTCCCAGACCATCAAACCATCTCATAGCCACAGGCCCCAGATTGGACGAGAACACATTGCACATCAAGGCCTCGTTCCTGGATGGACAGCCATTTTTTTGGTTGAAGTGATTTACATGCTTCACAGGGTCTGTTCGACCATTGTATATGGTGAACATTGGCTGAGTAAACCGTCGAGGAAGTTTTCCTCCTTCAATTCTGCGTGTGAAAGGTGACCCGAAAATTTGGTTTAATGTCTTGCTCATAGCGTCATTTCCCAGGTCTTTGCGAGGCGAGCTCCTATTCCTACGCTCACGATGGTAATCTCATCACACGAGAAGGATTCACTGGGGGGGAGTTCTTGACCTGGGTCTGTAGCTACCGCCCCCCTTATCACCAGAAGAAAAATCAGAGTTTGAGGGAGTTTGCCTTCGCCGTTCGTGGCACAACTTCCTCTTCAAACGATTAATCTCCAATTGCATGGCTCTAGTGTTTTCCTCGTGAGAGATATGACTCCCACTTCGAGAGTGGCTCCTACTAGTATGGGTGGTATGCACGCTAACCTCCCAGTCTCTTCTTCGTTCAAGATTAACAAAATGATCTTGACGTTGGGACCCCATAGATTCCTCCCGATTCAGACCTAAACCTACCATAATTGAATGTTAACTCACTACAACACAAGAAATTTCCACAGAAGACGCCAATTGTAAGGACGCAATTTGAGTCCTAAGCCCAAAAGTTAAAAGGATTTAGGCTCAAAGAGCCCAATACAATGAATTTGTAGAAAGTGGGTTGGAAAATTAGGCTTTAATGAGTTGGATAGAGATTCTAGTGGATCCAAATGACAATAAAGTAAAGATAGACTGGTTTTCTCTAAAGAAAATCATTCTCGGCATAGTTTGAGGAGATCAGTTCTTATATATATTTCTTGAAATTGATTACAAGTACAGCTCTTATTGCTACAATATTTCTCTCTCAATCCTTCGATCTCTCTCTCTTAGGGCTTCCCTTCTATTTTATACTCTTTTTCTCCTTTCATCTCTGCCATTCACGTGTAGATTAGATCGTTGGTGTTGATCTTTGTCACATCAGCACCTTCCTAGAATCTTTGGAGAGCAACTGTAAGGCTGAAAACTACTGTTCAGGTATCACTTCCTCATTAATGAGGCTAGAGAGTTAGCTGTAGAGCATTCAATGCGGTGGTAGCAGCTTTCCCTTAGATATTTCTCAGCTCCCATTTGTCTTGTACGTTCATAATGCATATTCTTATCAATAGAATTTTCGAGAATGTTACTCTGGATGATAAAACACACTTTTTGACATCTGCTTCGTTTAGCTGAGGAGATACTCCTCCTTGGCCTACCTTCCCCAGCCTTCTCATTTGTAACTTGCTCATGGAGTTCTGAGTCTTACATCTTCATTACTGTTTGTCTATCCTCAGACCACTAAGCGTCCTCAGATAAGGCCCAAGGCCCAACATATATTCTTGGAACCCTCATCTCTACAACTATGTTAGGTCTAAAAAAGAAAATTTAGCATGTAATCAAACCGTCTATTTTTCCCGCATATATCAAAACCAATTGGTATTTTGGTCTAATGATATAAAGTGCAATCATCAGCAGCGGATACCATAAATTATAAAACTCTATCAGAACTAAATAAATATATAAAGTTTGAGGCTTTGTTATCCTTAAACTGTTATTGGGCCTCAAGATGTATTCAACAACAAAGTTTTGAATTATAAATTATAAAACTCTATCAGAAGTAAAAAAATAAATAAAGTTTTAGGCTTCGTTATCCTTAAATTGTTATTAAGCCTCAAGATGTATTCAACAACAAAGTTTTGTTTTATGCTATGTTTGGATGTTGGGGGAAGGAAGGGGAGTAGAGTAAAGGGAGGAAGAGTAATTTAAATATCTTGTTTGGATATTTTTAAAGGAAGGAGGGAGAGGGATTTGGAGGGGTTTGGATGGGTTTGAACTACTTCCAACCCCTCATTTTTAATTCCCCAAATTGGAGAAATTTGGAGGGAGAGTGGAGCATAAAAATGCTTGACCAAATGAAATATCAAATTTATCCTTACTATATTAACAAAATTACAAATGAAAAGACTAATTACTTGTCTCTCCCTTACTTAATTTTAAAAACATCTAAACAAAGTGAAGGATAACCATTCCTCTCTACTCTCCTCTCCACTACTCTCCTTCCCTTTACTCTTCTATACTCTCTTCTCCCTCAAAACTTCCAAACATAGCATTAGTCTTGCAAGAAAAAAAAAAAAAATAGCATTGAGAAAGAAACAGAGACAACCTTTCTTTCCTTTCTCCTAACTAGTCATCTAACTAGTTGTTGTTTTTCGAATAAATAGTTCTTAACACCTAACCAGATTCTTGTGCCCTTAGCTTTGTACAGTATCTCTCTCTAGAGTGAGAGTCTAAAAGTCTAAGGACCCGGACCACAAAAAATGTTATTGACCCAAGATACGCTGGTGCTGTGGTCCCTTTAATTGCAATGCTGCAGGACAACTGGTGTGGCCCAAGACAGGTGTAATTGGGCCCCCTATAGAACCCAAATCCCAGCCACTAGCTTCAACATGTCTCTATTGCAGAGCCACTGACCCATGGATTGTGACCCTTACGTTTTTCCCAGTTTAGGAACAGTATCTGATCACAACCAAGAAAATTACAATAGCAGTGGACAAACAAATACACTCGACCTCACGGAAGCTTTGTGCATCGGATATCATTTATTATGAAATGCAATTGGATTTTCAATGATAGGCCATTATTTACATGTTTAAATTAATATTTTAATGGTAAAATAGTCCTGTTCTGTTTATTAAGAGAATCCTAAGTTGGCTACTTAGTCCATTTCCATGATAAGACTATACTAAAGTAGTGGATACAAGATTGTTTCGATAGGAAACTATCTTTGAATTATATTTCCCAAAAACCAATTAATGTTTTGACTTGATTATAAAATATAAAAAAATTATTGTGTAACAAATGTTATATCTATAAAAAAAGTAGTGGATATAAAGTGAGAAGATTTTAGGATAGTAAACAAGTAGAGTTGAGCTGAGTATTAAAAGTTTAAAATTAGTTTATTTAATTTTATTTCTAATACAAATTGAGCTCAAGCTCATCACTAAACTCAATAACGTGTTAAACTTAATTAAATTTCTTGTAAAACAAGTTTAAATTTGTTCACAAGTTACTTGATTAGCTTATTCTCTCCCATCTATAATAAACGCTACATCTAAATTTTTTTACCCCATCACAAATCTATGATAATTATTAATAAATAAAATATAGCTATTGATCTTCTCCAAAATATATATATATATATATAGCTATCGAAAACCAAATAATAAACTGTTTGATAATGACTATTTATACTATCAACAAATAATAAATAACAATTTGATATCTTAATTATGAACTTATTCAGAGTTTAATCTTATCAAAGAGTATTGTGGATTAATGGCATTGTATCATCTCTTTTACACAAAGAATCAAGGTTCGAATCCTTGTCTACCATCATTGTAACTAATGAATAATAATTTTTTTTTAAAAATGCAATCTTATATATATATATATATATATGTATGTATTTATGTATACATATAACCATATACATTATTACGTTTAAATTTTGGTTGTGTAATAGTCAACCTAAGCCTGGATTTAAGTTTAGATTATTTACTATCTAAACAAACTTAAACAATTTTTTTCCCTTGGGTTCTTCATAAATAATTCTATTCATTTACAAGCCTTTCATTACATCACTTTTGGTTTTCTTTAAATATTGAGACAATTGGGGTTTTAATGATAGTTCAATGATAATAACATTCTTTGCGTGGGTCATGCCTATAGATCGAACCCTACCTCTCCGGTATATATATTTTGAGCCAATCAAGTTTTCCATATGGTTAGTTCCTTAGTGCCTACAATGGGGCCGAGCCCTTGTGATCACTGCCAATAAAATAGTTTATGAGCGTACCTACCCGGTTAACGAAGGAAAACAATGATTCATGTCACAACCTACATCAACCAAAGTGAGGGTCCCTTTCTTGACTATAGTAACATGGACAGCTCCTTCAGCTTTATCCAATCACTTCTGTATATTAATGCATAAAATTGAAATAAATAATTTCACAATAAATGGATAAATAAAATCATTCATGAAATGAGGGGGAAAAATTAACTCTATTTGATTGGTTCCTCCCTTTAACAAAAAGTCAAAAAAAAAAATGTTGGTATCATCTCACTATATGTACTTTTTAAAATTAATAAAAATTAGTTTATTTAAGCTCTTAGCGTGCCTAAATATACAGTGTTGCCCACATTAATGATTTTGTTTTTTATAAATATATTTGAATGTACAAGCCTTGTTAAAAATGGAAGTGTTTTAAAGAATTATCTTTATCTCCCATTTCAAGGAACCATCAATTAAGCTAAACGATGATCAATTTCACTGTCATTTGATGGAGATTTCATAAATTCATGGTATACTAAAACAAAATCCAATGACATAACAAAGATGTGCAACAATTTATAGGGAAGAGTCTTTTCATCATGGACGTATCAATTTATAGAGAATATACTTCATAAATATTACGTTTTGTTTTTGCTTAGATCTTACTGTTCTTCCTAGGTGGCCAGGCACATGTGTTTTATTATTTTCTTAAACGTGTTATAAATACAAAAATTTCACTCTTTCTCTCACATAAAATTTGTCTCGTTAATATCAAGTGTCTTTTCTCTTCAGAGTAGTTAAGACTTAACTCTTATAATTTTTTTTCCTTAAAAAAAAAAAAAAAACCTCCTATAATTTGCCTAAATTATCTTTTATTTTCTTCTTTATATCTGCCAAAATTTCATGGACTAAAATTGTAGCCAACACTTCAATATTACAAAATCAGATCCTCCACAATATATTACAAAAACAATAGAATCCGAATTATATGTGTAAAAAAGGTTATTAAGAAAGATTCATTTTTCTTTTCTTCTCTTATAAGGTTGTAAAAAGGTTACTAAGAAAGTTGGTAACTTTTTTCCATAGCTTTTGATCTGGTAAGTTATTATTAATGTAATATTATTTTCACATTGATACATTACTAAGACCAATTTTATTATTCACAAATCACATTAACTTCAACCGTTATAAAAAATAAAAAAATAAAAAAATCGTGTAAAGCTTTATGTTACTATTCTTGTTAGAATTATATAAGTTTCATGTTAAACCCAAATAACTTCAATCATGGTTGTCAGAATCCAATATAAACTATAAGTGTCCTATAACCCTATATCCCTAAATCAATTTAGATCGTAGCACAATTATTTATTTATAGAGTGGAATTGAAATAGAATCGTGAGCTGAATTGTGGTATCATGAAGTTTGTTTCTTTGTGCGTGTGTGTATTTATATATATATATATATATAATCCGTTTTGTCGTCATAAGAAGAAACGAAGTTGCTAATTAGTGCAAGTGTGCAACAGAACAGGGCAAGCAAAAAAAACCCTCCGCGTTAGGTCCGTGTTTGGACCTTTGTTAAATTTGTATGCGCTGGACAACCTTATCCTATTTTATCATATGAGAAAGTATAGTGTCATAAATTTTGTCACAATTTTACTACATAAAAAGTCGTAAGAGGTAAAAATAAAATTAAAAAATATTAATAAATCTATTTGAGTCCATAACTTTATCACTCATGAATCATAAGTGATAATAAAAACAAAATAATAAATACATGCGAGTACATAATTTCACCGTTCACACGTCGCTGCGTAATAAAATTGCGACAAAGCAATAGAAAAGTTCGTGACAATTAAACTTATACCACCCAGTACGTGGAAAGTAAAGCTAAGCTGACAAGTAAAATGAGAGAGAGAGAGAGTAGTAGTAACAAGTAATAACAAAGAAAGAAGGTTTCTTTTCTCTCTTTTCTAATTTGAGAGAGAGAGAATAACGAGGTTTTCTGGGTTGGCGGAAAACAATAACATGGGACCCACAATCCACACCCTACTTCTCTTTTGTTTTGAGAACTCTCGAAGACAGAAGGGTCCAACTTTTTCCTTCTTTTTCACACTCTCTCTCTCTCTCTCTTTCTCTCTCCTCTTTCAGTGCAAATCATGACTTTCTTTCTCTCTCTCTTTCCTCCTCTCCCTAAGTCCTAACCCCCCACACTTCTCCTCTTCCATTTTCTTTCTTTTTCTTCAACCCAACAATGAAAAAACAAAAAGGAGAAGAAAATCAATTCTCCTACAACAATTACTATCCCTGTAGTACCAAATCCTCAAATACCATTACTAGGTATAATTAGACACTATTTTAGTACTTTCAAGTTTCTATTTCGATTAGTATCCTCCAAAGATTCTTTCACATATATATATCTCTCTCTCTCTTTGAGCTGACCTGAGCAGTGAGAGAGAGACCAACCTTTTTTTTTCTTTTTTTTCTTTTTTTTTTCTTTTCACACACACAATCACTCGTACACAGCCCAACCCTAAAAGCCCATGCTTTCTCTTTCTCTCTCTATATGTTAAATTCCATTATCCAATATCTCACCACCATCACCGACCTGTTGGCCCATCACCGACCTCACCTCCTCTATTCTAGGGTTTCCTTTCCTTTCTTTCTTTCTACTTTCTCTCTTCTTCTTTTTTCTTCTTTTTTTTCTTTCTATTTTTATGTAATTATTGATTCTTTTTTAGGCTGATATATATACATATATTCCTCCGATCTCTTCCTTCTCTTTGAAGATTAGCTTCACTCTCTATCTGTCATGGATTCCCTTTAAATTCTATATGGATTCTCAGTATATCTCGTCGTCAAAATCTAGGGTTTTTCTAGGGTTTTTCCTTTAATATGTGGCTTAGTGTTTACTGGGTCGACTTTAGTATCACTCAATTTGATCGAATCTTTTTTCTTATCTGAATTTCAATTGGGTAATTTTTTTTTTTTTTATTAAGTGGCAAAAAAAATTAAAAAATTAAAATTGTCATTCATGGCGTACCAGTCGATTCCGGGTCCGGGTTCGGGATCGAGTTCGGGTTCTGGGTATCAGTTCTTGAATTCCCCTTTTGGTGATACAACTTATACGAAGGTGTTTGTTGGGGGACTAGCTTGGGAGACTCAGAGCGAGACTATGCGACGCTATTTCGAGCAGTTCGGTGAGATTCTTGAGGCTGTCGTTATCACTGATAAGAATTCTGGTCGATCAAAAGGCTATGGTTTTGTGAGTATTTATTGTTTTCAGTTTCTGGGTTTTTTTTTTTTAATTTATAATTTTTAATAATAAATATCTTTCATTTGAAATGAGTATTAGTTTAGTACACCTAGATGTAAACGATATTGGTTGTTCTTTCAATGATCCTAGGATTGATCAGAACGGTCTGTAATGTGTGCCACCTTGGAAATTTGAAAATTTTAGCTGTTCTTAGTTATCAATATCTGCTTGATTGAGTAAATTGGTTCTGCTAGTCAATGTATTTGAATCTGTGCTAGTTTGTGTTGATGAGGGGTACTTGTTTCACTATTGAATGACTTGGTTTTCCCCCCGTATTTACATGGAGGGTTTAGGTAACTTTTCGCGACCCGGATTCTGCTAGGAGAGCCTGTGCTGATCCTACCCCAATTATTGATGGCAGGCGAGCAAATTGTAATTTGGCTTCACTAGGGCGACCTCGGCCTCCTATGCATTATGGTATGATATTTGGCACTTGGCTAATAATTCCCCTGTTGCTGGTTTCATTGTTAGGTCATATTGTTCAATATTTTTAGGTGGATTTTTTTTTCCTATACATTTTTTAGAAGATTCATGACCATGTATGTTATGCTGTATACTCGTACCAAAGACCTCTCTGTCCTTGTGCCAATATGAGCTCTAGCTCAAATGGCACCTCCTCCCCTATAAAAACATGTGGAGGGTGCATTGTAATTACAAAATTACAATGTCATTTTGTGCATAGCTTTATGTAATTGGATTTGCAGTTTTCTTAAAAGCAGATATGGTTGAGCTATGTTGTTGGGGGAATGAATATTTGACATGCACTTTGTGTTGCCTTGTTATTATTGGACTCTCTTTATGCTAACCTCAAGCCAATCTGGAAGCTTTTTGTATGTGCAATAAGTAGCAGTTGGTAGTGCAATAAATGTGGAATCAATGTCGAGTTGTGTGTGTGTTGTTTTCCAAAAAAAAAAGGTTATTAAACACTTAAGCTAATGCCTAAAATTGGAGATAATTGAGCTAGTGTGGTTTTTAATATCACTCAGTTTAACTTTCAGCCCTTTAAATCATCTATATGTGTCAGTATCTTTAAGTAAGATTTATTTTTTGTATTTTGCTTTCTGCTTTTGTTTATCATAGGACGTTTGAGACCACCAGGCCCATACATTGGAAATATGCAAGCCGCCCGGGGGGCTTACGTTGGAAGTTTCGGCTACCAGCAACCAGTTTCTTATGGCTACCAACAAGGATTAATGTATCCTCCTTATGGGTAAGTTGTGCATTTCAAAGCAGCTAGTCAGCTCAGTTTAGCTAGGGTCAAGTTTCATGTCTAAACCATAATTAGAGAGGGGGGGGGGGGGGGGGGGGGGGGGGTGGGGTTGTTGAGGAGAAAGGTATGTGCGTGTATATATGCTGTTTTTTTTTTCTTGGGTGGGGGGGAATAGAAGGTTAACTGAAATTATGTTTTAAAATTGTGTTCATTGAACATTTTTTGGCTAATAGTGACATGCCCCTTTTATTTGTCTTGATGTAATAACTTTGCTTAGATGTTCACTTGCAATAGGAAGAATAATTTAGTTGATTCAATCCTGAAAATATTGCTTGGGTTTTTTTCTTGCGAAAGTTCGATCACTATTCTCACAATTAAGTGATAGCCTTGGGGCTAATGTGTATTGGAGCTGAATGTGTTCCACTTAGGCCTATGTATTCTTGGTTCAGTGGCTTTAGAATAATTGGTGACCACTCTGTTCAATTCAGTACACCCCTTTGCAATTACTTAATCTTTTGCATTTCTTTTTGTGTTGCATATACCAATCACAACATGCAACCTCACTTTTAGAATCGTAATAAGAATACTTAGTCATTCCTTCAGATGTCAGGGTTGGTTTCGTCCAGTGATGTTGCATATTGTGATTGGTAATTGCAGGAATGCAAAAAGTGGTAGTCGCGGTGGATATGTACCCCAGCTCAATGTTTATTGAACAGGCAAGAATCATGATAGGGGTAGTTTAATTAGAAACACAGATTAGGGTTGTTAGTCTCGCCATTTTCTTGATTTATTCCTTAGGTTTGCATGAGAGATGGCTCATTGATAGGAAAGGATCACTTAAACCTATGGTTGCTTGCGAAACCTTGGTTATTTCATTGTTATGAATGGTGCTGCATGTTGTTCTTGTTTATCTCGCAAATGACTTTGGTCTAAGCAACATTCTCAATTTAAGTCAAGAATTTTTTTTAATAAGTAATAAAATTCATCTAAAAAAGTGCAATAAAGGGTGCAACCCTAGTACACAGGATGTGTACAAGAGAAACACCTAAAAGCAAATCTAGCATCTAAATTTGAAAAGATACAAAAATTTCAACATTTGCTTAAAGGAAAGTGATGTGGTAGCCACTGTCCAGACCTTAAGAACAATCGCTTTAGCCTCAATTTGTGTCAATATATAATCTTGTAAAAATTCCAATGGTGGCTTTTCTGTGCAGGTATGCAACATATGGACCTGAATATGTGTATCCACAGGTCAGCATTGCTCCAAAATTGTAGCAGTAATTGAAACCCACATTTAAGTAGGGTTATAAAAGAGTGTGAGAATACTGTCGTTTTCTTGCAATGATTTTTTGTGTTTTATTTCTTCCTGCAGGGTGGTGTTTACAACCCTTATGCAGGTCAGCAATATCTTCAGATTTATGGAGTACCTGGGACAGTTAACACTGCTGTTTATCCTTATGGACAAATGGGTCAAACAATTCCTGGTGGTCATGGTTATACAGCAGTGCCCAGTTATGCTATGCCGGGTCATCAAATAGTACAGTTTGGTGGACCCGGTGTTAATGCAATAACAACTTCTCCTATGCCTACAATTCAATCACCATATCCTACAGGTACTTCATGTCCTGCAAACTAGCTTTGTTTCTTAATAACATGAATGTCCACTTGCACCTCGCAACGAGGATTACAACATGAAAGATTTTAATCCTTTTCTCTGCTATCAACATTCTGGAAAACAAAAATTTGCAATTTTCCTTTGTAAAAAAATTATTTGTCGATGTATTTAGCAGTTTGTTTGTGGTATGCCATAATGCAAGCCATATTGAAGAACCTTACAAATTTGAGTCAAGCCTTTAATGTTTATTTCAGCAATTTACCATAGTTATCAGACTGTTTTAACAGAAAATGTGCTGAAACAACTGCTTAACATTCAAATGATTTACCAAATTCTTGTGAACCCAAAGGGTAGCACAATCAGCTAGAGACCACACCTCATGAAATGGAGTTCACTAGTTTGAATCCACTTCCCCCCCCCCCCCCCCCCCCCCCTTTTTTTCTCTCTATCTTCCTCTCCCTGAGGCCAAAACTAAATCCCCCCAAAAAAAAATCTTATCTTGTAGCATGTGTCTGTACAGGCACAGCCCATAAGATAGAGAAATGAGAATGCAAAAAGTTGTAAAATACCATGAATTGAGGCCATTGTTCGATTGGAATCTTGGGAATCAGCTTTAGAAAAAAGATTTGGGATAGTGTTTTAATTTGGAGTTGTGAAATGGTGATGGAATCTCATAAAATTATACATCTGATGACTGGATGAAGTAAAGTTTGGAGAAAGATAAATGATTAAAGTAGGAAAAGATATGGAGGTGACATTCATGAAAGAAAAAGTTCACCAAAAATGAGGTCATAAAGCAAGTCTTCCACTCCTGATGTGAAAGGGAGGGGAAAATTCAAAATGAAATTTGCTCCATAAAATTCTCAAAAAAGATTATAACATTATATAGACCTGAGCAGGGAAATACATTTGTTTTTCAGGTATAGCAGCACCTGTTGCAGCACAACCACAGTTTATAGTTCCTGCTCCTTCTCCTCAGTACATGCAAGGTAGCGGTTCGGACCAAACAACTGGGTGAGGGGTTGATCAAGGTGAGTGCCATTGCAGGATAGATACTGCCGTGATCTTGCTTATATTTACCACCTGTATGATATTATTGTCGGAGTCTATTGTTTTCAGGTATCCTTAGATTGCAGCAGGACTAAGAGCAGCGGAACTGCTACTTGAGTGGCGGGCTTCGGATCTAGCCTTGCAAATTAAATATTTTGCATTCTAGAGGTACAAGTTTCAAATTTATTATTTGTAGCCTCGTTGAATACGAATTTAATATTTAGTCCGATTAATATGAGATGATGGAGAAGTAGACTGTATGATGGGGGCAATTTTTTTATTGACTTTCTTTAATTATATTTTCATATTTATTTTTCTGGTCTATATCTTGATTTTAATGAGGTTCTCTGAAACCCAATTACAGTTTTTAGACCCCAACACTTTGAATCCCTAAATTAACTAGTTTCTGATATGAGTATTTATGCCGCAGGCATTCTTATGTTATTTTCATGTTCTGCAGGTCATACATAGTCATGCTCACCAGAGAAGTCAAATGTCTGAGTCGCTCCAGATGGCGGAGAAGGGATGTGGAAGATGCGGGCTGCACTTCCATTAGGACCTTTACCCTAGTTTATTTAAACCCTCATATAATGCCCCTGCTCAGGAAGAGTAGCAGGCATTCATGGATTGATGGATGCTGGAATCGGTTTCTAGCAGCCATGTAGTAATAAAACTCTGTAAAAATCATCATTTAGAATCAACATATGATTCTTTTATAGTCTAGTCCCTGCATTTTGGGTGTATAGATAGTCTCTGGTGCTCTGTGTGGTGTTGGGTCCATTGTATTTATAAATGATTTGTGTTCTGTTCTGTGCATATTAGTGCTAGGATTTTTATTGGAAAAACATTAACTCTTGCATCTTGAATGATTTTGTTGAGGGCCTGGCTTCAAAACATGGGAGAAGCTTCAGGTATATATCCTATTTGAGAAGAATTTGTGTGTGTTTACTAGTTCTCGTTATGATTTTTGATTGCCAGCCTTATGGGAAGGTTAGGAATCGTCAATTTATGCTAGATTAATGGTCAAGAAATTAAACTTATTTTTTTGATGAACTTCCAATTGAGTCTCACTGTTTGCTCTCGAGCCTCGTTAACTAGGTGGCAATTTAAATGCCATATTCAGTGCCTTGATTTAAGGTCGTTGGGCCCTTTATACGTAGGGCCCGATAGGGGAGGTTGTCTTTTGCTGATCTTGTCCTATCCATGTGTTAATTAACAATGGCATTGGCATTGGCATGCGATGTGTGAGCCAGGTTTCAACCAAAAAAAAAAAAAAGATGTGTGAGCCAGGTGGTAAGAAAAGAGAAATAATAGGTCCCAGCACGTGCGTGTCGTAGTTAAAAATGCGTTAAATCATCATGAATGTATATGTCACTGTCCTCTGCTCTAAGCCTCGTTAGAGGCATCGGAGATCACCTCATTTTACCCCGTTGATTCTGTATATTTTTCAGTTTTTAAGGTTATAATTTTGTTTTGCATTCTTTCAAAATGTGTATCCACATTCGATTGTACATAAACTTCTTTAAATACAAATCCTCTTTAATTAAAGTTTGTATTTTTGTGCTGGAACTTGTTTTGTTTTTTCATAAAAGGTTTGTTTGTGTATGAGTATGATGACATTGTGCGTGGCTTGTTATTACGTCATATATTCTACACCTCGTTGGCGGTGATATCTTCTATACTTTAATTATTCATTTTGCTCGAGGTGGTCCCTTTCGGAAAAATTTAAAAAAAAAAAATTATGGTTGTGGTCGGTCATAGTAGGCTAGGTCGGTCCAATATTGCTGTTTTGGTGGCATGCATTATTATCATTGTCACAGTTGTTTTCTGTTGGGAGCATATTTTGTTAGTTCCCGTCGTGGAACTGGAAGCCCATGACACTAACAGCGTTGACAAACTTTGTTGCGACTTCTTGTATTGTACTAAGTGAAATAAGTTAAAAAAAGAATTTAATTTGTCCCAAACAGACTGGATTCCATTTCAATTGACTGAATTCAATTGTTCTCATCAAATTGAGCTAGTGTCACGCTCGCGCACACCCACTCAATCCCTCTCATCCTCAAAATTTTTTTTTTAAATGCATAAAATTAGGGTCTGGTTAATGCATGAAAAGTTAGTTATCTTATTTTTTCATTTTCTCATAAAATATTTTCTTAAAATTGTTTACTAATGTATCCTCTAGGGTGATTCAATTTCAGTTTGCTCGACCATTATTAGAATAAGTATTGAAGTTGTTAAAAGATTTAATGACAAATAAAAGAAAGGAAAAATATTAAAATGGTCTCATAATATTGTAGATTATATCTTTGAAGTCGGATAGATATAACCTTTCTTAATTTCAGTTTATTTATTTATTTATATATATATATATATATATATATATATATAGTAGGAATCATCATGAAAAACTGTAAAACAAGAAACTAATAGAGATCCATCTATATGCAAGAATCCATGAATCTCATAAAAAAGACATTTGGTTACTATAGCCAAAAACGCTCCAAAAGGTCCAAACGAGCACCTAAACATGGTGAAGGATTCCAAGTTCCAACTAGAAATCTATGCAACATGAAATCGTATCATTCACAATTTAACGGCTTTTAGAGTTTAGAGGCGCTTGCTTCAAAGCCTATAATACGCTAGACAAGCTTTTTAAAGCGCAATGGAAACGACAAAATAAGCCTATTTAGAAATAAATTATCTCTATAATCATGAAATTTCTAAATTGAATAAAAAAGGTAAAGTTCAAATAACTTGAGTAATTTGGTAGGAAAAAAAAAATAGTTGAGCAAATAACGAAGCTAAAAAAGTTCAAAATTTCTTACTTCAATATTTTCAAATAGAAAAATTGGAGAAATTTTTTTTTCTCTTCTAAATTTTTGAGAAAGCAAAAGGCTTGCTCACTCATGATATTTTTGAAGCATTTCAACAAAGGCTTGAAAATAAAAGAATAGAAAAATCTTGCTTCACAGTCATGATATATCAATATGCATGAACGAATACCAAACTTAACATCTCTTTTTAATCGTGAAAAATGAAGATATAGAATGGGGAATAGCTTACCAAGTATTTTTCAAGCTTTAACAACAGACCAATGATATCAATTTTTTACTATGTTTAAAACATTGCTCTCTTATTTAGTAAGAACCTGAAATGGGGTAAATATTTCACCTTCAGCAAGATGGTGAGTTAGATAAAAAAAATTTCCAACCATAATAGATTCGGTTTCTAATAACAACAAGCGAAAAAAGAATTAGTTGAAGATTGAATGATTCAAAGCCATATTATTCACGAAAAGTTCCTAACTCCTTTTTAGCATATCTTTTTTCTTTCTCTATTTGATTTCTTAAATCATTACACAGCCACAGACCTATTTTATTGATCGAGGATATTATGTCACCACATGTTAAGCTAGGATAGTCTATAGTTCCGTCATTATTAGCTATATGTTTTATATCTACTCCATCTTGTTTCTTTTTTGTCTTTTCCTTTTTAGCTTTTCCTTTTTCTTTCTTAACTTTTTCTTATTTTTCACATTCTGTAATATGATGTCCATATTTCCTACACTTAATACAAGCAATAGGTATGTCTATAGAATCTTTAATTCCTTTGAATTACCACATGTTGAGGAAATAACTTATTGTAGCACAAATTTTTTTTATTTTTTTTTTTTTTATAAAAGCATAAACCCTAATTAATTTATTCAATTAAGCAAAACAAATTAAGGAATCAAATTTCAAAAGATTTATGCTAACAAATTGTAAGAGGTTTATGGTTACTCAAATCCCAATTAAGTACATCCACTACAAGTCAAATAAAAAAAAGTTGGAAATTTGCTAGAAGCCATTAACCACAAGAAAAAAAAATGTTGAGCAGATGACATAAGCCTTATGTCGTGTAGTTGACATAAGCCTTATGTCATATAGATGATGAATAATATCTCAATCTTATCAACAAAATAAAGGAATGAGATAAACATGTGAAATCTCTTTTACAAAAGCAAAGTGTCAAGTATCAACTCATGAAAAAGAATAAACCTATTTTATGTAAAGTTACTTAGTTACAAATAACTAACAATGTACTCGTTCTTATTTTCCTTATTAACTTGTATTCGTCTTCTTTTACTACTCTTCTCCTATAAAAGGAAAATAACTATATATGGGTAAGGACCAACATATATGGGTATTTGGGTTGGTAGTTTGCTTTTTTTTGGCTAATGATCAAGATTATGCTTTAAGGTTCTAGTTTATAATTTTTATTTTTATTTTTTATTTTTTATGGAAGTCTAGTTTATAATTTTTTTTTTTTTTTTTTGAGTAAAGTCTAGTTTATAATTTTGATATACTATTACTAGATAAGTCTCTTCTATTTGGACAATGCTTTCTTTCAAAACAGTTTAGAAGAAAATTTCTTTAACCCGGACGACTCAAAAAAATTATCTTAAGGTCGTACCTTTCGATCAAAAAACGTGACAGAGAGAGAGAGTATTCGGCTGGGTCCTGGGCTCTGGGCCTTTTCTTATAGGAATGGGCCTATTTAAAATAATGATAAGTTCCAAAACCCAAATCTAAGCCTATTGGGTTACTATAGATACATATTACATACCAAATCCAAGGTCCGTTTCTGAAGTGGGCGATACACAAACCCGTTACTATTTTTTCTGCCCACCCGAACTGACTCGCTCGCGATCTCAAATTTGTATCCTCTCTCTCTCCCTCTCGCCTCTCAGAGTCAGTCAGAGAGGCTAATTCTAAATGGCGACTACTATCACAACTACACCGGTTATATTACAACCCCCCGGACCCTCCACCACCGAAATCGAACCCGATTCGGAAACCCCTTCCAATCCCAAACAACCCCAAACCCAAACCCCAATTAAACCCGACACTCCCACCACCGCCGTCGCCATTGCCACCCCCAGACTCCCTGATCCACCTCCCTCCTCCGATGCTGACATCATCCACATCCCCAGTTATTCCCGTATGTCCCAACTAACAATTTATTTTATTTTGTTGTTATATAATTTACGTAATTAATTATTTTGGATTTTGAATTTTGATTAGGGTGGTTTTCATGGGACAACATTCACGAATGCGAGGTTCGGTTCCTCCCAGAATTCTTCGATTCTCGTTCTCCTTCCAAGAACCCTAAGGTTTACATGCACTACAGAAACTCCATCGTCAAGCAATTCAGAGAACATCAACGTCAACAAACCCCTTCGAGAAAAATAACCTTCACGGACGCTAGAAAGACTCTTGTGGGCGACGTGGGGTCCATTCGCAGGGTCTTCGACTTTCTCGAGGCTTGGGGTTTGATCAATTACTCTCCCTCCGCACAAAACAAGCCACTCAAATGGGAAGACAAGGACGCCAAGTCTTCTTCTTCTTCTCAGGGCGCCGAAGCTAAGGCCGCCGCTGCTGCTGCTGCTGCGGCCGCGGCAGCGGCTGATTCGTCGGCGGGCCCTAGTAAGGAAAATTCTAAGGTCGTGTGTAGTGGTTGCAAGCTTGTTTGCAGCATTGCTTGCTTTGCTTGTGATAAGGTCAGTTTTGTTTATGTTTCTGCTCTTTTTTCATACATTTTATATTTTTATGTTTATTTTAAGTTTTCCGAATAAATAACACCTACCCAAATCTTAATTGACAGCATAGTGCTTGCAACTGATCTTTAGGATGCCTTTTTGTAATCAATTTCATCTTTTTATGGATTTGTTGTTTAATTGATTGGTGCCAAAAGGTCTGATCCTTGGGAATTCGTCTTTTGTTGAGCAGTATGACTTGACTCTTTGTGCAAGATGTTATGTCCGTGGGAACTACCGGGTTGGTGTCAACTCTTCGGATTTCAGGCGGGTTGAGATCAGTGAAGATATGAAGACAGATTGGACGGAGAAAGAAAATTTGCATCTTATGGAAGCTATTTTGCATTATGGTGATGACTGGAGGAGGGTGGCACAACATGTTGGTGGTAGAAGCGAGAAGGAATGTGTCGCTCATTTCCTTAAGCTTCCCTTTGGGGAGGAATATCTTAAACATGCAGACTCCGGGGAGGTTGATGTCAAATATAATCAAATGAAGGATCATGTTGATGCTGAATGCAGATTAGAAAGTTCGGGTGCATCATTCCCCAGTAAAAGACTGTGTCTCACACCCCTTGCTGATGCGAGCAACCCAATTATGGCTCAGGTATATTTATGGGGTTATTTCAAATCTTGGTAATGGGTATGGCTTTAATTTGTTTAAAGAACTTGATTACAACTCCAATAAGCAGGACCTTATGATTAGGACGGATTAGTGTATGCTCGAATCCATAAAAAGGGTCACTTCTTGTCTGGGAATCATTTTGTAGGCCTTGCTATTTAAACAGGGTCTTTCTTTCTGGAGAATTTGATTAGGTTGGGTTAGACTGCTGCAGGACTTCCTTGTGAAAATCTCAATGGGCTGAACATAAAGTGCTCTAACAATAGTCATAGCCTTTGCCCTCCTTTTATGATTTTGTTGCACCGTGTCTTTTAGTTCAAGGGTACCAGGGTTCACTTCTAATCTAATAGTGTTACATATGGAAATCTATATAGATAACAAGTGCTCAACCAGAATGGATTTAGATCATGGACTTTTTATCTAGTGATCTTTTGTAGTTTATTCCTATTACTGAATCTTAAGTGTGCTTTATCCAAGTATATGTGGTTGGCAGTAAAATTCTTGATTTATTTATTTATTTTGAACCAATGCGGGTTATTCCAAAGGTCAACATTGACTTTTTTACTTGGAACATTTCTCAGGCTGCATTTCTTTCAGCATTGGCGGGTGTAGATGTTGCAGAAGCTGCTGCCCGAGCGGCAGTTACGAGTCTCTCTCAGGTGGGCCGTGGAGCTAATAAAGAGCCTCAAGGTTCTCTTGCCAAAATTACAAAATTGCAAGGTATACAGAGTTCTTATTTGGAGCTGCTCTCAGCCATTTAGGATTTGGACTGTCATATTTTGCTGCATATGGGCTGGAATTGTGCCTAGGATGTTACTGATTTGAATTTGTAAAACTTAATAAGTACTAAGTAGGCAACTATTCAATTAGTGCTTTCTAGGAGGTGTTACCCAATTGATCTGTGACATAAGTATATTGTCAGTTGGGACCATATTGCAAATATTACTAATGTATGGCAGCCTTCAACCTGTCAGGTCTGGGAAATTTTAAAAATTTACAACTGAGTAAATTTTTGGCCAAATACCTATTAATTAGTAAAAAGCTACAGAGCATGCTAGTTGGGGAATGTGTTATTGTGGAGACCACTCAACTTTCAGCGGAATAATGGCTCTATATTTCTGATGCAGAAGCTGATGTTACACCTAATGGTGACACCACTGGGAATGCATCGGAAGGAGCTTTTGTGGAAGCAAATTCACAGCTTCAGAAGGAAGAGCTGGATGTGGAGAGAGCAATTTCTAGGATTGCAGAAGTTCAGGTTTGTATGATTCTCAGTCATTGCTTTGTGCTCCTGTCACATTATAGATTATTTGTTAAACATTAGGAGTCAATGCAGATGAAGGAGATCCAAGATAAGCTTGTTCATTTTGAGAACCTAGATATGCAGATGGAAAAAGAATGGCAACAACTGGAGCAAATGAAGAACATGCTTTTTGTTGATCAGCTTACCCTCTTGTTTCATAGAAATTCTGCACCAAAAACTGACGAACGCATGGAGCAGAAGAGTGTAAGAATAGATTGATATTCCAAGATTCATGAATATCTATATACTTATCCTCTTTTTTTGCTAGTTATCTATTTACTTACCAAAAATGCCATATTTTTCCCCCATGCCTGTTAATTGTCCCTATCTGCAAAACTTACTCTCAAATCAAATTAGATTGGTTGTAGTTGCAAAGCTTCTTCCCTGCCCAGCTGTCCCCCATGTAGGTTTTTCTTTTCCTGTCCCCCTTGTAGGTTTGTGCTCAATTTTGAAAATCACACTTATCATATGGCAACATTGGCATGCATCTGCCAATATCTTCCTACATGTATATTACTTTTGTTTTAATTGAGTTATTATATTGAGAACCTGAGATACAACTTCTGTTAGGGTGTGTTTGTCATGCTGGAACTCTAGATTAAAACTATTAATTTCCAATAATTCATGAAGGTTTTGTATTTATCTGTAAAACTTCCTGAGAATCTTTTAATTCTCATGAACATGAGAATTTTAATCCTTACATTTTAGGTTGGAGAAGTCGTCAATTCTGACATATGTAAGTATTCATGAAAGTGAAGTGTAAAACTTGAATTTGACCTTTTCTGAAAAAGCAACTATATAGAGTAAATATTATATACCTATAATCTTTTTTTGGTCATATAAAAAATCATTTATAATGGCAAAACTATTAATTTTTGTAGGCTGTAGCTACTAGATGAGCACATAATTATTTTTTAAACTATCAAATTTTTATTTTTAAATATAGTGTTTAAAGTTTAAACACTAACTTTAAAGTATGTTATAAGTGGGTAGTCCCTTGGCTTGTTTCATTCCGGTTCTGTGTATAGTGTTGAATAAGTGTAGACAATTTCTAGGAACAAGTGTGTCATCGACCCTAGAAGTTTATATGAATTGTAACCTTGAACAGTCGGTGGATTGTCTTTGTAACCTGCAATTTTTCACCTTCAGTAATCTTCTGCAGTTGGCTTTAGTCTTTACATTTCTTTTAGGGAAAAGCCCAAAAAACCTTATTAGGAAATTAATACTCTGTTGTGGATTTCTCAACTGCGATTGGTGTTTGTCTGCTTCAGTTATCCAATCCTTACCAAAATCATTATGGGAAGAAAATGATTGAGATGCAACGCAATCTCATATATAATACTTTAAAAAAAGCAATCTCATCTCATCTATATAAATCTGTTCAGAACTTGCATAAATTTAGCAATCTGTGTGCTGGTTAACTGCTGGATTGAATGCAGTGAATTTAGTAACTTAATATCATTCAGAATGACCAACCTAAAAAAAAATTAAAATTCCGTGTAAAATGTTTGATATTCAAAGCTAGTGAGACAGAACTTGAAACTTGAAAGCCAAAATTTTTACATTCCACTAGCCAAAATCTTTTCAAATGAACCCGAAGGATGCTATCACCTGCAAATAAGATGTGCATTTCAATAAGTGAATTATCCGCCAGTTTCGTGGGGCAAGCCCAAACCTTAAACCTTTAGGCTCCGCTTGGGAGTTCATAAGGGAATGGAATAAAATGGAATTGAATTGAATAATAATAAGGGAATAGAAACGAATGGAATGGAATGTATTTAAGTAAGAGAAATGAATGGAAAAGAATGGAATGGAATGTAATTAAGTAACTTTGATTGGATGTTTTAAAATAACGGAATGGAAATGAATGAAAATGAATGGAATGTAAGTAATCTTGTTTGGGAGCAACATGGAGGGAATGAAATGGAATTATTTTATAACAATATTACTATTATACCTCTATTTTAAAATAAAGAGTTAAATATACAGGGGTATTTTGGGAGTTCTAGTAAAAAAATCATTAAATCTAATTTTATTCTCTCCCATTCCTCCCAATTTCGGGGGGAATGAAAATTTGAAGTTTTAAGGGAATAGAGAAGAATGAGTGTTCCCTCCTACTCATTCCATTCATTCCTACTTAAACTCTCAAATAAGGGAATAGGCTTTCCATTCCTTCTATTAAAACTCCTAAACAAGGGAAGAGAAGAATATTCTAAAATGATTCTTTTCATTCCTTTCCATTCCCTCCTCTCAAGCTATAAGTTTACATCACTTCACCTTCTCAATTTTGGAACTGTATTTATCTGATTCTTCATCAATGAACTGCAGCAAAATATAAAATTATATGTACTTAGTATTGAATGTGCGCTCTGAACCTTGGACAAACTGCTATGGAAGTACAAGAACTACAATGTGGTAAGATCTACCTGGCCTGTCACGGTGTATAGTCTGTTATACCAGCCGTTGGATGCCATCCCAATTGCTGTAAACAAATGTCTGCGACTTTCACCAGGATTTTGTAGTGAATACTCAATGTAATAGATTCCTGTTTCATTGAATGATATTGAGAATCAAGTTTATTAGATTAATATAACGAATGAGCCTCATGACAAAGTCACTATTTTGCATATTCATTTCCTCTATTCTTGGAACTAAAATTTACTTATTGAGAGAGAGAGAGACTGAAAACATATGTCTGCGACTCTCACCAGAATTTTGTAGTGAATACTCAATAAATGAAATTGGGAATCAAGTTTATTAGATTAATATAAAGAATGAGCCTCAGGACATGACATGGAAGTCACTAGTTTGACTATATTCCTTCCCCCTAATCTTGGAACTAAAATTTACTTTTTGAGACAGACAGAGACAGAGATTTAATATAAAGAATGATGTGTAGAATATGTATGCATCTAAAAGTTTTTTCCTTTAAAGAACATTTGCCGAAAGTGAAGTGATACATAGAAAATGCTGGATGGAAATCCACCTCCTAGATGAGAACTTGGTCAAAACTTCCATTAGTTCCATCTCTCTCTCTCTCTCTCTCTCTCTTTTTTTCTTTTTTTTTTAGGCGCAACGTAATCTCTGATTTTCGACGGTCAACAAAAAAGTAAATTTGCATAAGGTATAGGGTTTTATACTGAATTTGACATACACTGACAATTTTATTTGAATAAAGTGCACCAATTAGATTTTAGACAATCCCAAACAAATTTTCTCAAAGTTCACATTTCATTGCATTGTCAGACTAGAGTGGCTGCAATTACCTTTACTGGATCTACAGTCTATGAGCTTCGCAGACACACCTGGGGGCCTTTGCCAGCTTCTATCCAATCCATTAACCTGTTTGACACATTTGGAATGTAAAAAAAATCGGCATGTTACCTAAACGAGCTCTCTACTTAAACACACTAAATTAGAATATTTGAGAATTGAGAATGAGATCTCACTAGTGTCTCAGCAAAAGCATCGACCTTGCCTAACGATTCCATCCTTGTAAAATCAGGTCCAACCCCCGTTATTACAACGCTGACTGAGGCAACCCAGTGAGCAATATTAAAAGAAAGTTTAGTAAATTACTGGAGACAGATCCATCAAGAAACTTTTGTGTGTACCATTTGAATTAGAAGAACCTTCTGGGTAGAAAGCCGTTATTGATTTAAATCCATTAGGTTCCCCAGCACCTACTTGCCAATCTGCATGAACAAGAAGTCACTCAATCACTATGTTCAGGTTATGTGCTATATAATTGCTCTAACAACAAATTTCTTTTTTCTTTTTTTGAGCGTGAGTGTGTGTGATTGTATATTATATCCCAGAAATTACTTCTATTTTTTGACAAATTGGGAGAGATCATATTCGAATTTAGATTCTCCGTTATGAGAGAACCGAGCAATGTCATTGAGTCAGGCTAGACTCAAAAACTACAATATTAGGATCAAACCATGATCATCATTTACAGCGGTGACTGGTCACTGGTGTATCATTATCATACATGAGAAATTATGTATCATATGACAAAAGGAAACACAAAGTAAAGTGCTTTCTAGACTACTAGTACTATCAATACTATCGAGGCTAATGTCTATATTCTTAATTCACATTAACATTACCCTTTCGCTTTAGTACTATTCACCTTGTGGAATCAGAATCTTGAATTTGTTCACATCGTCGGTATAAACACGAAAATTCTCAGGTACATCTGAAAAAAATTGATATAAGATATAATTTGAGTAACAACTTGATCAAGTACAAAGTTTGAGAAAAAAAAAAAGAAAAAAAGAAAAGTGGAATCTACTAGGAATTGAAAGTGAGAGATGAGAACCACACCATTTTCAGCAAATGCTTTTGCACTTGAAATGATTGCTGGAAAAGAAAATGCAGCAATTGTCAACTGAAGTACAACTTCTCTTCTTTTAGCTCCACATAGTTCTTCAACCTCAAAACTGACCCAAATAAAAAACACATAAATATAAACAAAGAAGAAAGTGAACCCAAATAATAATAATAAAAGTACGATGAAATAGAAACTATGAAGTTTCTTTAGACTTCTACCTTTGTTCTTGATGCTGCTCGCTGTTCTTGCAACATAATACATTATGTTTGGTGGCTGGAGAAACTGAACCAAGAACATAGAAAGTAGAGTTAGAATTTGTAGTTGGTGGAGCTTTGTTATTGGATAAAGCTGTGTAGTGGCAGATGGAATTGGAAGGTCGCAGGAGCAAACGATGTAGCGAAGAAACAGACGCCATGACTTTTAGATGGGTTTCTCGTATCCGCTTGTTAGTACTTTTGTGTGTGGGTGTGTGTGTGTGTGTAATTTAATCGAATATTCCTATTCTGGGTATTTTGTATTTATTTTTATCAAATATTTTCTATTTTGTTTTTATTTTTATTTGGGCGTATATTTCTCTCTTTAGCTAAATTATTATTTATTACTATTATTTTATGATTAAAAAAAACCTAAAAAACAAATAAAGATATCATTTTCTTCTGTTAATTAATTTTTTAAATAAACTTTTGTTAATTAAGTTGAATTGGATAGTTAATATTTAAAACAATCACAAATAATTTCTCAAAAAAAAAAAAAAAAAACCAATCACAAATAATTTTGGGTTTCAAAATCTTTATTTATTAATTGCAAGTAGTTTTCCGAAAAGTAAATTCTAACACAGTAAAAATAAAGTTAAATATTAACACAAGTAAAGTATTAGTAATAATTAATGCAAAAATAGACTGACATAGTCCTCTCAAGTATCAACAGTAAAAATAAAATAAGATATCAACACAATAAAATATTAATAACATTCGCATTGGCCTGATTAAAAATTTTTATCTATTTTATATAATTACTTTTTAAAAACACTCTGTGGGGCCTAAAAATCTAACAACTCCAGCCCACTTTATATTAAACCCAAGACCCACGCCGAGGATGAAGAAACGTCCGAGTATAAACGTAGAAAGCCCAAGTTGCCAAGAAACATCTCCGAGGACGATCCTGTCCTCGGCCAGCCGAGATTATAGAAAGGAAGAGCAGCACGCCATCAAAGGCAGCCTCCTTAAGCATCCCAAGAAAAAGACAAGTATAATAGGTCAGCCATGGAAGCATAGTAGAGGAGCAATTCAAGGAGGGATTGTCACCTCCGTATTAAATGTCCACAACTAACATTCTGGCCGCATTAATGAGGAAATGACCCCTGAACAAAGTTGTCTAGGTTGCTGCAGCTCATAGAAAGCTGAGGAAGGTGGCTGATGGGACAATCACTCAAGTAGTAACCTGCACGATCAACAGATGGAGGGTCAAGATCAACTAAAAGGGAGTATATAATGGAAGAAATCCCCCAGAGTGAAGAGAGAGGCATAAACATTGTAGCAATTCGTACCATCTTGGAAACCTTTTTAACCAAGCACTTGAGAAAATAATAAGAACTATAAGCTCCTTAGGAGATGGCCGAGGACGAAATTTTACACTTTGAACCTATTTCCTTGTTATTTAATCCACTCGTAGCAATGTTTAGTTGTTGTAATCCTTATTAAGGCCTAGTTCTTGAACCTATTTTCTACAAATTCATTGTATTGGGTTAGTTGGGTTTGAGTCCGCTTATTCAGCAGAATAAGTGCTCAAACCCAGTCCCTACACACTCCATTAAATTATATATTATATTTTTTATTTTTTATATAAATACTTATTGTGGGGATAAATGCCCAAATTTGTATATGGACCTTTGGCCTTATCTGAAGACGTTGACATATCCGAGGAAGAGTAAATGATTGAAAGAGGACTCAAAGTTGAGAATCACATAAGGAAAGAATGGAGGAATATAGTCCGAGGAGTATCTCCTTCTCGGATACGATGAATATCAGTCAAACCTGTATTTTGGCAATTTAGGGAATCTTCCAGGAAGTTCCAATGATAAAGATGAACTTCAGGTACGTACAAAGGTAATAGGAGCTCAGAAATATCTAAAAGAAAAGTTGTTACCACCGCATTAAATGCACTGCAGCAACTTTTCTGGTCTCATTTATATGGAGAGGACCCCTGAACAGTGCAATCTCAGCTACCACCATTCACAGAAAACCAAAGAAGATGTCTGATAGGACATGCACTTAAGTGAAGGCTTAGATGGATAACAAGTGTACAATGAAGATAGTCTGAAAAGAACTATATAATGTGAAAGACCTCCCATAAGAGGGGGATCGGAAAAAATCAGAAAAGAACGACTGTAGTATTCAAATCTGTATTAGCATTCAGTTCTATTGATTTATTTTATAATCCATCTTCTCGGACAGCCAGTTCATTCAGTTTTTACGTGTCATCCTTACTTGTTCTTCTTTCAAATCTCTATTAACCTTTGTTAAATTCACTAAATGTCAAGTTCTTTTACCCACTCTCTACAAATTTATTGTATTGGGCTCATTGGGCCTACTTCCCATATCTTTTGAACTCGGGCTACAAATTGTGACCCTACACTTATATTTATTCTTTCATTATTATTATCTTCCTAATAAGAGAGAGTCTTTTTTCTTTTTTTTGAGATAGAGTTTCAACCTATGACGTCCGCTCTTGATGATATTTCTTTATCATCAGACCAAGACACCAATCAGTTTTTGGTGTAGACGGAGATTGAACTCCAGATCTAATAAGAGAGAGTCTTATGAGAGCAAGAGGAGAGAAAAAAATTAAAATACAAAATTACAGTAATTGTGTAGATCTACACTAATTTTACAAATCCAAACATCTTTAACTTAACTAATGTGAATGATTTTAGGACTTAACTGTGTAAAATTAAGCATTTTTCTATTTTGCATTATCTGATGTAAACACTCTTAGGGTATTTTTCAAGTTGTTTCTCGTTAATTGAGATGTTCAGCTAGTCTATGTATGGATTTTTAGGAACTAATATGTTTTTAATCAGATGCTTATTCAGTTTAATTTGTTGTTCAATCATTGATGAAGAAGCAGATAACGGAGAAGGATTTGACAGAGTTAATTTAAAATTATAGCAAAGTGGATTCAAGCCTAAAAGTGTAATTAAAATTTGAAAGAAATTTGTCCATTACTTCCATCTTTTTCTTTCCGACTAAAAAGATTCCAAGGTAATCATGAATTCATGACATAAAATAAAAAACCATCTTGCCGACGTGAACTTGTGGGCGAAACTTGGAATAACGTATTCATGTGAATAGGAAAACTTTTTAAAATTTATTATTCTTTATTGAATCCCCTTTTTATAGGTCCAACTTTTTATTATCAATTGGATAAGAGATAAGAACAATAATTTTTTTTTCTCAAAAAAAAAAAAAAAGGAACAATAATTTTTTGCTTTACAAATAAAACTTTAATGCATCATTAAAAAACTTTAATGCATCATTAAGTAGGCAATTAATTGATAAAAGTCTTGTAATTTAACTAATATTTTATAATATTTTCAACGAAGACGTCTTGTTTCCAACTAGCACCTTGCTCTAGCCAGCTATTCGTCTTGCTCGAGCAAGATAAGTAAAGTGTCAATATCACTATTTTGTATGCCAAACTAAGTAATTGGCTTCTTGACCGACAGGTCTTGTTGTATGACTTCGCTCAAGTGAGCCACTAAAACTTAGTTTTCAACTTTAACTCCTTTTCATTCTTTTACTAATTAATGGAAGATCACATATATTACAATCGACACTTATGAGAAAGTTGTTTACCTCGTTATTGTTCAAAATAATAAAAATGAATAACAAAGATGAACATAGATTCAAATTGAATTTATTTCATACTGTATGTTTAAGACTTTAATTGATCATATCAAAAACTTGAAACCTAATATGAGAAAGTTATTTACCTTGTTACTATTGTGTTCCTTTTAGGTAAGGCTTTGAAGTTTAGTTATATATATATATATATATATGTATGTATGTATGTATGTATTTAGTAAACAGTAATACTTATTAGAACATACACAAAAATAGTAATACTTATTAGAACATACACAAAAATAGTAATACTAGTGTTTTAAACCAGGTTTATAATATATTATATAACCATAGTACATTACCTGGTCTGTTGGTCACGGTGTAGGCCATAGTGCTCAAAAGTTTAGTTATATATTGAGTATTTAATGGAGAAGTATTCTATAACCACCCATCCCTTCCCCCCTCTCTACATCTATGTATTGTTTTATCAAATTATATCTATGTATGTGTATGCATTTATTTATTTATATAGAATATTTTGACCGGGTGGTTGAATAATTTGTTTCACTTTCACACTCATATAGATTATAATATTATAACATCAAGAACATTTTAGTTAGAATGATAGACTTTCAATGGATATAATTAATATTCAATTTATTCCATTACAATTTTTTTTTTTTGAGAATGTTAAGTATTTTTTTAACACACATACACAGGGAGAAGGGAGAAGGGAGAAGGTTTTTTTAAAGAAACTTACAGTGGTGTATATCCAAAAGGGTTTATTCCATTACAATATTAAAAATATTGAGAAACACACTTTTTCTTAAATAATAACAACAAAAAAATAGCTCATATCTTATTGTGTTCAAAGAGCATCTTTAGGTAACATCTCTTTTACTCCAATTGGTAGGAAGCTAAATCCAAAATGTGCGTTAATAGGAAAATAATTATTAGGCATTTTTCGCTTTCTCCCCATAAAAATGATTAGATATTTTTGGAATATAAGCACATGATGCACGTTAACAATAAAAGCAAGCGACGTAATACAAAATTTAATTTTTTTTCACATGACTTTTTAAGCTTATGTCATATTTTTGTATTAAATAATTTATTTCTATTGGTATGGAATACTATGTCGGTTGTAATTCGAAAATATCTAATAATATTCTTACCAACCTCTCTCTCTCTCTCTCCCTCTCTCTCTCTCTCTCTCCTTGATTTGCTTCATTATCGAGTTAGGTGGATCATAGTAGCTCATTCCAATGCTTTTGGTTACTAGAGGTTGAGATGATGCGTTGGCTAGAGTGTGTTCGTGGAATGAGATGTTGGCTTTGAGTAAGAATTCTGTGAGTCTACTCGTGGTTTTTTATAGGTACGTCAATGACTATTTATGGTAATTGGTGACTGTTCTTCACAGTTTTAGTTGTGGGTTTTGTTTGGGTGACTAGGTTGGTCAACATGGTTTGTTGGTTTTGATTCGGTTTCGGCCAAAATAGAAAAGTAGATGTTTAGTTAAAATTTGAGTAAGAATTTAGTTAAGTTGTTGAGTATATTCTAAATTTCTAACCATAAATCTTAAGTATTAGTCAATTTTATCTTGTGTGTGTGTGTGTTTTTTTGGGAAACAATAAGAGTTTTTTTGTCTGCAAGTTTTGCTTAATGCATGATATAGGTAATTCAAATTGAACATTTACACTTTTTTTTCCCTTCTTGCTGAATAATTGAAAATTTACAAATAAAACATATTTTATAAGCCTTATCTATCCAATAATGGATAAACTATTTATGAGTGTTTATTTATTTTTTAATATATACAATAATATTTCCTTTAGGCTTTAACCCATTGACATAAAAGCATGGTACAATGGACGATAGGGTGGAGTAGAGTAGGTGCCGTGGGGTTCAAGTTAATCTTGTATAAGTATTGAGGAACATGAAGGGATGACAAGATTTTCAAAGCCTAGTAGATGCTAGCATTGCATTGCAAAGGCAAGTATAAAATAGATGGATCTAGATATCTAATCCAAGTAAAAAGGCATATGCTAGGATATTAATAAGTCAATATAAATCTTGGGTCTTCAATTCCTTACTTGTTTACTACTGTTTATTCCTTTATGTACCAACTACCCATCACCAACCTCAGCTTGATTACCAAAAGATCTTTAATTTTTATTTTTTTTTTAAAATTTAGAAAACTTGAACAAAAATAATCAACAAATCACCAAGCCAACAACTGTACAACTACAAATAGACAGTAATTATTATTATAATTGGAGTTATAATGAAGATTTAAAAAAAAAAAAAAAAGTGTGAAAAGAACAAGAGAGAAAATACAAAATTGACACAAACCATTTTCACACAATACCGCAAGTAAAGAATATTAAGATACTCGCCTTCTATTCATGACACACAATCCTTAGCAAGATATTTCACCCATTTCTAACACGTGGTATAGTATTAAAGCGAGTAAAAAAAATATATACTTGATATATAGTAAGTAATAAAATTTGAAAAAGAAAAGAAAAGAAAGAGTAATGAAGGCGTTTGAAAAAAATAATTTTATTTATTTTTTTGTACAAAAGCAAATTAGGAATGCTTTTTACCTGTCTTTTTTTTTTTTTTTTTTTTTTTTTTAAATTTTTTATTAAAGGCTTCCCCGTGAGAAGCAAGGCACTAAAAAGTGGAAAACCCCAAAATACAAAATTTATTTATTATTTATTAAAAAGGAGAAAGAAAATAAAATATAAATAAATTTCACAATTCTCGCATTTCTTAGAAAAAGCCCTCTGGAGTTCCTCTGCGTTTTCGTTCCAAAAACCCTAGAATTTCCTCCTCTTCTAATTTTCAGCCTCCTCTGCTATTTTTTCCTGAATTATTGGTAAGTCCCAGAAATTTTTTCTGATATTTTATGGTTTTCTTTAATTTTCATTGTATTTTTCGACATGCTTTATCTCTGAATTTCGAAAATAGTTTTTTTATTTTTTATTTTTTTTATTTTTTCAATTTATTTTCATAATGTTCAATTTATTTTCTGTTTTAATCTATATTAATAATTTTTTTTTTCTTGATCCCATCTTGAAATTTAAGAAAAAAAAAAAAAAATCCTCATTTTTTTTTTCCTTCACTCTCTCAAACTAAGTTTTTTGAAGTAATTTAGGGTTTTATTGTTTGTTTGTACACTTTCACTAGATTTCAGCCAAAAAGATTTGATTCCAAACTCACTTCAAAGTTTAAAACCCACTCATCACTGCTTTTACTCACTCACTTAAACACAAGTGTGAATCTTTCTATTCTCACTGTAAAATCTTTCATCTTTAGGGTTCTTAATGACCCTAATGAATTTTGCAAGGTTTTAAAGTTCCTTTCTTTATAGGTTAAAATGTAGAATTTTAAAGTGTGAAAAAAAAAAAAATTTGCAGGGTTTGTGATTTTATGAGAAATCAGTAAAAAAAAAAAATGTCAGGATCAGAGACAGGAGTGATGACAAGTAGAGAGCCATTTAACGTTGGAGCACTACAACAACAACATCAACAACAGCAACAGTCGTCGTCGTCGCCGCCGGCACAGCCACTGGTTCAGAACATGCGCTTGGGTTTTAGTTCCGAGGGCAACGCCGTTTACAAGCCCATCTCCGCCGCAACGAACGCCACAGCTACGACGACAGCAACATCACCGACTTACCAGCTCGATGGTGGAAGTGGTGGTGGGGCTGTGAATGTGAATGTGAATATGAATATGGGGAGTATGAGTGTCGGAGAGCAAGCTAAGAGGAAAAGAGGGAGGCCCAGAAAGTATGGCCCAGATGGGTCTATGGCTTTGGGTCTCACTCCTACGGCTCAGCCTGTACCTGTAGCTCAGACTCAGTCAAGTGGTGGAGGTGGGTTTTCATCTCCTCCTCCAGCTCCTCCTTCTTCGGCTCCAACATCGCTTCCTTCTGGAGGATCAGCGCCACCCACTTCGTTCAAGAAAGCTAGGGGCAGACCGCCTGGTTCTAGTGGCAAGAAGCACCAATTGGAAGCTTTGGGTACTCTTTTTTTTTTTTTTTTTTGAATCTATATCTGGGTTTGCTTTTTAAAGTTTAAAGCTTTACTGGGTTTTTTCTTTTATGTTGTTGTCATGTACAGTGTATGTGTTTGGGTTGTTTTTGCAGTTTATTTTGTCTTTCACGTAGCCCGACTGGAATATTTGACATGTTTGGGTTTTAAAGACAATAGTAGTTTTGACTTGTTCTCATCCTTAAATTGATTCCCCGGAGTGTTTTTATATTTATATTTTTATTTATATTTATTTTTGGTTTTGGTTTTCTTTCTTTTTATTCTCAGCTGTATGGGGTTTTGTTTAGTTTGGGGTTTCTGACAGGGAATGAAATGGTTGGTGTTGATAATAATAATAAAGGGATATATAGGTGATGTGTATGTATGCTGATGACTCTGCTTAAAAGAATAGGAAGATAATGTAGTTATGCTGGAACCTGGGGACCTGTTCGACCTGATGTTAGATTCTTAATTGCCAAAATTACATATATGTCCCTCTTTGCTATTTTTTTTTTCTTTGGCACTCTTGGCTATCAGAATTTTCTTGATTCTTCATTTTCCTGTTATTTTCGTAACTACTGTAATGGGACATATAATATTCAAAGAACAAATGCTTTTTAATTCCAATATTTTCTGTGAATTGTTTTTGTATCACATCAATACACTTTCTTCTAACTGTTTTAAAAAATGTTCTCTATTTTATGACTGCATAAATATTGAGGTCAATTTAAAGTTTCTATCTCCAATTTTTTTTTTTTTTTTCCTTTGATGATACAGAAGAATTTTTTTCACATAAGCAAGTACACTTCCCCTGCACTTTCCCCTCCAAACTAAAAACATTTGAAAAAGATCAAAGAAAAAATGAAGATGACCCTTCATATTTAAATAAAAAATTTCTAAGTCAACCAAAAACAAAAACAGAAAAGATAGGAATGCATGTCTAATGGGTTCTGTCATGCACTGTATTTGAATCAATCTTTATTGCCTTCTAATTGAAATGTAGTTTCACTGTGCTATTGGCCTGTAAGTTACTTTATCATAACAAGTATCTTAAATGGAGGTTTCTGCTTGCAGGATCAGCAGGTGTTGGGTTTACACCTCATGTTATCACCGTGAAGGCTGGAGAGGTCTGTTTGTCCTTTTTTATTATTTCCTATTGACCATATATATCTTTTCTTTACATTTTTATTTTGCACTTGAACATTGCTGATATTTGGTTGCAAGTGTAATCATTTTTGTATCTTAGCTGCTATTCTGCTCTACGTAAATGACTGCGCATGCATAGTGAGATGTTTCTTCTAGTTGCTCAGTCATCTTAATTACAACATGGATGCTGTAATCAATGTGAGAGTTGTAGATTTCCTTTACTTTATGTAGACGAAGGCTTTATTTATTTGAACAAACAAGTTATATGCAAATTTAGTAATGTGTTTATTGTTTAGTTGGACGCAGTGTTGTTAAAAGCGCGCTTAAAGCTCAAAGCCCTAATGTCTACGCGCTTCGCTTGGTCAAAGCAAAGCTCATTTAATGAAGCGCGCCTTAGGCAAAGCTCACTTAATGAAGCGCGCCTTAGGCACGCTTTTCCGGAAATTTTTGAATAAGCGTTTTTTTTTTTTGGGTTAATAAATATATGAATCATTAAAATTAATTGCTCAAACTTGAAGGAAATGACATGGACTATTAATTTATTATAGAACACTATTCTTAAGCTGCTGACTTAACACAAAAAAATGTATACATATCAATAGACACAAACCACTCTAATTTATTATTCTTGTACCTTTTGCAAATATTTTGATTGAACTATATACTTCTTTTGATCATAGTTATCACACTTATGACTCTTCTAATAAGCACAAGAGGATTATGTAAAAGACAGTATTTAAACTTTCTATGACTATATTATTATTGAATTGTCCATTGATAATTGTTTTCAAATTTACTATATAAAAATTTTAATATCTATTTTAGTTATTAGGTAAAAATACATTCACTATTTGAATTTATAATTTTTTTTTTAATTGTATGCAATAAATTTATTTATTAGAGTTTATTATATATTGTATTTTAAAAAGTGCACTTTACTTCAATCAAGCTCTTTGCGCCTAGGCTCCAAGCAGCCTGTGCGCTTAAGTGTGCTTGAAGCTGTTACCTGCACTGCTTGGGCTGTTAGATAATGAATATGCAAAACTGTTAAATGTTAGCCTAATGGTTTTCTGTGCAACTATGAAGCAATTTGCTATATCTAAATACCTAAAATTGAAGGAAATGCAAGAAAGAAAAACTGGATGCCTAATACATTAAATTACTTAAGGATAATGTAATTTCAGTTTGTTGAGTTTCTATGTTTCATTTTGCCTTTATGAAAGGCTGTACAAAATAAAACTTATCTGACTTTATAGTTTTGTAGATATAGCTTTCGTAGATATTTAGGACTTGTTTGGTAAGAGATTTCTAGTAACGTTGTTTAAGTTTTGTGAAAATACGTGTGGGTGAAAAAGTATATGAAAATACGGGTTGTGGTGTTTAAACAACAGTTTCGTTGTTTAAACACCATTACCAAATGGGGCCCTAATGATGTGGGCTAGGAGTGTTGAATTATGACTTAGGTATCTTATATATGAGACGAGTTCAAGTTACACCTTTATTAAATGATAGATTTCTAAGAGATATGATGTTTAAAGAAACACTATTGTCCACATCATTATTAAATATATATTGCTTTCCATCTTAGCTTACCTAATAAATTGCATTTTTCCTCTCTCTTATTCGTTAGATTTACAACTATCTTAACGTTTTGAGAGAGTCTCCTCTCCTTGAAAAATAAATAAAACATTTAGAGAGGGGGAGAGAGGGGAAAAAACTGTTGTATCCTTCTCACCCCATCACCGGTCCAATTAAGCATTTTCCACTCTTTCTGTTTTGGAACAAATCCCTTCAAGCTCTCAAAGCTAGTCTTTTGCTATTCTACAAATGCCGTTAGTGCTACACTGTTCATAAACATCACACATATCATTCGGTGTTGTATTCATTTCAGCAAGTTGAGGTGTCAAATCCCAAATATTGCTACTTTTCTGTAGCCAAACAACCTCAGTCTCTAACAAGCCAAATGACCACAATGGGGATCTATGAGGAGGAAAGGAAAAAGAATGGGCTGTCGGCACTGGTTTGTAGAGAAAGTAGCAGCTGCATCTTTGAAACCAGTGGAGCTATGGAGGCTGGGTTGTTTGGTTGGTATTGGGATTGCTTGGTATTGACATCTCAGTTTGCTTAGTTGGTGATATGCAGAAATTGCATATCCATTAATTGCAGGTGATACGCTCCCATGAAGTAGGTAAGCTGATGTGGAAAGCAGTTATTATTTAATAATGATATGGACAATAGTGTTTCTTTAACTGTCATATCTCTTAGAAATCAAGGGTTTAAAAAATTTGTGACTTGAACCCATGTGTACAAGTGAGTGTTGGCCCCAAGGTATCTGAATATTAAATACCTTAAAAATAATTATAATTACATGGCAAAAAACTATAGTCTGGCAGTGTTTGCTTCCAATGTTACATCTGCAAGAAGTTAGTATTTGATTTTTCTTCACGACGTAATCTTCGTTATTGTACTTTTAGGTGGCTGATCTGTAGATTTACAACCTTAGTAAAATGTCTGAGAAAAATTCTAATAATGCAAACGGCACTTGTATAGTTGTATTACTAGAATATTCACCTTAGGTTGATAAAACAAGGTTCTGAAGAAGATTTATCAACAAAAAAAAAAGGTTCTGAAGAAGGCTTTGGTACAAGTCATTTGGTACTAATTAGGAAACTGTGCCAAATAAGCCTACATCTATACCCTTTCAAATATTTATGACAATGGGCTTTGAGTTTAATATTATTTTATATAGTAGTTACTAACATCATTGTTATACTTGAGGTACTTGATTTATAATTGATGGTCTGCGTTGAAGATGATTTTTAGGAGTCTTCAACAAGATACAATGTAATGTCTGAATCTGATTTATGTATGATATGGCTATATAATTCTTACTAATTCTAAAGTTTATGCAGCATAATTACCAGCATTTCATACTCTGTCCTGGATGTGACATCTTTTCTGTGATGCGAATCCTTTGAGGTCAACTAAGCAAAGCTTAAACTTGAATTAATAATTTTTGTTGACTTGTCATAAATTGTAGGTAAATACTAAACTCATAATCAAGAGTCAGAAATCTAAGTGCTACTATTTCAGGAAGAATTTGTTAGGACCAATTTTATTAATTCCAGAACCAGCATAAGGTTTTTATTTGCTTGAACCATTCTTCAGAAGACGATTATTTTGGAGTACATTTCAGAAAGTCTTGACTTTCTTGTGCTATATATATTCCAACTTCCTATGGTGCTTGCAAATTGAGGATTTATGATTTTATATATATGAAAAATAAGTTCATCAGGCAATTCAACGTTACTTGTTTTTGGTTTTCAGGATGTATCCTCAAAAATTATGGCATTTTCTCAGAATGGTCCAAGGGCTGTCTGCATTATGTCAGCTAATGGAGCCATATCTAATGTGACTCTCCGCCAACCAGCCACATCTGGTGGAACTGTAACTTATGAGGTTTGTGAGATTGCTAACAACTTTTCTCTGTCCTTCCCCCTTACTGAGGTGAAACTACAATTTCTAAGACATGCCAACTATAATTGGAAGTGTTATAAGCATCTTAATATTTTTGGGGTATGTAACTGCATTGGAATTGACATGACAATCAAGAGATATTCATGAAAGATGTTACTTATCTATTGCAGCAGTTATGCTAGCAAACCCATTGTTTCTACAACCAAGCATGTTTTTCCTGGTAGCAATTTATTATACTATATAGATAAAGGCATAGCCAATCTTTAAAAGAAAACTTGAAAACAAAAAAGAATTAGATAGTAAACTGGTAGAATCTTAAAAAAAAAATAGAAAAGCAATAAAGCCATTGCATTGGAATCATTCAACATACATGAAGAATTTCTTGAACACTGTTAATTGTAAATAGAGAGCACAAGAGGAGGGTTTATTTTTTTGTTTTGGGATTTCGGGGTGGGGGGTGTTAAAAGGATCCTAATAATCAACTTTGACTTGTGCAGTTGTGAATATAGAGTTCAACTTACCTGTATATTTTGGTCAAAAGTTGAATATATCTTTTGACTTATTTGCCTCTTGGCCTTGGCTTAGCTTCAGTGCTTCACATGGATTCTGCCTCTCCAGTTATATGGCCTATTTGCAATCATAGACAGCTATGATATGGATTTGGGCTCATGCTATGTATATGGCTACATGTGAACCTTGCTTGGCTAGCTCTTGATTTTCATGATCTCTCTTTTTTCTTTTCTTTTTCCTTAATATGCAGGGGCGATTCGAAATTCTGTCCCTTTCTGGTTCATTCCTGCTAACTGAAAATGGTGGTCAGCGGAGCAGAACTGGGGGTTTAAGTGTGTCTTTATCTGGTCCAGATGGACGTGTATTAGGCGGTGGTGTGGCTGGCCTTCTTACAGCTGCAACCCCTATTCAGGTGCTTTATTTTTTCTTTTTTCTTCTTGTGTGTGAAATTTATGTTATTTTAAATTTTCAGTTGTAGAATGTATTTTTGAAACCTATTTGCATGGCGTCTATTGTTTTTTTATCTTATTTTTGCAAATTTTCTGATACACCAATAATATTTGGGTTGATTTATATACAACCAATAATAGTTGAGTTAAAACTATGTTGAAGATTCCCAGAATATACGTGGATCAAAACATTGTGAATTATAAATTTTTCTTTGTCAGAAACTTTTCTTTTAAATTTGGTAAGATTTTAGTAACTTTACTTCTTTTTTTTCAAGAATCCTCATGTTCTGTTCAATTATATGATATCCATGATGGAGAAATATTTGGATTCCCCTCTCTCTCTCTCTGTGCTGTTGGTTCTTTAAGCATATTATGTCTTCTAATCTAATCGAACTGACAATATTGACCTATCCCATGGCAGGTGGTCGTGGGGAGTTTCATCACAGATGGTCGGAAGGAATCAAAGTCAGCAAACCATATGGAGCCTTTGAATGCCCCATCAAAGCTTGGCCCTGGAGGTGGGCATACAGGGGCCAGCAGCCCACCATCCCGTGGAACTCTTAGCGAATCCTCGGGCGGACCTGGTAGCCCACTTAACCAAAGCACTGGAGCTTGCAATAACAGTAACCCGCTGGGCATGTCTAGCATGGCATGGAAGTAAAACCCCTTGTAACTTGAGTCTTTTTACTGATTTGTGTTGTAGGCATGGGCTCTAATGTTGTGTTTCTATCTATTTTTTAAGCCGTACTAGACCATTTGTAACTCAGGCCTTTTGTGTAGGTGAGTAGAATAAGGACTATAGAATGCTTTCTTTGTTTGACTTCATTGGCCATTGCCAGCTGAAAAGTACCAACCAGCTAGTGAGAGGTGCCCTATGCACTTTGAGGTTGTAAGCTAGGAATTAGAGAGGAGCTTGTGCGTTTAGGAATTTCTAGATTGAGATGGTGTTTTAGCTTGTCATGTGTTGGCTTACTGTAGTTTGTTGCTGTCGCCCATCAAATATACTGGAGTTTCCCTTTGTTTTGCAATTGATCATGGCTAAATATTGTATCAATTTTCTCTCTGATTCCCTGTATTTAGCATGGACTATGCTTTTTCTTTCATGCCTTTTGTTTTGGATAGGGGGATGCCTCCATTTTATTTTTCTTTTTAAATACCACTTTCCATCTTTTTTCTTTTTTCTTTTTGATGGAAAGCAGTGAACTTTTTATTCAAAACCGAAACCAGAAAAACAAAAGCTACATATCAAGATTAAGGTGTTTACTCAAGAAGAATTACATCAACAAAAACAGGAGCAGTCTCCACTTAATTTAGAACTCCATTTAGTTTCCTAAAGAAATTAGGAAAATAATTGTTTTTTGTTCTGGTGGATTAAGCAGCAAATTATTCAATTGTAAACTATTAATCTATTATCAGTTACTTGCAAAACCAACATTTTTGGGACCATTTTGCCCAGATGGATTGCCGTTGTTTTTATTTTTTTTTTTTTTTTAACTTTAGATGTCTCTTTTGGCTATCTCAAAAAATAAAAAAAACAGATGTCTCTTTTGGAAACAAACATCAAGAAGTTTTGTTAACATTGCCCCTAAAGTAAAATGAAGCATGGCAAGAGTTGCATGATTGGGCGGCATTTAGTCGTATTCACCATTGGCGTGACTTTTGTCATGTGGCATGAGAATTTATTTATTTATTTTTGGTTGAAATGGAAATTCATTAACAAACTAAACAGCAAACAAAGGAGCAGAACAGAGCCTACTTACAAAGAGCCCAACGGCATCAGCCTCCAACAAGCTAGTTAATTCCGCAAGTAGACTGGAAAACACAACAAACTCACCGTCAAGCAGTAATCCTAATCTAGTCAAAAAATCAGCGCACTTGTTAGCCTCTCTGTAGATATGCCTAAATCTTCTTTGAGGAATCCGATTAGCCATAAGTCTGCAATCTTCCGTGATAGGTGAAACAAAAACATTATAAGAGGTGGGTGAGTTAAAAGAATCCACAATGGCTTTAGCATCTATCTCAATAATAACAGAATGAGCATTAGCTTGTAGGCATAAATGCAGCCCATCGCGAAACGCCCATAATTCCATCATGAAACTATTTGTACTACCGATCCTCCTTGCAAACCCTGTCACCCAATCCCCATTTTCATCTCTAATTAGCCCACCTCAACCTGCTAGACCGGTGTTACCTGTTGCCGAGCCATCAGTGTTCAAGGTGAGCCAACCAGCCGTCGGTTTCTCCCATCTGACGCTCCTTATAACTATCCTTTTGGTGACCAGGCCATTGTTCGCACAGAAAAAGAACTCCAAAGCACGATCCACTACTTCTTTGCCTAGTTTGGGGTTTGGATTTCTTTGTTTGAAGATGCAAAGGTTCCTATCCTTCCAAAGCAGCCAAATGCCAAATAAGAAAACAAGACTCCAAGGCAGAGGACCCACCCGATTGGTAATAAGATTTAGATGTGGCATTAGAGATAAGCCAATCCTGAAGGCTCAAGGAAAAGTAGTTGTGATTGACTACCCGCCCGCCCAGGTGCAACCACATTTTTTACTTGCGGGGCGGCATGAGAATTTATCATGGAATGCAGGCTGCAGCATATTTCGGTCACTGGCACACGTCAAGCATTAAGCCTAGAAAGGCAATGCAAGGCACACGTCTTACCATAACTAAATGCCTACATTTCATGGTGTTTCGTATTTTTCAGTAAGGGCATGTTTGGAACAAAGAGGGATGGAGGGAGAGAAATGAATAAGGGAGTGGATGAATATACTAAAATTTAGTACAACTTAATCATATTCTATTCTATTCTCCTCTCCTTACCTCTCTTCTCATCTCCCTCCATCCAAAAATAGAGAAAATTTACCAAGAACATTTTCTGGATTTTGGGGGTTGTGAGAGACCGTAAACTTGCTTAATTTTGGTACACATTCGAGTATGAACAAATCTCTACAGTTATCAAAGGTACCCATGATCAAATGATGCAACAATCGGGTCTTAAGAGGGGAGGGAGCAGAATAGAGTTCATTACTTTATGCACGAATGGCATTACTATTATCATTATTTTTTGTTGCTACAGATTATTATTATTTCAAGGGAATAGACAGAGGTATCAACCATGCTATGACTGAGGCTTGGTGGTGCTGGCATTTAAATCTTGAGAGTGCTAACTGCTATCCTTCTTTAACATGATCTGCAAACTGCTCCCTTCACCATTTTTACCTCCCGTGAAGCCCCTTATTTTCCTTCTAACAATAAGAAATGATATTTCTTCCATTTCTCTTCAGAAACATGAGAGAATCACATTTGTTTTCATCATCTTTAAATCAAGGGAACATCTTCTACAACTATAGATGAATGCACATAAAGGGAGCGTCCCTTTATTTCCTTGCTCTCTTCAACAGAAAACGCAATGAAAAGATCCCGAGAGCAAGAGTCTGCCAAAACCATCCTCTTCTATTAGCAGGATCCACCCTTTTTGCCAGGTGCCATGCATATATAGCCTCACCAATATGTAATGCGGTAGATACAAGAAATACCATCCTTACTACCCTCATGGTCCGGAAGAAGAAAAGACCAGTAGCTGTGAAGAGTGGCACAGGTACATAAGCAGCACAGAATACCATGGTCAATCCAACGACACAGAATAGCCATGCATATATCGTAGGCCCATCCAGAGACTTCCTTTTCTTCTCCTGCCAGTAAGAGATGGTTTCAGCCATGCCCTCTCGAGGGGTTACCATTGGAACATAGCCCAGCTCCTCCTTTGCTTTAAGGAAAGAGAAGTAATGGGTCACACCAACCTGTCAATAGGTGACAAATTCAGCAAATATGACATGGTATTCACCATAACATAAATAGGCACACTAGAGAAATCCATCCATATTATTAAACCAAAAGGAAGGGACCTTAATGATATCCTTGCAGTGATATTTTGATCAAGAATAACAATATAAATTAGCAACGTTGAAGAGCAGTCCATTCATCAATGGTTTAGCCTAAAAGATTAGCATACATTGCCGGCCATCTTAATTATGGTAGCAAAATGCATTATGCTTCTTTCTATATTGACCTCTTGGTTGAAAAATAAAAAATAAAAAAATCAAAGGCAAATTCCTGGATCACTTGGCAAGAATGTGGAGAAGCACCATTATCAACATGTATCTACATGGGCAGCAAAAGATGCATTGTGGACTCGAGAAAGGTCAGACCTCACAAAAAAGTAAACCAAAATGTAACTGAAAAAAACCTTCATAATGCAGGCAAAACATCCTTTTCCTAGAGAAGCATGAGACAATGAATTGGAGACTAGTTGCCTGATGACTATGCACATATATGAACCCATATATGAACATGAATTATATTCAGCAATGAAGATACAACGAACCTTGTATACTTCAGCAGGAAGGAGGGGTGGTTGAGGAAGCCACCACTGATTCAACCATGGATACAAGATTGTATAGATCACCGAAAAAAACTTTCCCAAAAGAAGTGCATGGGGAACAGCTAAGGAAGCTTTTGGCAGGTCATAATCCAAGCTTCTAAGCAGAGGCCGGATGAATTCAAAAGTGTTGACTGGAGACCCTGTAAAAACAATTTAGTTAGTTCTTCCTGTCACAGTTTAAGCATTATTCTCAACATCTAAGAAAATTCAGGCGCAGTTCAAATAATTTTTCTAAAATTTCCAATTTATTAGAAACTGCCTCAAGGATAAAGCACTTCACTACCACTAGTACTAGTTCAGAGATTGGAGGGAAATAGAAATACAACTTTGAAATTATAATTGGATCTTTACCATCAGATACAAAGTATGGCTGGCCAGCAGCTACTGGACGTTTTTCTTTTCCAGGAATGTCATCCAACAGTCCCATGCTTGCCAATATTAGTGCAAGAACCAGGTTATCGACATAAATCCAGTCTGTTTTTACACTTGCTTTACCAATTTTAAATGGCACCAGACCTAACTTTGCTGAGGATACTATCCTTGGCAGGTGTCTTTCTTCACCTGGTCCATAGATAGCAGCTGGACGAACTGCACAGGTATAAAGACAACTGCCATCCTTATTCCTGTATATCATGGAAAACCCCACAATTCAGATACAAAGTTCAAACTTAATTAAAGAAAGGAGCCACAATTGGTAACCAACATCACGTAATATTGCAGTGAGGCAATTCAAATTCTCTCCATTTATTCCCATATTTTCTTTACTACAAATATACTCACAGCCATATCAGTTGATATAATCATCACAAAAGCATGCTCATGAATATCGATTTGAAAGGTGGTCTCATGCTATGCCAGATTTTAATATGTACAACAAATAAACCATACCTACAGCACAATAACTCTTAGGCTTCCATCAAGGAATTAAAGATAGAAATTTTTTTAAAAAGTTTTATATTCATTTTTCATCCCTGAAATATGGTCCAAGTTCAATTTCCATCCATTTGCCTATAAAGAAATTGCATAGCAATGACAAGATTGATACCTTTTGTTGCGTTAGTGTTTGAGGATTTAAAATTAAGGGATTTGAAGAACAATTGTAAGTATCAATTGTTTGATATAAATAAAGCTCGAACAACAACACCTGTGAATTTATGATTTTGAAATGACATTTTACCCCAAATCATTTCAAATCACATATGCGAAAAAGAAAAAAAAAAATCATTTCATAGACTATTCAACTCATTTAAACTAATAAATTGAAATCCCATATCCAAATGAAGCAAAATATTAGAGATATGAAATTACAAACAACAAAAATTGAAAGCATGTTTGAACCTTTAAAAAAAGAAAAAGGAACTTACTTAAAAGGGCGACCATTGCTCTTTAGAACCAACTGTTCAGCAATAGATTTACTGCGTCCATAGGAATCAACATGTTGATCAATTGGGAAATAAGGCAAGGCCTCATTCCCATTGACAATCTCGTTTCCTCCGAAAACAACATTGTGGGTACTGACATAAACAAGCCTTTTGATCCCATAGTCAAGACAAGCATCCAACACATGACAAGTCCCATTTATGTTAACCTCGTCGACACGACCGAACTGGAGCATTTCTTTCCCCGACATTCCGTACGAGGCCAAGTGGAACACACAATCCGAACCTCGTACCACTTTCTCAACATCTTTCTTCCGTGCAATATCACCTACCAACCAATAATTCCCATTACCAAAATTGTCCTATAAAAACAAACTCAAAAGTGAAAACCCAGAAAAAAAAAAAAACACAAAATTATCTAATATTATTACCTTGGACGCAGCGGACGCCGTTGTTTTTGAGGTGTTGGGACCAAGGGGAGGAGGTTCGGAGATCAAAGGCTCGGACCTGGCTAGCCCCTCTTCTGACGAGCTCCAAGCAGAGAGCGGAGCCTACGAATCCAAGCCCACCGGTCACCACGAAGGTGTTTCCCTCTATTCCTTCGTTCTCGCTTAAGTGCATTTTTTTTTTTTTTTTCTTTTTTGGGGGTTTCTCTGACTTTTTTTTTTCCTTCCTCTCTCTCTCTCTCTCTCTCTCTCTCTCTCTTCTCTTCTCTTTTGCAGTTGCAACTGTTTTAAATTCACTCGAGACTCAAATAGTGAATGTCGACTAGCCCATATTATGACAAATCAGAATTTGATCTGATGTGCTGGCGGTGGATGGATTCGGTGAAAATAGACATGACAAACGGTCAGGTCGGGTTGGGTTAACATGTTTTTTTTACTTGAATTTTTTTTTTATTTTTTATGAAAATAATATGTATTTTTTATTTAGAAAGTTATGTAACAAATTACTTGATGTAAAATACATTACTTTGAATTCATTTTTTATTTCAAGAATGAATTCATTTAAACTTATTAATACTTATTCAATAATTTTAAAATTATACAAATCTTAACATTGCTATTTAATAGTACAAAATAACACAAATATAAGTAAAATAAATACACAATGTTTATTTCTACACGATATCAACATTCCAAAATATAAAACAAAATTACAAATGACTTATTGGATAACTCATTTGATAAATAATAAAAACATATAAGAAATTTATAATCTTGAAAATTAATTTTATAATCTATTATCAATTGTGGTTGACACTTTATTTCAATTTGAGATATACATTAAAGTTTGATTGTTTACTTATTTATACATGATCTTTTTTATGAATATCATATCATTGTTAAGCAACACATACTCTAGGAAATATCATAATTTATTTTAAAAAATCGTTTATTTTGGATATAAATTGTTAAAAAATAGGTCTAAGTGTTCATAATTTATGCTAATTTGATACCTTAGCTTCACTATTTTTACACTTATGAATGTTTCTCTCATATGTCTATAATTTTAAATTTATATTTTTTATTCTGTTGTAATTAGATTATCTTGACATGTACTTTACTATTTGATATCTAAAATTTTTTACTCATTACAGAATGCTCAACTATTCATCTTTCAATTAATTTGCATGTAGTTATGTAAATGTATCAATTGTTTTCTTAAAACTCACAACAAATAATTAAACTAATATTGTCTTAATTTTATTATTTTTTTACCAAAAAAAAAGTTTAAAAAAAATAGTTCGGGTTTGGGTCGTGAGTCGGGTCTGGTTGGGTTGGGTTGACTCGCAAAAACACGAGTCGGATCACGGGTCAACCCGTTTTTGCTTCGGGTAAAAAAAATGGAGTTCAGGTCAGGTATTTTTCAGGTCAAGTTGGGTCAAAATTTTCTGACCTGTTTTGCCATGTCTATTAGAAATTAGGATTTTGTAGAGTTACCATCTTGTGAGGATTAGGATTTAAGAGTAATGTCTGTACACAAATCTCAGATATATTTGTATCCACGCTAATATTATTTTCTTACTCACTAATTATAACCTATCATCTCAAATTTATCTTATTATTTAATATTATTAGTGGCACACTTGGCACTATTAGTGTGAAGATAAAAGAACGGAGTAGGAGTATTGGGCCATGGGCCATGCCTGAGGATGCCAAGGAACTCGAGGATAATCAGACAACAGGGTAAGCATGTGGGTTAATGGGCTGAGGACGAGGACAAATAGCGACGAACAGGTGGTGTCTCCCGAGAATCCGAATCTCCTTAGTATGCGTTGTGGAGGGGTGGAGTTTGGCTGCCTAGAGAATACTGTATAAGAGGTAACCATGTTTTTGAGGATAAGCTTCAGAGAAAGGAGTCAACAGTGAACTAAGAAAAATCTAAGAAGAAGGCTGCTACCACCACATTAAATGTTCTGCACTTAATCCCCTGGTCACATTTATGTGGAAATGACGCTAGAACAGAGATATTTAGTCTTACAGCTACACCCAAAGCTTCTAGGAGGATTCTGATGGGACAAACATCCAAGAGATCATCTACATGATCAACAAGTGGAATGCTAGGGTGAAGGTAGAGGGGAAGACTATAGAAGGGGAGGGCCTCCATGAAAGAGGGGGCATCTGGTCCGCAGAAAAGAAAAAAGAAGAAGAATTCTTTGTAATTAGAAAAAGTTGGAATAAAGAAAAGAACTTATCTTCCTCGGATTTGATCGATGAGTGTTTTTCTCTTCAAAATATACTTTTTAATCATTCTAATACTAAATCAATCTACTGTGGCCCACACTTGATTCATTAAGTAAACAGCACTCTCTTCCAAATTTATTGTTGTGGGCTTGTTGGGCTATCACTTACTTCTCTTGGGCTGAGGGTCAATTTTAGTCCTTACATATAGCTATTAGTTAGCTATGTTCATTACTCAGTTAAACACCGCCTTAGGTTATTACACCCAGATTCATGAGTCAAATTCTCGATTTCAATTATTGAAACACACATACTAGGGTAATAAACTTTTTCTTATGGCATAAATTTGACATATCATTTCTTGGCTAATACTAAAAAATTGAATCTTTTAAAGAAAACAAGTGACCTCATGTTATTGGAAACGGGTGAAAGGCAATTATGCGATGCATGGCAGAAAGGACAAAATTAATCGATAAAACCTCAAGTATAAATAGAGAAAAATATTCTCACACAAAACACGCATCCTCAAATATTAAAACCCAAAGAATTGACTCTTTTTGTATCAGGATTATCTTTAGACTTGTAATTTCATGCTTGTAAATGCGTCATTACACGATGCTTTGTAATTTAAGCACTGTAATTTAGGCTTGGTAATCTAAGTATTTATCTTTGTTCTTATCGTTAACTTATGCATTTATATAAAAAGTCCTATTAAGTTAGGTTGTACCAATCTCATATCCTCTCTCGCGAAGTCAAATAATTGTACTTGATTGATCTCTAATCACCTCAAGTGACTGAAAATTGGTTTGTGCTCAAACCCATCTATTTTAGAAAAGAATGAGCCAATTGAATTTTACTAACCCATAAATGTTTAATTAAATTATTAATGATGTAACAATATTTAACCTACTTATATGAATAAATTAAAAATGCAATGATAAAAGTATTATTAAAAACACTAAATATTTTATAATTAAATGCACATGCTACTTGAGATGTGAGAAACTGCCCCCTAAGGCTATTAGTCAATTAACTATTTAATACAAATAATAAAAGATAAACTGTGAAAATTTCTTTAAATTTTTGGCGTTCATAGAATTATGATGCCAATATGAGAGTTGTATACTTGTAACATTTTCCCTTTTCGACCTAGTCCTTCTCATTTTTTGAGGTGCTTGATTTTAAAAAAATATAATAATTCAATATTTATAAGGGGGAAAAGGAGGATTTGAGCTTTGGACATTTTTGTTAGTACCAATTGGGTTACAAGATTCTTAACTCAAAGATAATTGAATTTAAATACCCTTTGAAGTTTCTTAATTGATCTTTAAATAATTTTAAAACTATTTGATTATGTAAATATGATGTGAGAAGATGAGGCATGAGTACTCATTTTGCCACACTTTCTAGTTAGGATTCAGATTGGCTTGGTTTAGTTGTTGATTATCATTAAATTTAGTGAATGTACACTACGGTGTCTATTTGTATAGGTTATTTTTTGCTAGCTTATTTTACTATTTATCTTATTTTTGCTATTATTCATGGGTCCCACTGTACTATTTTAGTTAATTTTTACATTTTTCTACAGTACTTTCAGCAAAAAGTTTTCAATTTCAGCAAAATAAGCGAATTCCAAATAGACCCTACATTTGGTGATTTTTTTTCCTCTCTCTCTCTTTACAGTATTCTTGATACATAAGCTTCATGCATCTATATGACCCCAATTACATGAATTTTGTTTGTCACGTTAGTATTTTTTATATACCTGTTGATTTCAAATTTTTTTTTTTTTTTTAACATTTTAAAAATATACAGACTAATATAAAGTGAAACATTTCATGGCATAGGAGTCGTTTTAAAACAAGGGTTAAAGGTTGATGGGAAATTTGATTATTTTATATTAAATCTAATTAATTCTTAAGTGCAATATCTTGAGTTAGACCTTTACAGAAAGAAGTGAAAATTCATGTGCTAAACTGCTTATGTTTACAAATAAAATGGTGACTGACTCCTCTCAGAGAGTATTACTGCACATTAATGGCTTTATTTATTCTTGTAATAACGAGTTAATTATGACCATTTTATATGTTTAACAAAATATTAAGGGGATTTTCAAAAAAAATAAAAATAAAGGAATAATATATATTGTTTGCATAGGTTAAGGTATCTTTTTTTTTTTTTTTTTGGGATAAAGATCATGGTATTTTATGTAATCTTTTTTTTTTTTTAAATTAAAAAAAGGGTAGGGGTAGGTATCTTATGTAATCTTTATGTAATATCTCTTCTGATATGTTATACTATTTCTCATTTGGGTCAGTACGCATATGAGGGAAACGAGCATGAGATAGTACTTTTTACACCAAGGTTGACAGCAAATACCTGTTGCTCCTTTATGTGGACATTGTCTAGGGACACAATTTTTCACAAAATGGAAAAATTATTTATCCTCAAAACAGCAACAATGCGAATCAAGCAGTACTCCAAGAATTCGAATTCGATTTGTGGGAATTAGAGGGACCAGAGGCAGAGAGAGTTGTAGTACAGAAATCTTCTTTTCATGTTAGACCAACCATTCACTTCCACATCAAAATGAATAATGATTGATATATAATTCAAGAATTTTAATTTAATACTATATCGATCATCGAGTCCAAGGTACTGGGCAAAGCTGCAAAACTTAAGACTCTTCCATTTCACTCTATGTATCATCATTGAAGATTGAACTTGGGACAGTTCTTTTGTAAAAGAAAAAGGGGAAACAAAAAAAATAAAATAAAATAAAATGATATGAAAAACACAAACATAACCTCGGTATATGATCCCATAAGAGTAAAAAAAAAACAAAAGAAAGAGGAAAAAAAAAAAAAAAAAAATCCTAAAACAAGTTGAAATTGTTGAATCTCAAGCTTCCATAACTGGCACTGGCATAAGTACTAAGAAGCTCGTTTTGTGCAGACCAGAAGTCAGCTTTCAGACCACCTCTCCTTACTGCTTTAAGAATTTTGTTCCGGTGTGCATATCCGGTGACCACCACCTTCTGACTATTTGCATCAACTTCCACTTTCTCTATCCCTGTAAGTGACCAAGGATCAAACATAAAGCAAATTACATTAATTGGTTAAGAATAAAAAACGAGAGAGAGAGAGAGAGAGGTGCAATAAAGATGAAATGCTGGCATGGCATTGTCCTGCTAATTAAGATGAAGACTATTTTTTTGGGAATGAGCAATCAATCAATCAATCATCAACTTTGTTGAACAATGATATTAATAAATTATTAATTGTCTCAAAAGTTTGAGTTGTTAGAAAATGATGAATTTAATCAATTAATCATAATTCTAACAGATATGATTGCCAAGTTGCTTCTACATTCTTCTCAAAAAAAAAAAAAAAAAGTTGCTTCTACATTATGCAGAGTCATGATTAGCTTTGTTAAAAAGCTCCCTGTCATGCTGGCTGCACTGATCAATAACTCGGAAAGAAAGCAACACATATATACCTTTCAATTTTGACAAGCATTTCCTGAGTCTTTTCTCATGTATGCCAACCATCTCCACCTTCAATTCAACAGTCTGCCAAAAAAAAAAAGCTGAGTCTTAACTAAAACGTGCTACAGAGAAAACAATTGCATTTGTTGGCAGTTAACCAGTGGAGTGATAGGAGATAAGTAAAACCACTTGCAAATGGTGGTTAGGTGAGAAAAATGCATTGTCCGGTATCTTAGAAATGCATCAATAATGCTTTGGAAATCATTGATTGTCCAATTTCTAGTGATATGCAATGTGATTAAAGTGCACATTCACATGCACACAGAGGGCCTCAAAGATTGCAACGAAAACAATAGGAAATGTAGATAATGTACCTCCATGAAGAATTTTAGACTGTAAAGATGATAATTTGATGATGATCTACTGGTAATAGGAATGGAGCAATAAAGTGAAACAAAGACAATGGTCTAGAAGAAACAATTGGAATGATGGGTGGGAATGAATGAGACAGACAGGGAATGTCAGGCACATATATATAGCAGAGAAGACATAACATAAGCAATTAAAGTTGGGAGTCGACAGTAAAGTGGGTCTTGGTTTTTGGTCAGCTACTAGAACTAGATGAAATAATCTGCTTTGCCTTGCTTTGCTTTTCCAAAGAGAGACACAAAAACCAGAAAACAAGAAAACAGTTAATATCGAGAGAGGGGGATTTAGGAGTTGTGTGAGCTCAAGGTTCAAGGCTTCCCGTCAGCTCAAAGCAATATAAGTCTCAAGCATTTGAAATGATTGGCTTTGACGGGTCCAACTTAGCTTTTTTCTTGGAGATGGGTTTGAGAATTTAGGATCATATGAAGGGAAAATTTAGAAAGAAGTATAGTATATAATCCACATCTAGTTCACATGGCGCATGCATATATGATCAGAGATGATCACAGCCATTGGTTTAATAGGTTATGCCAAACACTTTGATAAAGTTAAGATCGGTTCTTGGTGGGCCTAACCTTGTGACAGCTTGCATATTCAACATTTGTCACGTTTGTACAATTCTTTTCTGTCATAAAGTGAATCCTTTCCTTGTTAGTTTACTCTCAGTATGTACCATATACTTAGCCCTGGATATAGCGAGGTGGGAAAAAAGGAAAAGAGCAAATGAAAAAGAAAAGAGAATAAAAACTTCTACACCCTCAAGAAATAATAAACTACACTGCAAGTTTGGTATTTTTTGATAGTGTAGTTTTTGCTTAGCCTTATACTATAGATAAGATTTAAAGGACCAACATTGATGGACCAAATGATTAGATGTGCAATCCCAATGAGTTCAGTCATGTAGCCAGGTTTGAAGGAATATCTTAAAGACCCCTGTGAAATTCGAAATGGCGGTATCATACGCTTCTTTTTTTATGTATCTAAGAAAAACATTGCACACAATATTTCCAACGGGGTGGTGGCGCAGTTGGCTAGCGCGTAGGTCTCATAGCTTCTGAGTGATCCTGAGGTCGAGAGTTCGAGCCTCTCTCACCCCATTTTTTTAAAATTTCTTGCATTGTTTTTTTGATAAGAGCTCTTTTTTTGTTTTAAAATGCTCAAAAAATTTGATGTCATATTTCCAGGTCGGAGAGTGTGGGTGGGCTCCATTATGTACAGAAAGCGATAAAGAAATGGATCAGATCAAGGGGGACCCTTAAGATTCAACCCCAAATGCTTGGGGATCGCTGTGAAGAATGAAGGAATAGAATAGGGAATAGCTTTAATTTTTAGAATCAGGATCTCGAATTTTCATACTACATTTTTTTTTCCTTGAAAATCACATCACATCATCACAGTTTGGTCATACTCATAAACTTGTGCTTTTTCAAACTTCTTCCATCTCGCATGCTGCATTGGCCGCTGCAATGGGGAGTGGGGGACTAATGTTTTAAAATGCCGACGAAGCCACGACAAAGTTATGAAGTATGAATGAATACGTGATGCTTTGTTCTATCTTTTAAAGTTTCAAATAAGATATTGGTATTTGAAGCTTAAAAAATGAGCGATGTTAGTCTCATTGCTCTCGTATGATGTGTCATTTTTTAAATTAAGGGACAACATTTAAAAAAAAAAAAAAAAACACACCAGCTCCATCCCACACAAACATGGGTTGTTGATGTAAGAGGTAAGGTATTAGGTTGATCTTCTAGGGTATGTTTGGTATACTGAATGAGGATTACGACATAAATTATAATTTTTTTACTAGGAATAAAATGTATTGTAATGTAATAACTAAACTTATTCATTAATTTGGTTATGAGTTATAACATTAAAATGAAACTTAACATTTATTTTAGAAAATTTCTTACTCATATAATTATATCTCTTTAAAAATTGTTATTTTTAAATTTAAGAGAGATATGTGTTATTTTTTATGATTGTTTATTTTTATAATTGTTAGATGTATATGGAAAGTTTGTTTATTTGGGAATATATTAAGTTTTGAAATTATTGCACTTACAAAGGAATAACTAATACAACATTTTAAAGAGAAATAGTTATTCCTCATTTTGAAGAATAGCTATTTATAAGGAATGGTTATTCCTTGTAACAAAAACATAACCAAACTAAATAATAACTAAACCACATGAATAATTATTATATTATAGCGTCTATTACAATCTACCAAACATGCCCCTATTGATTGCGATCATGACGCAGAGGAATTCATGCAGTGCTTCGCCTGATTTTGAATCTCATTGACGGTGGTATGTATAAGGAGAGGATGCCATTTCAAAATCTTTTAATTCCATGTTTGCTTCTTTTTTTCTTTTCTTTTTTTAAATTGAAAAATTGAGAGAGAGATTGTGTGTGTAGGTGTTATGTAAGGATAGATATGGAGATAAGGTGGTTACAAGTCAATCATGAAGAGGTGAGAGAATCTAAGATTGAATCAAATGCAATCACATAAAAAGACTTAAAAATTAAAAAGTTATAAGATAGATTGGTTTCATTCACTAAACTTAATGTTGACCAATTTTTCATTTGGATTTGGCCTTACCTACGTAGGTCACATAACATATTCTCTTTTTATACTTTTTGACATAATTATTAAACTTGACTCGACTCACCGATTGAACTAGTAACCCAATGAACTGGTGCTTAAACCAATTTAATTGTTTAATTGGACTACTTATACAATTGAACCAATTAAACATAGTAAGACCCAGTGGTTTTCTGGCAACTTGTGCAAGCCAAATGAAGTGTTATGATTCATCTGCTTTTGTAATTTTGAATTAAATTACATTTATGGGTTCATTGTAGTACCCTTGTTTGAATTTGAAGCATAATGAAAACAATAATTTTATATTGAGATTGATGCTTGATGATGAAGCATAATTTCGTCAGTCAGAGTGGGCAGATGGAACCAATCTCCAGTCTATGTGAATGTATCCTCAAAGATGGTCACCGGTATGGTGCCTGCCACAATGTCTCCAATGCCAAAGTCAGTACAAGGGAGCCCTTTGTAAGTTAAAACAGAATCGTAGAACAACAGTAAAATTATCTGAGTATTTCTCATACCTTGTGTTGTTATTGTGAGGGCCTTATATATGTTTTTACAGCTTCTAGCCGTTGGGGTGGTTATGGTGGCCTTAATGTCCCTCTTGGTAACGTTTTATGCTTTGTAATGTGGCTTTAATGTGCTCCAATGGTTTATACAGCTGGCTCTGTAATTGCTCCGGGTGTAATTGGCCACATTGAATGGCCTGGTTGCCTTCGTCAGTGATGTGGGTAGTTGTTTAGCTCATTTGAGGATGTCCTCGTTTGTATCGTTGAGATCGTCTCTGGGAGATGAATTCGTTAGTCTAGTTAGCTGCCCCCCGATTCTGCGGTCGTCACGCCGTATCATGACAACCATAGAATATGAAAGGTTATGGGCTGTAAATGACTCTTGGGGTTTCACTCCGTATTAAATGCATAGTGGTGGCACTCCACAGGTTGTGGCCTACGTGGCACATTCTGACTGGTGGAGTTAATGCTCCAATTTGTGGGACTATTGGGTTTCCCGCTGGTTTTCAGTTTTTCGAGCCTTGGTTTTAAACTTCTCCCTTTCTCATTTTTTCCTTTTCACTTTTCTCAAAAACTTCTAATCATTATTCTAAGCATTTTCTTTGCTAACCTCACTCTGTAACTTTTCTCCGAACTGGTGTGCTGTGCGGTGGTGCTTCCCTTACCCGCCATTTTTAAGGTACATTTCTTCTCTTTTTCCTGCTTTGCCTTTCCCTTTTTTATTTTATTGCGATAGAGCTTCTGATTTCTTTTTTCTTCTCCTTTCCTTTTTCCTTTTGTTTGTCTTTGATTTCTTGGGGATTTAGCTTGTATTGTTTCCCTTTGTGTTTTTTCTGGAGTTCCATGGTTAGTAATTCTGAGGTTAGGATAGTTTACCCATCAATTTACTTCCTTTCCGCGCGCTTAGGGGGGCCTTTAGGCTTTTTCCCACATCTTGAGGATTTCGTTTTTGAGGGTAATTGTTTGAGCGTTGCATTGGCCGACCTATTGCCTTTGCTTCATCAATTGATTGATTGGTTCAAGAGTCGGGTAAAAGAGCAGGAGACAATGTTTGAGGTTAGGTCTAGCGAACTTGAGACTGGGTTATCGTTTAGCGGTGACCCAGTGGAGGGGGATAGTGCCGTCTCTACCCCTCGAGAAGTTAGGGCTTTTTACGCCCTCGAGGAGGAGTGTGGATTGGATGCTGACACATTGGGGAGATTTAGGGATAGATTCCAATTCCCGGAACGAGTCAGGGTTCATCTGCCCAATGAGGAGGATCGGGCCTGTCACTTCTTCCCAGGGGAGGTATGCTTTTACGAGTCTGCCTTCGTCTGTGGGTTGAGGTTTCCTGTCCATCCCTTCCTCATGGAGCTATTAGACCGCTTTGGTATCCCTCCTGGGCAGCTTATGCCTAACTCGTGGAGAATAGTGGTCAGCTGTATGGGAATATGGCTGGCCGCTACGGATGGAGATATGTTCAAAGTTGACGAGCTTGTTTATCTGTACCACTTAAAAGCGTCTAAGGAGCACAGGTACTATGAATTGGTGCCCTGGGAGAGGAGGACTAGATTCGTTAAGGGTCTACCTTCGTCTTTCAGGTATTGGAGGTCCAAATTTTTCTTTATGTCTAAGGACGATTTTGAGACTTCCTCTGGCAAGGTTTGGGGTGATCTCCCGAGGTTGCATCGTCAGTGGGGAACCCCGACCTTAGGTGCGTCAATATTTCTTCTCGTCATTTAAGTTTTGTTGCGTTTGCCGTTATTGCTACTGACTCTTTTACTTCTTGTTTTGCGCAGTTAAAAGACGGCCCAAACTTAAGAGTAGGTATAAGGAGCGAGTACAGAAGGCAATCGAATATGCGTAGACGATTGAGAGCTGGGATGATCTTGTGGACCCAAGGACTCTTGCCTTCTACTGTCTCGGACCAGAGCCTTCCGCCTTCGTCCTGTGCAATCTTGAAATTTAAGGAAAAAAGAGTAAGTATTAGGTTCGTTAGTACTGACTTTTTCATACATACCCCTTTTTTTTAACAAGTGTTTCCTTCTTGCAGAGATGATGACCAAGTTCAACAAGGACATGTATGCAAAGATGAGGTTGAACAAAGACGAGCCGTTGTCGAACATAAGGAAGAAGACCGTGCACGTCACAAGCTGGATATATAGATAAGGTTCTAGAACGGTTTGGCATGCAAAACTCCAAGAAAGGATTACTTCCTTTCAGACATGGAGTTCCTCTGTCTGATGACCAAAGGCCTAAGACTCAAGAGGAAGAAGATATGATGAGACAAGTTCCTTATGCTTCTGCAGTAGGAAGTCTCATGTATGCCATGCTTTGTACTAGACTCGATATCTGCTATTCAGTTGGCATGGTCAGCCGATATCAATCAAATCCAGGACCAAAACATTGACAAGCTATAAAGCATATTCTCAAGTATCTACGGAGAACGAGAAATTATATGCTTGTTTACCATAGTGAGGATTTGATTCCCATTGGCTATACAGATTCAGATTTTCAATCGGATCTAGATTTCAGAAAGTCCACTTCAGGATGTGTTTTCACCTTGGGAGGTGGAGCCATTAGTTGGCGGAGTATTAAGCAATCTTGTATTGCAGACTCCACCATGGAGGCAGAATATGTTGCTGCTTGTGAAGCAGCAAAGGAAGCTGTATGGCTCAAGAAGTTCCTTTCTGATCTTGGTGTAATAAGAATGGAGCAAGTTCCAATCACATTCTTTTGTGACAACAGTGGAGCAGTTGCACAATCTAAAGATCCAAGGAATCATAAGTAAGGAAAGCACATTGAGAGGAAGTACCATATCATTCGAGATATTGTTGCTCGTGGAGATGTGGTGGTAGCAAAGATTGAAAGTGCAAACAATCTAGCAGATCCATTTACTAAAGCCTTGCCTCAAAGGACTTTTGAGTCGCATTTGGAAAGAATGGGAGTTAGATTAATGCACAATAGTCTTTAGGGCAAGTGGGAGATTGTTAGGATTGGTGCCCTTAAATCCTATTGTAAGATGCTATGTATAATATTAAGTGTGACATTGTGTTTGACATTATGTATGATTTAATATTATATTTAATAAATTTGTTTTATTATTATCTGAAATAATGGTAACATGAATATTCAGACATTATCACATAGTCCATGAGATGCATAGTATGTGATTTATGTGAAGAGTCACAGAAGATATAAATCACAAGTTCTTTGTAAACTCAGAATTATAGTTCGTAGTCGGTGATGAAATTGGGCATTTCATCTGCGAAGACTATAACATATCAACTACGATGATTTGTCTTGATCATGGAAGTGGAGACTTCTAGTTGATGTGTTAATATGTTTTAAGAGTTAAGACATATTGAACTGGATTTCTGTGAGATTTATTATTCTCCTAAAGACTGTCAAATAAATAATAAATCTCACGACTTGTATTAGCATGAACTCTTAATCCTGAGAGAATAATGAACCTGATCATGAGATGTAAGTTGCTTTGATATATCAGGAGTGAGATCTACAGTTATGGTCAAAACCTCAGTATGTTGGGCAGCTACATTTAGTGTTGATGGAACATGTATTCTCAAGATGGAATTCATAGTCTCTTAACGGAGATATAAAATATTCTCTTGAGATAAGTTTAATGGGTTTGTTATTCAGAGAGTTAGGCCTAACCACTTTAGTAAGACTAAAGTATATATTTATGGAATTGGATTTCATAAATATATAATGAATAACATTAAAGGATTAAACCGGGTACTCAAGGATTAAGATGTAGTAATTTACAAAGTGGCAGTCTACATTAATGACTTTGTATTACTACGAATATTTTATGAAGGGGTTGCATGTATAATAAAGTCTTGGGATATAATTTATAGATAAGGCCTAGAGTGCAACTATATTTTTATAGTGGTATTAAATATAGTTAATGGTAACTTTGGACTTGTCAAGAGTTGACAGAAAAGCTCAAGGCCCATTGGAGCTAGTGTCTTATTGGTCCCTTTTGGTCCCACTCCAAGCCACACACTTAAGCCCAATTGGTAAGACCCAAAAGGCTAGCCCAATTAGATAAATTGGTTAGATACAAAGGGAAAAACGTACAGAAATAGAGGTGTGAGAAAAACATCATGAAAATGGTGTGTATGTGATTTTTGGTCACTCACAAGTCATCCCTTTGTTACCAATTGAGAGACCACACATCTTGGGCGTTAGTAGAGTTAGAGTGAAGATTAAAAGTAGTCCCAAGTGCTTCAATCTTCAGTTTTGAAATTCACCGCTTCAAGGTACGATCTCTTGTTTCTCTAATTCTGAAATTTACTTTGTGCATGTTATCAATATCGAATGAAGTAGATCTGTTTTAAAACTTATTTTCCGCTGCATTTATCTTTATTTCCATCAGTGTCCGCCTGCATAGTAGGCCAAAAATAACCTATTCGAATAACCTTGCTTACCAAGGGTCTAGGGCCAACATGGTCCCCGCAAATTCTTTCGTGGATTTCTTCCAGAATGTACTTGGCTTCCTCTTCGTTGACACACTTCAAGTAAGGCATGGAGAAGCCTCTCTTGTATAAAGTGTCATTAAAGATCGTAAATCTGGCCGCCCTCTTCTTGATCTTCTTGGCCTCTTCTGCATTCTGAGGGAGTTGCCCGTCCTGGAGGAAAGATACGATTGGTGTCATCCAGCTGTTTGTGCTTTGGATTGTGAATGTTGGAACTTCTTCAATGTTGGGGTGTTTCTGGACTTCCATCACCAAGCCCATGCTCGTTGCCCCTTCTTCTGACGATGCTATCTTTGAGACTTCGTCTACTACCATATTCTGGTTTCTGGGGATCTGTACAAATTTCACCTTATCAAACTTTTGAGTCAGATGTTTCGTCAGCCTGAGGTATTTCTGTATTCTCTCCTCCTTTGTTTCGTACTCTCCCCTGATTTGCCCAATCACCAGCTTTGAATCATTTTGGACTAACAGGTTCTTAGCTCCAAGCGTCTTTCTGAGTCTTAGTCTCGTCAGTATTCTTTCATACTCGGCCTCGTTGTTGGTAGCTGAAAATTTCAGTTGAACTTCGTATTTGAGCACTTATTCGTCAGTGGTGGTTATGATGACCCCTACTCCTCCCTTCTTTTGGGCTGACGAACCATCGGTCTATATCGTCCCTCGCTCGGCCTCGTTAGTGAGACTGTCCTCGTCCGGGAAGGTGAACTCGGTGATGAAGTCCGCCAAAGCTTGTGCCTTAATGGCTGTCTTGGGATGGTACTCAATGTCAAATTAGTTGAGTTCAACAACCCACTGGACCATTCTTCCAGCTGCCTCAGGTTTGTTCATAGACTTTTTGATAGGTTGGCCCGTCATCACCAAGATAGGATTTGCCTGAAAATATTGTCTTAATTTTCTTGAGGCTACTATTAATGCAAACACAATCTTTTCAATCCTTGGATACTTGGACTCAGCCTTTTGGAAAGCTTAGCTGACGTAGTAAACTGGGAGCTGTTTCTTGCCTTCTTCTCGAATCAGGGCTGCACTCATGGCTGTAGCTGATACTGCCAAGTACAAATATAGGTTTTCCCCTTCCTTGGACGGACTTAAGATGGGTGGATTACTCAAGTAACGTTTGAGTTCCTGGAACGTTGCTTCACATTCGTCGGTCTAGGCGAAAGCCTGCTTCAAGGTCTTAAAAAAGGGCAGGAATTTGTCCGTCACTCTAGAGATGAACCTATTAAGAGCTGCAATCCTTCCTGTGAACTTTTGGACTTCCTTGACGGTCTTGGGCGATACCATGTTGATTATGGCTTGCACCTTCTCCAGGTATGCTTCTATTCCTCTTTGGGACATCATGAATCCCAAGAATTTCCCTGAAGCTACACCAAAAACACACTTACTAGGATTCAGCTTCATCTGGTATTGTTTGAGGGTGGCAAACGTCTCTTTTAGGTTGTCCAGATGGCAAGTTCTTCCTTACTCTTGACGAGCATATCATCCACGTATACTTCCATATTCCTGTCGACCTGTTTGCTGAACATCTTGTTCACTAATCTCTGATAAGTAGCTTCTGCATTCTTTAATCCAAAAGGCATTACCTTATAGCAATAGAGCCCTTAGCTTATGATAAAAGCAGTTTTCTCCTGATCTTCTTCAGCCATTTTTATCTGGTTGTATCTTGAGAAAGCGTCCATGAACGTCAGCAACTTATGTCCGACTGTAGAATCCATAAGCTGGTCTATCCTTGGTAGAGGGAAACTATCCTTCAGGCACACCTTGTTCAAGTCCTTGAAGTCCACACACATTCTCCTCTTCCGATTTGCCTTCTTCACTAGGATGACGTTTGCGAGCTAATTAGAATAGTACACTTCCCGAATGAAGCCTGCTGTCAACAGTTTGTTAACTTTGTCTGTAACTACTTGGTCTCTTTCTAGAGCAAATACTCTCCGTCTTTGCTGGACGGGCTTTCTCTTTGGGTCTACATTCAACTTATACTGAATGACTTTTGGAGATATGCCTGGCATGTTCTCGTGGCTCCATGCGAAGACATCTAAGTTCTCATTAAGGAACTAGATGAGCCTTGTTCTCATCTCAGGACTTAGCGTTGTACCTATTCTCGTCGTCTTGGTTGCCTCTCCTTCGGCCAGTTCTACTGTTTCAAGGGCTTCCATTTTATCTTCTTCCGTCTCTTCAATCATCCATGTATGGTTCTCCTTTACAGCCAAGACGGCCTGGTAGCACTCTCTGGCTAAGACTTGATCTCCTTTTACTTCGTCGACACCGTTATCCATTGGGAACTTTACCTTTAGGCAATAGGTGGACGTGGCTGCCTTCCATTTGTTGAGTGTGAGCCTTCCAATAATTACATTGTAAGATGAGGGGCAGTCTACCACCAAGAAGTTTAGCTGACGGGTCAACTGCCTCGGTAGGTCCCCACTGTTACTGTCAATGTCACTATGCCCTTGGGATATACCCTGTCTCCACTGAAACTGACGAGGGGAGAGTCAAATGAGCGCAGTCTCCTTGGATCTAGCTTCAGCTGCTGAAAGCAGGAAGATAGATAATGTCTGTAGAGCTACCATTGTCCACGAGGATCCTTTTGGTGTTGAATCCCTCTATAGTCAACATTATGACCAAAGGGTCATTGTGAGGCTGCCTCACTCCCCTAGCATTTGCTTCATTGAAAGACATATCCTGGTCCGTTCGGCTTTGCTTAAACGGAGGTATCATGTGGATGTTGTTCACCTGTCTTTGGCATGCTTTCTTAAGGGATCTAAATGACCCTCTTGTGAAGGGCCCCCCTGCGATCGTCTTTATCTCCCCGATCACATCCTGTGGAGGTTGGAACAGATGATCATCACTCCTGGACGAGGACTCATCCTGGCTCTTATTGCTATCTCTGAACTTACCATACTCCCCATTCTTCACATATTTCTGTAGTTTCCCTTTCCATATCAACTCCTCTATTTGCTCCTTTAGGTCTCAACAATCTTCTGTGTAATGGCCATGATCCTTGTGAAACCGGTAGTACTTATTCTTATCACGGTCGTTAGGGGATGAATGTAATGGTCTCGGCCATTTGAGGTAGTGCTCATCCTTAATCTGCGTTAAAATTTTGTCAATAGACATAACTAAAGGGGTAAATTTTACTGTTTGAGGACTTTTATCGTCTTTCTTTTTGTTCTCGTCACTGGTCCGACGACTTGGACACTCTCGCTTTTGTCCCCTACGCTCATCGTCCTTCCTTCCTTCCTTTGTCTCCTGGCTTCTCTACATCCCTTATGGCTGCTAATGCGTCTTCAACATTCATGTACTTCTATGCTTTCAGGAGCATCTCTGCCATCGTCTTTAGAGGATTCTTCGCGAGTGAAGCCACGAGCTCTCTGGATCTCAGTCCCGCTTTGAAGGTCTTCAGCTGCACCTTGTCGTCAGCTTCGTCTACCTCCAAGGTCTCCCGAGTGAAGCATTTCACGTACGACCTCAGGGTTTCATTCTCTCCCTGCCTAATGGTGAGTAGGTGGTCCGCTGGCCTTTTAGGACATTGCCCCCCAATGAAGTGACGCAAGAAGGCGTTGCTAAACTACTCGAAGTTGTCAATGGATGATGTTGGCAACTTTGTGAACCATTCCTTTGCAGCTCCTTTGAGAGTGGTGGGGAAGGAACGACATAGTATCTCGTCAGGGGGCTGTTGAAGGCCTAACGTCGTTTTGAAGGTATTAAGGTGATCCTGAGGGTCCTTAAGCCCGTCGAATGGCTCAAGTTGAGGCAGATGAAATTTCGACGGCATTGGACATTCAAGGACTGCTATAGTGAAAGGCGAATCTGTGGCCCTTACCATTCTATCAACGCTCCGGTCCGTTTTCTCCTTGATGGCATTCCTCAACTCGTCCATCTCTTTCCTTATCTCTTGAAGAAGATTTGAATTCTATTCGTTTGGAGTAGTAGGTCTTTGATCATTACTTCTTCTATGGTTGTCTCCCTCATCCTCCGGGTTGCCCTTGGATCGATTCTCCTCTTGTTGAAGCCGTAGCTTTATTTCCTGATTTTGTCTAGTAAGTTCTTCAACGGCGGCCGCAAAAGCTTGGACTTGCTGAGTCAAGGCTGCGGAATCTTGATTGGACTCCATCTAAATATAGAAGTTGATGGAAACTGCGTTTTCGAATATGAATACGAAAATGTGTTCCCCACAGACGGCGCCAAACTGATGAAGCGTAAGTTCGTCAGTTAGAGTGGGCAGATGGAACCGATCCCCAGTCTGTGTGAATGTATCCTCAAAGATGGTCATCGGTGTGGTGCCTGCCATAATGTCTCCGATGCCAAAGTCAGTACAAAGGAGCCCTTTGTAAGTTAAAACAGAATCGTAGAACAACAGTAAAATTATCTGAGTATTTCTTGTACCTTGTGTTGACATATTGTGAGGGCCTTATATATGTTTTTACAGCTTCTAGCCGTTGGGGTAGTTATGGTGGCCTTAATGTCCATCTTGGTAACGTTTTATGCTTTGTAATGTGACTTCAATGTGCTCTAACGGTTCATACAGCTGGCTCTGTAACCGCTCCGGGTGTAATTGGCCGCATTGAATGGCCTGGTTGCCTTCGTCAGTGATGTGGGTATTTGTTTAGCTCGTCTGAGGATGTCCTCGTCTGTATTGTTGAGATTGTCTCTGGGAGATGAATTTGTCAGTCCTGTCACTTGACTTTTCAATAAAGATAGAACTTCAAGTTTTAGTTCAGATCGTAATCCACGAGAATAGAGCAACTAGTGATATATGTAATATGCATAGAATATGACTTTGAATTGTAAGATATGCCTTTATTTCTAGAATTTTAAGAAATATAATTCAATAAGATTTTATTTAGCAAAAACTTTGCTACAATATGACATCCTTTAATTTCATATCTTTTTAGTGATGTTACTTGTGAGATCTGGGGTTTGAATTATATTAGGTGACTTGTTTTTTAGACTTAATTTTAATTAATAATTTAGGCATGCTTATTTTTATCAATTTTCATATTTATTTTATGAACTCTTAAACTTATTTTGATAAATTTTAAATTTTTTTATATAACTATACTATTGGACCAATGACCCAACAAAATATGAAGAAGATGTATTATCTTCTTCTTCTTCTTCTTTTTTTTTTTTTTTGGGTGCAGTCCTCCCCATTTCCCTTCCCTCGCCAAAGGGAATCAAAATAAAAATAGGGTAAAAGTTGTCCTAAGAAGCATTAATATTGTAAATGCTTGCGTTTTCATATCATTATTACCAAAAGCACTTGTTAAGAGCATTAGCATCTTGCATGTAAAAAATATCTCATTTTACCATCTCAAAAGTTATTTTATATATTATACCATACCATTTTACAATACACCCAACATCCCATATTTTATTTTTACATACAACACATTAAAATAATATAAATTACACAATAAATTAATATAAAAAATCTATCTCTCTTCTCTCTTCATCTCTGTTCTCTATCTAAATTATGTCTTTCCGTTTTTCTCTCTTTCACATCCACCCACCACCAACCCAAACCTAGAACAACCACCCACCAATACACGCCTTGCTGCAACTTTGAAAAAAACTTTGATTTTTTTCTTCTCTCCTATGCCAATTAATACTCACAAACAAGTCTTAAAACAATGAGGATTTAACGCCATAGATTTGTGCACTTAGCCATATGTAGAAAGAAAGAAAGAGTAGAGAAAAATTCAACCATACCCACTGGCAAGCAACCCAACCACCACCCACACGCCCGACCCACGAACGACGCTAGAAAAATTCAACTATCGTTGCAATAAAATCTCTGTTAGGACATTTTTGATTCACTTGTTAGGAACATATGTCACTATTTTATGTAATTGGCTAATCCTTTGACAAAACACACTTTACTTATATTTGGGTAGATCTAGGATGTATTTAATACTTCAAGAAATTTTTTTTAAAGATCAAGTGTTGAAGCCATGCAAGTCTATCCAAGTTTCAAGCCAAGAAAGTGCCTGTCATTAAAGCTCGACAGCTAGCTTGATGGCTAGCCATCTGTCGAGGTTTAAAAAGCTGATCAGCCCGGTGGCTCGACAGCAGCTCGACAACTAGGCATCTGCCGAGGTTTATGAAAAACAGGGTTTTAGTTCTGTTTTGACTCCAATCCTTGGTTATGTGTTTGGGTTTTCTTTTCTCACAACCCTAGTCATATAAAAGAATTATTTTAAAGGCTGTCAAAGAAGACCGGAGATAGAGTTTTGCCCCAGTTCATCATTCTTGTGAAGAAGTTGCTGTGTTTGTACACCGTAGGGTTTTGTGACCAAGCATCTTCTTGATCTTCATCGTCTAGATGAGCTGAAGAACTTTGCAGCCAACAAACTTCTCTAGTTGGTGATTGAAGTTTGGGATCCGCGCAATTGGTTAGTCATGTACTGGGAGCCGTGCATTACAAGGAGAGATTGTCACTATAGAACAAGTCCAATTGGGTATTGGGGTAAGGGTTCAACTGTAGATTGGTATAAGGTATTGGGATTCCTTTACTTGTAACCGCTTATTGTGATAATAGTGGATTCTCGAGAGTGGTGACCTTAAAATTACCTGGTGGGGTTTTTGCTGTGTTGGTTTTCCCCATTCGTAAACAAATCACTGTGTCAATTTATTTTCCGCTGCATACTTAGTTTAATTGGTGATTTATTTGTGCTACCACGCGTTTGCATGTTAATTTGATTAATTAATAAATTTGGCTAATTAATCAATTAATTCATCATAAGGGGTCAATACGTTTTTGGCCTATCAATCTCATCAATAAACCCTAAACAAAAAATTAGCAATAAACCTAAAAAAAAATAGCAGTCATAAAAATTCAAAGATAAAAAAAACCTAGCCACCACAAATTCAGCCACCCATGGCCTTTGCATGGCCAAAACAAAGACCAAACAGTTTGTGGATCTCGAAGCTCTGGCCATGGAGGTCATGGAGCTCGAAGCTCTGGCCATAAAGGCCATAGAGCTTTGGCTCAATGAGTTGGGTGAGATTAGAAAAAGAGAGGGGTGGGTTTGGATTCAGGGGGAGGGACCACCATGATGAAACTAAGAAAATTAACCCAGCTGACCCATGAGGTGAGAAAGAGTGCTCGGCAGAGGCATAGGAGAGAAAGAGAGAGGCTTGGTGAGATGAGCTATGACGAGAGAGAGAGAGAGAGAGAGAGAGAGAGAGGATGAGAGACTGTGAGGAGAGTGAAAAGGAGGCTGATATTTTAGATTAGAATATATTATAATTTTTACAACCTTGCTATGGTACCATCATAAATTTATGATGGTATTGTAGTATAATTGTAAAAACTTTTAGAATTGAGAGATCGGGTAATAAGGGGTTTTGGGGCTTTGATACTAAAACATACCAACATATGGCATTTGAGAGACCGGATGCTTGCTCTAAGGTGAGAACTTTCAAGTTTTTGACCTAACAAACACATTGGCACATCGCCACTAAAATTACTTCAAAAAAAGAAGGAACGAGATTTAGTAACACAAAACGACGTCGGGCCCAATCGAGCTCCTAATGTTACAAATTGAAATTACAACTACAGTGGCCACCCTCACACTCATGCACTGCCTCTGGTACACCAAATTTTACATCCCTCTAGAAAACTAGAGTCTCTTGACTAGACTAGAGGAGACTCTCAAAGCATTCCCATCTGGAAATGACATCCTATCATATTTTGCCATCCCAAAAAACTACTTTATCAATTATACCATACCATTTTATAACACACCCAACATCCCAACTTTTATTTTCCTATACAATATATTAAAATAATATAAATTATACAATAAAATATTAAACAAAATTTCTATCTCTCTCTCATTTCTATCCCTGCCTCTCCCTCACTTTCTCAACAACCAAACAAACAATCACCACCACACCACCACTGCCCTCTGCTGACCAAACCCACCAAAACCGAAAACCAAACAAAAAACAAAAAACAAAAAACAAAACCCATCAAATACCCCCAAAGACCCAGTAAACCTATAGCAAAAACAACCAAACAACCCACTACCCACCACGCCACCACCATGCCCACCACGCCACCATTGCCCTTTGCTCACCAAACCCACTGGAACCAAAAACCCAAAAAAAAAAAACAAAACCCACCAAATACCCAGCAAACCCATAGCAAAAACAACCAAATAACCCATTACCCACCACGCCACCACCACTCCCCACCATGCCAACCCAACCAACCAATCCAAATCCAACCCAAACCCCATTAGAACCCAAAATACCAATCCATAGGAATCCAAAATCCAACCCATCCAAACCCAAAAGACAAAAATTAATAGCAAAAAAATCAAACAAACCCATTGGAATCCGCTGTGCCCACGCCGATTTGGCCATGCCATGACCACTTCATTTTCTTCCACGCCAGGCCCACGCTGATCTTCGCCACGCCGTGACCACTTCGATCTCCACCACGCTGGGACTACATCGACTCCACCACGCCGTGACCACTCCAAATCCAACCCAACTCCGGTGGCGAGCTTGAACGAGAGAGAGATGTGAGCAAGGGAGTGAGAAGTGAAGTAACAGATAATCAAAGAAAAAAATAAAGGAAAGGAAGAAAAGAAAGAAGCAATGGCTAACAGAGGCAGAGAAAAAAGAATATAAAATTTATCCAAGTTGCTAAAGTACCATCATACATTTACGATGGTATTGTAGCACAATGCCAACAAAATTTACAATTTTACAAGTTTAGCATCTCAGCTGTTGAGTACTTTCGAAGCTTAATACTAAAATATGCTTACATATGGCATTTGCAAGCCCAGTTGTGAATGCTCTCATTGCGCCACTGGGAACAAAACCCACTCACACTTGCACTCTCTCCACACTCCAAAATTGTGTTTTTACTTTCTATCACTGAAAAATAAATAAATAAATAAATAAACCACCTCTACTTCCCATTTTCAACCCACATTGGAGCCAAAACAGGAGCAAATTATTGCCCACATTCCGTCATTGTAAACCAAATGCTTATCATCATTCCGTTCTCTCCACAATAGACACGGTGGAGTCCAAATCTTCTGTCCCACTTTTCCTGCTCCACTCTATACTTCACCAATAAATACTTGTCACGTGTTCACCTAATTAATTAAATACTACTATAAATTAATAACTGTAGTATTAATAAGGCAATAATGATAGTGTTTAATTAATTAGGTGAACACGTGGCAAGTATTTATTGGTGGAGTATAGAGTGGAGCAGGAAAAGTGGGACAGAAGATTTGGACTTATAAACTTAAGCCCACACTTACATTCTCAATTTTAATAGCCACCTTTTTTAGGTGTTTTAATATTTACATTACAGTGAAATTTTTTTTTTTGGTAGTAATTACTATTTGATTCATGTTAAAACTGTGTTCACTGTTCTAAAGTTTTGAAATTGGCCTTTGTTCTAAAATTGGTATTTGTTCTAAAATGTTTACCAATTTTAGAACAAAGGGTCCGGTTGTGAGGCAAGGGAGTGAGAACGAGGGTCTAGTTAAATGCCTAGCTTAGGACCACAATTTCATGGGTAAAGTTAATGGCAAATAAAATCTGAAAGTGCATGTATTGTTTAGTCTTGAGTCTTGACCGACTAGGACTTTGATGGTCTATTGGGTGATGAAGAGTAGCGTAAGATAAATGAGTAATAAAGGTCATACACTTCTTATTACACATTCACCGTATCCACACTGTCACATAACTGAAATCATGTTTTTAAAACATGATTTTATAATTTTAATTGAAATCATGTTTCACAGTGTGAATGGATTGTGCAACAAAGTGAGTGTGTAATAAGATTTTCTGAAGATATATGAGAATGTTTTTATGTTTTATTTTTGATTAGTAAATAAATTAAATATTATTTCACACTTGTTTACATCTATTATTTTACACATATATCCCTAATTGATGTGGAAATTTACACATTTTAAAAAGTGGGAAAAAGTGTAGATATTTAAAACATAAAAATAGATGTGAAAAAATGGATGTAAAAATGTGGATGTTAGAGAGTAAAAGCCCCAATAAATATATAATGTTGGTACTTGGTATAGCATTGTAAAGAACTACTTTGTATCGCCAAGTAAGATATAAGAGAAGTTTCCTATATTGTCTATATTTGTTTGAAGAATTAAGAAATATATGTACTTGTTTAAATTCTATAAAGCAGAATAAACTCATCTGAAAGACTAAAAGTTGGATATTAATGGTCTACAAAGCAAGGGAAAATATGTGTGCGTGTGAATATATGTATTTGGAAAAAATGCAAAACTGACTCTCTAACTTTCAATCTTTTTCATATTAGTCCTCTAACTTTTAGTTTTGTCGTTTCAGTCTTCTAACTTTCAATTTTTGTAAATGCAGGACTCCGTTAGAACTCAGTTAGAGGCTGCTGTTAATTGAGCCAAAACGATGTCGTTTTGGCTTTTTTTTTATAATAAATTTCAGAATTTAAAGAAAAAAAAGGAAAATATGTTAAAAAAAACACAAAACACAAAGTCACAAACACAACAATGGTCTCATCAGATCAAAACCTCTTTCACTACAGCCTCCTAACTCTGTACCTCATAGGGCCCCCAACCTTCATCTCCCTCAGGTTCCTCCAAGCCCCATATGGCAAACACAACCGTCCTGGTTGGGGTCCCACCATGTCCCCCTTTCTTTTCCACTATTTCCATAGAACTTGCATATACCCACTTCGCCTTCACAACAACAACAATGAGAGTAAGACCAACAATGGCAGCTTCCCAGTGTCAGTGGCAATGATGGCTTTTGTGTTCAATCTTTTGAATGCTTACTTACACGCCAGATGGGTGTCTCAGTATAGGGATTATAAAGGTGATGGGTGGTTCTGGTTGAGGTTTTTTGTTGGGTTGGTGGTGTTTTTAGGTGGCATGGGAGTGAATATTTGGTCAAATAGAGTTTTGGTGGCTCAACTGATTCAAGTGATGGAGTTCTGATGGAGTTCTGAATCGGTTTCTTTGTTTTGATTTCAATGGAAGGGGAACGTCATTCCCCTTAAATGTTTTCTTCTTGTTCTTTTTTTTTTTTTTCTTTCTTTTTTACAAAGTTTCCTTTTTTTCTTTAAATTCCGAAATTTATTTAAATAAAAAAGAGCCAAAACGACGACATTTTGGCTTAATTAACGGCAGCCTTAACTGAGTTCTAACGGAGTCTTGCATTCACAAAAATTGAAAGTTAGAAAATTGAAATGACAAAACTGAAAATTAAAGAACTGAAATGAAAAAGACTGAAAGTTATAGGGTTAGTTTTACATTTTTGCCTAAGTATTTTTGTATTCCTTTATGGCTTCATAGAGTTCTACAGTTCATAGGTACACTAAAAAAAAAAAAAGAATCGTGGCTTGCAGAAACTAGGAAAAAAAATAAATAAATAAAAAAGTCAATGGTCAATGGAGTTGCATAAATTGTGGCTTGCCATAATTTTTTTTTCTCCAGTTTCAGCAAGCCGCAATTTTTTTTTCTTTTTTTTTTTCTCCCCTACATTCTCTGCAACTCAATTGCCATAATTCTTTCTTCTTCTTTTTTTCTCTCCTCCATATTTTCAACAACTCCATTGCCTTAATTCTTTTTTATCCTTCTCCTCTCCCCTACAATTTTAGCAACTCTATTGTCATAATTCTTTTTTTTTTTTTTCTCTCTCTCTCTTTTTTTCGGCACTCCTCTAATTTGGGCACCTTGCATTTTAGGTAGGAATTTCGGTAACTACATCACTGAAATTCAATTGTCTCTCTCTCCTACCATCACACCATTTCTCTCTCCTCTCTCATACTTCTTCTTAGAATTTCGGCAACATTATTGACTAAATTTGTTTCTCCCCTCATTTTTCCAAATAAGTTTGAAGAATGCCATATCACAAATAAACTTCATTTTCTTACAATATTCAGCCAAAAGACTCTTAATTTATCAATTTACATTGATCTACATGAATCCGTACCATCCTTGTACATATCCCATACCAGATGTTATTTAAACAATTGATAATTCAAAATTTTTATTTTGTTTCTTTGTTAGGTATAGAGATTAACATCTGTTACCGGATGTTGCTTTTTTTTTTTTTAATTGAAAAATTGGGAGAGAGAGAGAGAGAGAGAGAGTAGGTGTTGATGGTGAACTAAAAATCGAACTATCTCCAGTTTGTCCATAGAGTCGTCCAAGACCAGAAAGGTAGTCCAAGACCAAAAGGGTCGTCCAAGACCAGAAAGGTAGTCCAAAACCTGAAGAGTCGTCCAAAACCAGAAGGGTCGTCCAAAACCAGAAGGGTCGTCAATGATCAAAAAGGTCGTCCAAAACCTGAAGGGTCGTTCAAGACCAGAAAGGTCGTCCAAGACCAGAAGCGTCGTCCATGACCAGAAAGGTCGTCCAAAACCTGAAGGGTCGTCTAAGACCAGAAGGGTCGTCCATGACCAGAAAGTTCGTCCAAGACCAGATGGGTCGTCTATGACTAGAAAGGTCATCCAAGACCAAAAAGGTCATCCAGGACCAAAAGGGTTGTCCAAGACCAGAAAGGTTGTCCAAGACCAAAAGGGTCGTCCAAGATCGGAAAGGTCGTCCAAGACTAGAAGGGTCGTCCAGGACCGGAAGGCTCGTCCAAGACCAGAAGGGTCGTCTAGCTCACGAAGTGACCTGGACGATCTCCTAACACTTAGGAAATTTCTAGAAATGGATTTACCTACGTAAGTTTGAGATTTGAACCATATGGTACTATTTTGTAACGCGAACAAGATCCTTATTTATCTCCATAACTTCTTAATAAGTACTTAACTTCCAATGGCAGTTATAGAAGATAAGATTGAACATTCTAACTTCTATAGCAGTTGTGGAAGCTAAGTCTGAGCCTTCTAACTTCCACAAATATTGGGGAAGTTACTAAACAAGTAACCGCTCCAAGGCTCTTTATATAAGGACTCATCCACATCAAATTGAAGTAAGTTTCCACTACTCCTAAAGTTGGAATTCTTGAGTTCTAGAGGGAAAACTAACTTAAGCATCAAAGGGTTCTTGGCCAATTCACCCCGGTCACCTTTGATCTTGTGTTTCTTTTTTCAGGCATTCCAAGCAACCATTAGCCCATTGAAGCCCGGAGCATTCAGCCTACTGATTTTCTGTGCATCATCAGTTGGCGTTGTCTGTGGGAAAGTTAAATTTGTATTTTGCAATTTATCTTTCTTAGACAAAAGGCTGTATGGTCCGGACAAGGTCAATGGCCACTAGTTTAGGCCACCAGGAGAGTGGGAATGATTCCAGCCACCCCAATGCTCACCAGTTAGCACCTGTCATGCAACTGCCTTTCGTCCCTGGTCAGAATCAAGAACTGACCAGGGAGATCAACCAAAGGAGGCAACGTCATGAATGGTGCGCGAAAGGGCAAGCTTAGAGTCAAGAAGTTAGAGAAGGAGAAAATGTTATTCCCCTTTCATAGCTTCCATCAATAGTTATCCCCTACCTTCCAAGTTCAAGATGCCTTCCTTGGATTCATATGATGGAATGCGCAACCCGTGTGATCACATTGCAACCTTCAAGACCACAATGCACCTTCAAGGAGTTCCAAATAAGATAATGTGTAGGGCCTTCCCAACCACCCTTAAGAGGCTAGCATGAGTGTGGATCAGTAAAATATCTCTGAATACTGTTGATTCTTTCGAGGAGTTGAATAAGTTGTTCGTCAACAACTTTATTGGAGGACAAAGGAATAAATGCTCCTAGTCCAGCCTGTTGACTAAAGAACAAGGAGAACATGAGAGCTTGCGGTCCTTCATCACTCGCTTCAACAGGGAAGCCCTGATGGTAGATGAGATGGATGACAAGTTGCTGTTGGTAGCCTTCCACAATGGAGTTAGTTTGGATGTATTCATCCATAAGTTTTATGATCGGGAACCACAAACCATGGCTGAACTCGTCCGTTTAGCCCAAAGCTTTATGAATGCAGAGGATGCAATCATTGCCAAGAAGAGGAAGAGAGCAGAGCGAATGGAAGCTGATCTCCCACGCCATCCTGACCAAGGCCCTCATCCAAAAAAGGCCCAGACGGGAGAGAAGAAAAACAACAGGAAGGCAAGTTTGTCTTTAAGAAGGAGTCAGCACTACACGCTCTTGAATGTTCCACTTGATCAAGTGCTTATGCAAATCAAGGATGACCCATCCTTGAAGTGGCCAGAGAAGATGAAGGGAGATCCTAATAAGCATAATAAGAACAAGTATTGCCACTTCCACAGGGACCACGAGCATGACACGGACGAGTGTTATGTCTTAAAGTAGCAGATAAAGAATCTTATCAGGCATGGAAAGTTGAGGAATTTTCTTGGACGAGATCATAAAGACGAGAAGTTGAAAAGAAAGGTAGAAGAACCATCACGGCCCCCACTTGGAGAAATAAGAGTTATTGTAGGAGGAACTTCAGCAGGGCAATCTTCAAAGTCAAGAAAGACATACCTGAAAGTGATGCAGAATGTCCAACTCTCTGGACGACCACAAGGACGAGGGGGGCAGACGAGGAGAATGAAGAGAAACTTCGTCTTAACCTCGATCTAATAGATGAGGTAAGGATGGATGCAGAGGAGAGGACAGCAAGATATAAAAATCTTATGGCTAGACAATATGATGCAATGGTGAAACCTAGGTGTTTCAACATTAGGGATCTCGTTCTAAAAAGGGTCTCTTTGGCAACCAGAAACCCGACTCATGGAAAATTGGGGCCTAACTGGGAAAGACCCTACAGGGTTGTCAATTGCAAAAGACAAGAATCATACTACTTGGAAGCCCTGGATGGACTAAAGCTGGAGCACCATTGGAATGTTGAACATCTAAGAAGATAGTATCAGTGAAGGATCAGCTTGGACGAGCATCATCATGGACGAAGTTGGAGTTATGTGTTACTTCCCTCATTTTTATTTATGTTTATTGCTAGTACTACATGTTTTTAATATTTTAATTCCCTAAAAAGTGTATTAGTTTCCAACTTTTGTGCTATCTGTGGACGAATTTCTGATGGACGAAGTCATGGACTTAGTCTATTTGTACATAAGTCTTTTTAATTCCCTAAAGGCACTAGCTTCTAAGCATGTGCCATGCTTGTGGACGATGTTTATGTTGTGTATATACAGTTTGGATTCCAAAAGTATATAATGTTGTGTGAATTCCTAATTTTCATGTTGTTTTCATTCAAACTAATCCACAAGAAGGCTAAAAGCCCAAGACGAGTAAAATCTCTGGACGTAAGGATGTAACGTCTATAAGCTTTCCTTAAAATAAGGATAAAGTAAAGAAAAATAAACCTAAGGTATATTTGTCTAATCAATGGATGAGGTAAAACCTAAGGTATATTCATCTAACCAATGGACGAGGAAAAACTTGCACGTAAAAATATTCAAAATCCATGGATGAATTTGACCAGCCAAACAATCCAATCTTTGGACGAGTAAATGCTGGTAACGTCTTGCCTAAAGACTAGTAAAGGACCGTCCAGCCTATGGACGAGGGATAATGCAAGCTATAAGTCAAATCTAAGGATGAATAAAGCTAGCAAAAGAAATACCATTCATAGACGAGTTATACTTGTAAAATTTAAAGAATGGTAAAAGTGTTGAACATAAAAATTTATTCTAACATGGATGAGCTAAATGCCTTCATGAATGGACAGACCACACTTAAAAACCATAAAAACAACATGGACGATGTAAACAAAGGAAATTCGTTCATATAGTTAAGACGAGATAAAATGTCTTATAAGTGGACGAACCACACTTAAAACCATAGAAATAACATGGACGATGTAAACAAGGGAAAATTCGTTCATACATAAAGAATATAACATGTTCAACACCAAATGAAGAATGAAAATGGAAGTAAATATTCATTCATAAAACATAAAAAGGGTAGACGACCATCATCCAAAAACCCTTAAAATTGTGCATGCCAATAAAGGTAGTTGTATCTATTATCATACATCCATACATTTGGACGAGAAGATTGTAATTAGATAAAACTTAAAATAAGCCCAAAAAAAAAGGGCACCATGAACAATATATAAAAACAAAGTTAAATTGAAGATTACTTTGATAAACCACTGGGAGCATCCCCAGACTTTGGATCATCCTTGGAAGGCTCAGTAGAGTTATCGTCCATGATATTTACATCCTTAGAGCTCGTCTGAAGCAAAGAACTCTCAGCAGCAGTTGGAACCTTGAAGACATTAAAGTCCATCTCAGGATAGGCTTCCTTAGCAACAAAGTGAAAGTCCACGTAACTAGCAGCATATTGCTCGTCCAGATGCCTAGTGAACTCGTCAGACGTTTTGAAGGCTTTGATTACTTCGTCCATTGCTTTCTCTAAGGACGAGGATAACTCTTGGCATTTTCGCTCAAGGTGACCAACACGAGTCTCCTTAAGCTCCTCAACTTGATTCCCCAGCTCCTTCTCTACTACTTGAAGACAAGTAAGCTCCTCGCCAAGCCTAATCCTCCCTCCCTTTTTTAGACGAAGCTCATCCTCCAGCTCATTCTTTTTGGCCAGAACCTTAACATTGTCACTCAACTCCCTGGCCTGCTAGGACGCAGCATAAAACTTTGTCATCGCTTGACATAGGAATGGACGAGGAAGAGTTATAAATTTTCTCTTTAAAAAAAAAAAAAAATCAACAAAGAAAATGCATGGCCTTCGTCCAACACCAAGATAGGAGAAGCCTCAACAAGAGTTGAAGGATGAGTCTTGTGAGGAGGTCTACCAGCAAAAGGATGAAGAGCTTCAGTCTAGACTACTGAAGGAGGAACTTCAGAAGAGACCAAGTTCACAGCTAGTCCATCTAGGTATGTCGTCGCATCTTTGGATTTGGGGGCCTTGTGCGAAAGGGTCTTAGAAGGAGGCTTGTTAGCTCTAACCTTCTTCAGATGTCGACGACTAGGAAGGTTTCCAAGGTCCACATCTCTAGAGATACCCTTTCTCTTCCCAACATGAGATTGGACGATGGGGCTCTAGACGACCAAAGGAACTGGTTTGTCCTAGAGGACATGGACTTCCTCCTCCTCCTTAGTCCCACTAGCAACATTCTTACCCTTGTTCTCCTTCATGATGACTAGCCCTATACTGGAGAAAGCATGAAGAATTAGACAACTAAAAAAAAAAAAAAAAAAATTTTGAAAGACGACTCATACTTCAATGAGTAGTCTCCTCGTGAATGAGATTCTCCTTAGTGGGCTCAAGATGACGCAGCGTTGCCAAATTATGGAAGGACCTATTAGGATAACTACGAGCCCTTTCTATAGTCGTCTAAGTGTGGATGAGTAACAGCTACATGAATGAGAAGAATTGTTAGACAAGGAAAAGAGCAAATGAAAAGACGAAGTAAACTTCAAAGAAAACATACCCTCAAAATGAAGACGACCTAGAGCACTGGTAAAAGGAGGGAAGGGAGTTCTATTTACATAAATTGGGTCCCCAGCCCAATTTCCAAAGACGAAGAAAAATTTTGTCTTCCGTAACCTATCAGAAGAACTACGACCCCTAATCAACTATAGATGACATTCTCCTCCTCATCTTGAGAAGGAGTCTTGGATGATTCAACCCTTTTTGACGAGCTAGCTCTAGAACTGGAAGTTACCCTCCGCCTCATCTCTTCCTGGAAGACCTCCAAAGGAACTCCAGGAGCCCTAGATGAATAATGCTCGTCTTGGGAACTAAAGCTACTACTACTACTCTCGGTGCTACCGCTACTACCATTGGACTCGTCCTGATACTCGTCTATCTCTCTCACAGTACTACCACTAGATGAAGACATGATAGGAAAAATACAGAATTTTCTAAGGCAAACCTAAGGACAAAGAAAAAGAAGTACCTGACGAAATCCTAAGGACGAGGATGACTAGACGAGGCTCCTAGAAGAGATGGTAGAGGAAAATATTAGAAAAATGAGAGGGCAAGAGAGAGATTGTACCTATTTATAGGCTTTAAGTCAACGGGTTGATGTGGACCAACCAGAAGCTGACATGTGGCAATCTCCTCGGTAAACGAATCAACATAATACGTTGACCAATGAGATCATGATACATAGCACAATCTGAGGTGTTGAAAATCAACCACAACAGTGACACCACGTGGCATGCCAATTAACTAATGAAACATCGACATGTGCCAAAAAGGAACAGTGAACAAGAATTTTGCTACAGTGACCAAGACGACTCATGGACAAAGGGGGCAACTGATGGTGAACTAAAAATCGGACTATCTCCAATTCGTCCATAGATTCGTCCAAGACCAGAAGGGTCGTCCAAGACCAGAAGGGTCGTCCAAGACCAGAAAGGTTGACCAAGACCAGAAGGGTCGTCCAAGAACCAAAGGGTTGTCCAAGACCAGAAAGGTCATCCAAGACTCGAAGGGTCGTCCAAGACCAGAAGGGTCGTCCAAGACCAGAAAGGTCGTCCGAGACCGGAAGGGTCGTCCATAAACAGAAAGGATCGTCTAAGACCAGAAAGGGTCGTCCAAAACCAGAAAGTTCGTCCAAGACCAAAAAGGTTGTCCAAGACCAGAAAGGTCGTCAAAGACTAGAAGGGTCGTCCAAGACCAGAAGGGTCGTCTAGCTCACGAAGTGACCTGGACAATCTCCTAACACTTAGGAAATTTCTAGAAATGGATTTACCTACGTAAGTTTGAGATTCAGGACCATGTGGTACTATTTTGTAACACGAACAAGATCCTTATTTATCGCCATAACTTCTTAATAAGTACTTAACTTCTAATGGCAGTTATAGAAGATAAGATTGAACATTCTAACTTCTATAGCAATTGTGGAAGCTAAGTATGAACCTTCTAACTTCCACAAATATTGGGGAAGTTACTAAACAAGTAACCGCTCCAAGGCTCTCTATATAAGGATTCATCCACATCAAATCGAAGTAAGTTTCCACTACTCCTAAAGTTGGAATTCTTGAGTTCTAGAGGGAAAACTAACTTAAGCATCAGAAGGTTCTTGGCCGGTTCACCCCGGTCACCTTTGATCTTGTGTTTCTTTCTTTTCAGGCCTTCCAAGCAACCATTAGCCCATTGAAGCCCGGAGCATTCAGCCTACTGATTTTCTGTGCATCATCAGGTGTTATGTAAGGATAAATATGGAGATATGGTAGTTACAAGTCAATCAAGAAGAGGTGAAAGAATCTAAGATTGAATTAAATGCAATCACATAAAAAGACTTTTTTTTTTAATAAACAGTAATACTTATTAGAATATACACGAAAATTTTAATATTAGTGTTTTAAACCGGCTTTATAAAAAGACTTAAAAATAAAAAACTTATAAAATTGATGGATTGGGTTCCATTCACTGAACTTACTGATGACCAATTGTTCATTTGGATTTGGCCTTACCTACTTAGGTTATATAACATATTCTCTTTTTATATAGTATGACATAATTATTAAACCTGACTCGACTCAATGAATGAACTAGTAACCCAATGAACTACTGCTTAAACTGATCCAATTGTTTAATTGGACCACTTATACAATTGAACTGATTAAACCTAGTAAGACCCAATGGTTTTCTTGCAACCTGTGCAAGCTAAACGAGGTGTTATGATTCATCCACTTTTGTAATTTTGAATTAAATTACATTTATGGGTTCATTGTATTACCCTTGTTTGAATTTAAAGTATAATGAAAACAATAATTTTATAATGACATTGATGCTTGACTTATCAATAAAGATAGAGCTTCAACTTTTAGTTTAGATCATAATCCATGGGAATAGAGCAATCAGTGAGATATGAAATATGCATAGAATATGACTTTGAATGGTAAGATTTTCCTTTATTTCTAGAATTTTAAGAAATATAATGCAATTAGATTTTATTTAGCCAAAGCTTTGCTACAATATGACATCCTTTAATTTCATATTTTTTTAGTGATGTTACTTGTGAGATTTAGGGTTTGAATTATAATAAGTGGCTTATTTTTTAGACTTAATTTTAATTAATTAATAATTTAGGCATGCTTATTTTGATCAATTTTCATATTTATTTTATGAACTCTTAAACTTATTTATATAACTACTGTAAATGCTTGCATTATCATTTCATTATTACCAAAAACATTTGTTAAGGCGAGAACTTTCGGGTTTTTGACCTAACAAACACATCGCCACTAAAATAATTACTTCAAAAAAAGAAGGCGCAGGATTTAGTAACACAAAACGACGTCGGGCCCAATCGAGCTCCTGATGTTACAAATTGAAATTACAACTACAGTGGACGCCCTCACACTCCACACGCTACCTCTGGTACGAGAAAATTCTGGGTGAGACGGGCTTACAAGCCCATTGTCTCACCTAATACCTTCTCCTCTGGTACACCCAACTTTTACATCCCACTATAAAAAAAAAAAAAACTAGAGTCTCTAGACTAGGGGTCTAGACTAGAGGAGACTCTCTAACTGCGCCACTCTCTCCACACTCCGATATTGTGTTTTTACTTTCTATCGCTGAAAAAAAAAAAAAAAAAAAAAAACAAACACCTCTTCTTCCCATTTTCAAATCACATTGGGGCCAAAAACAGGAGCAAATTACTGACCACATTCCGTCATTGTAAACCAAATGCTTATCATCATTCCGTTCTCTCCACAATAGATACGGTAAACTTAAGCCCACGCTTACATTCTCAATTTTAATGCCACCTTTTTTAGGTGTTTTAATATTTACATTACAGTGAAATTTATTTTTTTGTAGTAATTACTGTTGAATTCGTGTTAAAACTGTGTTCACTGTTCTAAAGTTTTGAAATTAGCCTTTGTTCTAAAATGTTTTCCAATATTACTGTTTAATACGGCCGGGTCCGGTTGTGGGGCAAGGGAGTGAGAGTGAGGGTCTGGACCATATTAAATGCCTAGCTTAGGACCACAGTTTCATGGGTAAAGTTGATGGCAAATAAAATCTGAAAGTGCATGTATTGTTTTTAGTCTTGACTGACTAGGGCTTTTGATGTTCTACTGGGTGATGAAAAGAGTTGGACACACACACACACACTCACCGTATACACACTGTCGCATGACTGAAATCGTGTTTTTAAAACATGATTTCACAGTTTGAACTAAAATCATGTTTCACAGTGTGTACGGAGTATGCATGCAATAGAGAGATTGTGTAATAAGATTTTCTGAAGATATATGAAAATGTTTTTATGTTTTTGTTTTTCGATCAATAAATAGGCTAAATATTCTTTCACACTTGTTTACATCTATTATTTTACACATATATCCACAATTGATGTGGAAATGTACACATTTTAAAAAGCAGGAAAAAAAAAAATGTACACATTTAAAACATAATAGTGGATGTGAAAAAATGGATGTGAAAATGTGGATTTACTATTTAGAGAATAAAAGCCCTAATAAATATAAGAGAATGTTGGTATAGCACCAAGTAAGATATAAGAGAATTTTCCTATATTGTCTATTTTTGTTTGAAGAATTAAGAAACATATGTACTTATTTAAACTCTATAAAGCAGAATTAACTCATCTGAAAGACTAAAATTTGGATATTAGTGGTCTACAAAGCAAGGGAAAATATGTGTATGTGTGTGTGAATTATATGTATTTTTGTATTCATTTATGGCTTCATAGAGTTCTATAGTTCATAGGTAAACCAACTTAGACCCATTTTTTAAATGAAGCTGCCCTTTTACTTGGTTGAACATATTCCATTTCTTCATTCATTAAAATATTGCATTCAATGAGCCCTGAGGAGTGATTTTTAGATAGCCTAGTTGCATTTTGCTGCATTTTGATTATTATTAATCATGATAGTAATCAAAGTCAATAAAACATTAAAAACTATAGAAGATATTTGTAATGTGATGCTTCTAGACAGGAAAAAATAATAGTTTAATTTTACTTATTTTTAGGTGTTTTAGCAGGCTTTTGTGACTTTTAACAAAGTTGATGCAAGGCATGGGCTCGGAAGGTGAAGATGGAACTCCTGGAAGCTCAGTCCAACCACCATTTGATAACCAGCATTTTTTGCTCAATTTCATCATGAGCACTTACTTTGGTCCTGATGTCAAGTCTGATAACCCAAGGTGCTCAGCACTTCAAAAATTAAATGAAGGTTTAGCAACATATACGTTGAGCGATCTCGGCCCTTCATATGTCAGCATTTCTCTATTGGAGAGCTTATATTACTATGTCCTGAGGAAAGCTAGTCCTAGCCTCGTCTTAAAACCAAATATGTTGCATGTGTACCTAAAGGGAACCCTTCCTTCCCCAAGCTCAGGATTGATAGAAGAAAGTAAGCAGTTCACTAGTCTTTTCCCTTTGAATCTTCATAAACAGATATGGTTCCCTGCAAGCTTCAGGATTGTGAAGGGAATTGTTCTTATTTGTGATCCTATTACATCATATATGAAAGAGGAGGATCTGGAAAGGTTCAGATCTTTAGCTGGTATTGATAATTTGAAAATAGACATAAATGAAGCCCTATGTTACAAGCACGAGTACCAAGCTGGCAACGATGGTGAGCAGAATTGCATGAATGGTAGTGTGGAGAAAGCTGCAAAATACACTGCCAATGGAAATGGTAATTCATCAACAAGATTTCGACAAAAATACATGAGAAGGCACCGCAATGATCCTCTGTCAACGCCAGCATTTCCCCATGTAGTTCCTGTGTCAAAACATCAAAGTAAAAGAGGAACTTACGGGAGGACTTGTAAATTGGATGGACCTGTTGTGATGCCTCTTCTCTCTATTCCAAATGTAGAAGATTGTAACTCGCATACTTCTATTGTTTTGAGTGGGACCGCTAGAAAGGGGAAAATTGGACCACCTATTGGTGCTGTGGACATTGGCATCAGCAAAGCTGCATATTTATTCCGAGTTGCTCTACCGGGAGTTAAGAAGGATTTTTGTATGATTGTTTCCTTTCCCCATTTCTCTTCAATTCTTCATGCTAATATTTGATATTTAGTACATTGGTAATTGATAAGTCTTACACTTATGGACATGCTCACTATATAACATATATCAGTTGGCTGCTCTCTGTTTCTGCATGCTTCCATTTGCATATGGTTGCTCTGTTAAATTACAAATCCTTGTGTTCATATTGCTGAGCACCTCTATACTGGGCCATAGAGATGTCCTGTGAAAGACCTCAGAAGCTGAGGATTGGCCTTTTTGGTTCAAGGCCATAAATGTTTGCAGAGGCTGCATTCTAAATCAGTCATAGACTCATAGTGTATTCTGGTCAGTGATGCTTATAATCTGTACTGATGTGTGTTGTAAAGTGTTTATCCATATTAGTGAATAGAAAATATTTTCTTGTAAGCTGTATCGCTTTTAGTTCATCTATCATGTCGTTGGGTTCATCTGCTTGTGTGGCCCCTGTATCCTTTGAGTTTTTCTGACATAGAAATTGGTAGTTAGTCTTGTATTTTGTGACAATGCCCCAAGGGTTTAAGTCTCTTCTTGTGCCTTGAGCACAGACTCACTTGTCTCTCATCCGCACACTTGCCTAAAAAAAGAGAGTTGAAAATCTATTGCTGACATCCATTCATGGGGTAGATCTGTATGTCCCTCCTGTTTCTCAGCATTGTTAGGTATTATTAAACATAATACAAATACTTTTTTCCCTATTTGGATTATTGATCATAGTGACATGTTTACTGCTGTATCAATACAGAGATATGCTTACCTGATGAATCTTAATTTCAAATTTTTTCTTTCCTTTCCTTCACAGAATTTCTCAGATTTGCTAATAAAAAACAAAGTATTGCACATAAGATGACATTAGATCCTAGATAAGTAAAGACTTCCTGCTTGCTAGACAGATAATCTAGATCCATAAAAGTGGTTTTTGGAGTATGTCCATGTGCTAAAGACCGCACATTCTGGAATAAGCAGCAGACCATGTTCCTATCTCTGCATATGGGCACATGATGTACTACCCTTATTCCCAGGTAAATTACGGTAGAAACGAATCCGCTTGGAGGGTATACAATTTTCTTTTCTGCTTGAACCCTCTAATTATGCACTGTGAGCATGCGTCGTGTGTATCATTCATAGAGCTTAGTTTGGCCCTATAGGTTATGTTTCAGTAATTAGTAATTTATTAAGAAAATAAAAAGTCATATGGGCATCATTCAAGTATACAGGAACAGTTCAATAATCTGACAATATTTTACAAATTCAATGCAATTCACGGTTCTTGAGAATGGAACTATATCGTGCATGTTTTTGTAACACATGCTTGCTTCAGTGTCTCAGCAAATCCAACTATCTTGCTTCAACTTGTTGCTTTCCTTTCCTGGTTTCATGCTATTCTTCAAAAGTGGCATGCTCTTTTCTGAACTTCCTCAAGTTGATATCATTTATTGTTGCAGGCCCATTCAGCTGTGAGATTGAATCTAACGGCAAGGTTCATCTCCGAGGGTCAACAGCTGGTGGAAGAACTATAAAGAAACGGTCGCGTGTTTTTGAGATGGAATTCCAGCAATTATGCCCACCTGGACCATTCACGCTCTCTTTCAGTCTTCCAGGACCTGTTGATCCGAGGCTGTTTGCTCCTAACTTCAGATCTGATGGCATTTTCGAAGCTGTTGTTCTAAAACATGAGTGATGCCTTGGCTTTTTAAGTAGATGGTCAGTTCTGGAATCATAAACAATGGAGTACAGCCCTTGTTGTAGGATGTTCTGGAGTAGAATTGGCTCATGTGGTTCCTATGCTATTTAACTGTCCATAGTGCGATAAAGCGTAATGGAGGAAGGACTAACCCTGGTGTTCGGATTTTGAATGTCATGTCTGATTACTGATGGTCTGCTAATAGCTGGCAAAGATGCAGAGAAACATTTGCATGTAAGTAAAGCAAAATATGGAGATTAACTGCTGAAAATGTGTACAATGCCTACTGTAGCTAATTTGCAATTTATGTGCTGCAACTTTGCAATTTTGCATACTACTATTTGTGTGTTTACTGTTTTATGCGGGTTCTTTGGGGAGAGCTATACATCTGCTGCTAATTGGAGGAACTATAGTCCACTATTGTTCGGATGTAGCTTTATTCCAGTTCAAGCTTGATAGACGGGCTTTTCCTGTGACACCTCGTACCTAAAAAAAAAAAATGATAATTTCAATGTGAAGATTTGATTTTTCAGGAATTTAAAAGTGTACATGGTGTTATGTTAAGTAAAATTAATTATCGTACTTAATTTGACTGGGGATTTTAAATCATGTAGTAAGTATATCAGGAATTTAATGGAAATTAAATTTTCGCCAGGAAATGACCATATATCAATTTCAAAACAAATGAGGATGATTTTGATTCGCATACTGTGACATCTGTTAATTCTCAATTATCTAATTAAACAATCTTGTTGTTGCACTTAGCTAAATGGTAGTCTTTAAGTCGAGTCAACAACTATCATAAAATTCCAAAATGGGCAGACTGTTTTGAATCGAAATAGTCCTTGCCCTATGTGAGTTTTCTTCCTCTGAAGAGGGAATGGGGTGGGGACAGGTGAGTTCTTTGCCTCGAAGTACCGGGGGTTGGTTAAGAACAGATTTTGTTTGTCCCTCCCAGCCTCCCTCTAGTGTGTGTGTAAAGTGCCATGGTGCAGACTATTTTTAAGGCTAGGCTTGGTTGTATGAAGCCCAGCATTTACCCTCTCACACCTCACAAGAACTTGTACTTGTAGAGTGACTATTATATCAAGAATGCGTAGTGGTAGAAAGAGATAGGTTGATGGCTCTAAATTGTGTTAAAGGGAATGAAAGAGTTTCAATTCTTCAAGAATACTTTCTTGGAAACAAAGCTCTTAAGCTTATTCAAAATGTTATTATTCCAAAAACTACTATACTTTAACTTTACTATAGTGAGGCTATTTATAAATGCATAGCCTTGGTTTGATTTAGTCTCTATGAGCTCTAACTAACTCAAACTATTCATAAAATAAATTGTGAATCAGATTACAATAATGTCTCTAACTAACTTGACTTCTATCTTATCCAATTTAGTTTGTTACAAAAAGACTAATTATTACAATTACAAGTGGTAAGTTAAAAGCTACTACATCACATTGATTTGTATTATTGCTCGTTAAAAATAATGAATTATATATTTGAGTATAATCGTTTTAATTTGACCTACACTGAGGGGAAAGAGGTTACATGCCATAATTTAAAAAGTTTCAAGTGCTCCTAGTGTTTCCTTATGAAAACGTCATGCCATAGATTATATGCTAAACGGTAGCCGTTTAAGCAAAATAGAATCTTTTTTGTTTTTTAAGTTTTTACACACAACAATGTGGATCAAATCAAGCCGTTACATAAAAGAAAATCAAAATCCTAACCAGTCATGGCCGTAAAAGGGAGTCCTCGAGAAACTCACATATTTGGACTCACTCGCTCACTCTCTTCCCGCCCAAATGGAAGAGGAGAGACGAACGATGACGTGGCACTCTCCGATTTGCAAATGACTGTTCTTCACTAACCCCCTGCATTTTTTCTCTCCTCTAAAAAGAACCAAACACACTCCCCTCACAGTGTGAAAGAAAGAGAGGCACCGCTCCGAAACGCCGTCGTTTCCCTCCCGGCAAATTTTCCGGTAATTACAATCCTTCATATCTGGTTCTTCGATCTTACTATTTACTTATATATCATGTCCTGCTTTATATTTTGATTTTGATTTTGATTTTTGATTTTTGATTTTTTAAATTAAACTTAGGGTTTCTGTTAAAGCAAGCTAACTCTAACTTTTTTTTTTTGCTAAACCAAGCTAACTATAAAATATTTGGGGGTAATTGTGGTGTGTTTGGATGGTAAGATTTGGGTGCATGGTTCTGGATTTGGATTTGGGTGATTAAAATCTAAATATCTTGTTTGGATAGTTTGCAAACGGTCAAGGATTTGTATTTGACAAATCCGTTAAGTTCCTTGAATTTGAAATAACTTTTTTAACCTATAGAATTTTAGAAATCCGTATGACATACTTAAATATTTGGATTTGGAATTAAGACATTTCAAATCCATCACTTTAAAATTCAAATCCAAATTCAAGTATCCAAACGCAACCTTAATAATTGCAAGGGCTAATGTGTCGGTGTTGTTAAAACCGTTAACTGCCCGATCTTGAAGGAAATGGTGTTGATATTTTTGACATTGATTCATTATACAAACACTATTCTTAAATTGTATCACACAAACAATTTTGTGTTTACATAACATTGAATTAGGATAATTTAATATTCCCTGTACTTTTGGATCTCTGCCTTTTGGATATATTTTAATTGAAGCATATACTTGGTTATGCATTTTTATAAAACACTGAATAATTACGTAAAAATGATATGTTTAAACTTTTATGTCGACTTATAAAAAAAAAAAAATTCTGTGACTAGAATATTACCATATTTTCCAATAATAATTGTTTTCAAATTTACTATTTTAAAACTTTTAAGAAATTGAAACAACTTAGTTAAAATTTGAACTTACAAACTTTGTGCAATTGCAATATTCATTGTAGCTAATAGGCCAAAAAAATATATATTACTAACTTTTTTTTTTCCTTATATGTTGCGTTACTGACACCGAAATTTTCACATAAAATTTCATTTGCTCTCTCACACACTCTCACTTTGGGCCCACCACAAAACAAAGGGTGAAAGAAATTATGTGAAGAAGTTGGTGACAATTTTAGTGGTTATAGAATTATATTTTGAGAATGTGCACTTCAATCAAGCACGTGCTTGGGCTTCGCGCTTTGCACCTAGACTTTAAAAGACTTTCATGCTTAAGTGCACTTGATGCTTTTACCAAAGTGGTAATGAATTCTACCTCAAAATCACTCCCCCTCCTTTTTAAGAAAGAAATGGGTACATGTGTAACTTATTGATTTAAGCAAAAAAAGGTTTAAATTATTAATTTAGCCAAACTTCTTCTTGGTATCTTAATTATTAATTCTGTCAATTCGGTAGCTTAACTATTGAGATGTCAATTTTGTCTTTCAACTTTTAGAGGTAATTAGAGAAGATCTTAACATTACATATGTAACTAGAGAAGAGCTTAATTAGGATTTCTTGGGCCTTTTTAGAGTTATAAGAAGTGATCATGTTAGTAATGACATAAAAAATGATTGTTACTTTCTGTCCATTTAATGCCTAACCGAACCTCCTTGTCATGCAATCCAATGAGTAAATTGGCTTGATTTCTTTTTATCTTATTTGGTAAATAAGGAAGCAATTATGGATGTACCTTTTGCTCTATAGCATCCACATGTCAGTAGAAGAATGACATGAAATTTATGTAATTTAAGTACCAAAATGTGACTTTGCTAGAGTTCGGCACTGCCTGAATGATTTGAGATTTGGTCATTGGGACTCATTTTGTACCCCTCTCCTCTCAATGCTGTTCTCTTTGGCCCAATTCAGGGAAATAAGAGAGAGAGAGAACTATAACACAATTAACTTGGGACGTTTGTATCTGTGGGATGTCTATAGCTTATCAATCAAGCCTAATAGCTAGAATATTCTTGACCTCACTTTTGGTGATATATCACAGTGCTTTAAGTATCTGATAGCTGGAATCCTCTTGACGTCACCAGAGTTGGTAAAAGCGTCAAGCACACTTGAGTGTATAGGCCTCTTGGAGGCTAGCACCAAGTGCATCCGCACATCTAATTGAAGTAAAGCGCACATTTTTCAAATATAATATAGAGTAACCTCTAATTTTTATATATATATATATATATATATAAACTTTAATAAAAAGATACATAGAGAAGATGGACCCCTATTGTAGGGACATCTTTCAAATTGACATTGATATGGAACCCTATTATAGAGAGGATGGTGCGTTGGTTGGTTGGAAGAGACTTTACTTGTCGAAAGGGGGGAGGATGATGCTTTTGGAATAGCACTTTGCTGACTTTACATACTTATTATTTATTCTTCCTTATTATCCCAACTAGGGTGGCAAAAAGGATTGCGAGATTATAGAGGAACTTCTTGTTGGGAGATGTGGCAGAGGAGTTAAAACATCATTTGGTAGGATGGGATACAGTGTGTACTCCTGTTGCTCAGGAAGGTTGATTATTAGGAAACTTGCAACTTTTAACCAAGCTTTGTTGGGGAAGTGGCTTTGGTGCCCTGGGGGTTGAGGAAACAAATTTATGGAGGTGTGTGGTTGAGTGGATTGGTTGGAGTTCAAAACCTGTTTGAGGAACTCATGGATGTGGTTTTTGGAAGAGCACTAGAGTGGGGTGGGATAAATTTATACAGTACATATATTTTGATGTAGGCATTGGTAGTCGGATTGAGTCTTAGCATGACTGTTGATGGGGCGTTAATACTGCAGATAGGAATCATTTGTTGTTGATGTAGTGAAGAGATGGTGGATCATCTGACTTATCCAAAAAAAAAAAAAAAAGAGAGATGGTGGATCATCTGTTATTACATTGCACTGCCACGTTTGAGTTGTGGAATTTTGTTGTTTGATCATTTGGGATTCAATAGGTGTTACCGAAAGAGGTCATTGATTTGCTGTTTGGATGGAGAAACTAGCTAGTCAGTGTTCATCAAAGATTTGGAACTTAGTTCCATTATGCTTGATGTGGGTTATTTGATGTGGATGTAATTGGCATATATTCGAGGATGCAGAAAGTACTGGGACCTTTATTAGAGATTTTACTACTTCTTTATGTCCATTGTTTATGAACTAGTATTTTTCATTAAATTATCACTTATATATATATATATATATATATTAAAAACAAAAAGATAAATAACATATAATAATAAAGTTTATAAACTCAATATAGTAATAACAGTTGTTAATGGACGATAGTGTAATAATCTAGTCTGAGAAAATATAAACATAAAATTTCTATATAATCCTCTTTTGTTTTATAATAATATATGACCTTGATAGATATGATCATATAAAGTATTTGATTTGATCAAAATATATTCAAAAGGGAAAGACCAAAAAGCATAAGAATAGTAAATTATCCATGTTCATGTCTCTTGATACGTAAACAACAAATTGTTTGTGTAATATAACACCAAGAATAGTTTTTGTATATTACATCAATGTCCATCTCATATCCTTCAAGATCGAGCAGTTATTTTAATGGTCCATATATTTTTCAGCAAAAAAATAGAAAAACACACGTAGGTGTGACTTTTGGCTTCTTCAAAAAGTTGTGGAAAAGCATGCTTGAGGTCTTGAATTTTGAGCTTTTACAACACTGGAACTTACTGCTGGTGAATTTTATATCTGAAATGTTTAGGTGCTTTCTGTATTAGCTATTTATCAAGATGCAGGAATGCAGAGTTTCTAAAACTGGATTTTCCTCCCTAATATTCCAATATTTCATATATTTGGAAAGTCTATGGTTGAGCTGTCTCTGGCACCCATACATGATGGGTAAAATAGTGAAATTTTATACATGTTAAATTTTTCAAATTATTTAGCATCTTGTGGCTTGTCTAAGGCTAGTTATTTCTTTACATGGTATCTTCTTCAAGTTACTTATGAAATGAATTGCAAAGCTGTACTCTCTATTTGTTTGTTTTTTTTTAATGAGCTAGTACTTTTCATTAACGAATAACATAATTACAAGTGCCAAGAGTCTTATAGCTTAGTGGCATTACTTGGTTTCCTTTATAAGGAGACAAGGGTTTGAATTCACCACACACAACACCCCCCCACCCCCCCCCCCCCCCCCCCCCCCCCCACTTGTTGTAACAATTGGATTGAAAAAAATAAAAAAGAACACAATTACATGCAAGTCATGCAGCTTAATTGGCTACTAACACAAGCACTGACAAGACATCAGACAGACCTGCACCACTCAGAACAAAAGAAAAAACCCTCTCAACGTGAGCAACTAAAGAAAAAACTAAATTACTTTTTTCCAGAGGCTTTTTTGCTAAGGACTGACAAAGGACTATCCTGCTAACAACGTAAGGCTCAATTCATGACTAAATTGCTGAAGTTCTCTCTTGTTTTTACTTGAGCTTTGACTTCCAACTTGATAGCAGAATTTGGGCATGTGGAAATGGATTTGAATGATTAAATTTCAAATACTTTGTTTGGATAGTTTTGAAAGATCAAGGAGTTGGATTTGACCAAATCCACCAAGGATTTTAAACCTTTAAAATCCTTGGATTTGAAATGACATCTAAAATCAATGGATTTGAAATCAAGGCATTCCAAATCTTTTGATTTAAAATCCTAATCCAAATTCAAGTTTCCGAATGCAACCTAACCTAAGATCAACTATGATTTTACTTGACCACCAGAGTCCTTGCATTTTTTTGATACCGAACAGGATACAGAGTAGCTCCTCAAGCAAGCCTGTAAAGAACAGCTTTTAGGCTTTTCCCTTTCAAGATCTTTAAAAACCATTCAACAAATTTCTCCCATCCAGTTTCAAGCCTGCTTATCAGACTGCACCTCATAGCCTCCTTCCATAATCTTTTTGTGAATGCACATTCAAAATACAGATGATTCCTGCTTTCCAGCCTTCTACAATAAGCAGATGCTGTATAACCATTGTACCCCCATTGGAGTAATCTGTCTTTAGTAGTCGATGCATCATCATTGTACACATGCTGTCTAGGAAATGCAGTATTTCCAAATGATCTTCCACCATTTGTCCTCTGGAAGTTGGAATCTGATAGCATATCCAGTGTCTGCACTAGAATAATTACCTGACTTGGAAGGGATCCAAATGGGCTTACCTTTTTCATCAATTTCAACTATAGGAAGCTTGCTTTGGATGGATACCTGAACTTCTAATCTTGCAGGCTTCCAGTGCCAGTCCTTACCTTGCAGAACACTCAAGACAATGGTCTCGAAACTATTCGCTACATCATAAACAGCCCTGTAACCTGTTCTCTCTATTTGTTAGTGTTTATTATGGGCACGTCTTTTGGACTTTGCAAGTGTTTACTAGAATAACTCATCCTTATAAACAAGGAAAACAATATTCTTTTTATCCTTACATGTTCTATATTTGTCTGGAAATTTTAGAATTTTCTATTTTCGTCATTGAAAATTTAAGATGTTACCCATTTTGCTAAATTTTTTTGTCAACATGTAACAATATATGTATTTTAGGGACGAAAATAAAACCTAAACGATATTTCAGGGACGAAAAAGATATAGTTTAGGTTGTATTTTTATCCATAGAAGATCATCTAGGTTTTTTTTTAATCCCTGAAACTTAAACAAGAGTAAACGGAAGAGAAGAATGTGGAACATTTTTATATTATGTTTATTGAAAGGGCAGTGATACAAAACAAAACAAGCCCACAACAGACTAGGTTTCTTCTTCCTCCAAAACCACCAACAACTTAGGGAGAGGAGAGGGTGGGTTTTTTTTTTTTTTTTGGGGGGGGGGGGGGGGGTGGGGAGCCCAAGAAAGAATTCAAAAAAGCCCATCTGCCCAACACACGGGCTGCTCTGTTACCCATGATCTAACCAAAAGAACAACTTACAAAATCTTTAGCTAACATTTTCAGGGACAGAAATGGAACTTTTTAAATTTAAGGACGAAAATACAGCTTGGGCTATATTTAGGGATGAAAAAACCTGGGGGGACAAATCCTTATTCCTACTTTCAACAGGCTTCTTTCCTTTTTTTTCAGCCTGTAAATTTTGGCCTCGCCGTTTCAGAGGTGAGGTAAGATCTTCTCCATATAGGCAGTGGACAGTTTTGCTGTTTATACTGTTTATAAAATATTTTAGCCCAGAAGAAAAAAGAATAAATTTTTTTGTTCATGTCATATTTTTTATTGGCGAATAATTTCTTGTACATATATTTGTCAAAATTAATATGTATTCACAAAGTTCCCTCTGGACTTGTTTTATTAAGCGCATAGTAACCTGTGATTGGAAGCAGAAGCAACTTTTTGCCATTTAACATATATCACACGCTTATCTCTTCCTGTTTTTTTCATCGTGATTGTGCACATAATTCACTATAAGTTTCGTTGGTTGCTTTTGTATTGTCTGAAGGTGGGCCTTGAGAAGAGCTCAAAACAGAGCAGCTACAATAGGCAGCATGGATGGGCAAGATTTTGCAGATCGTTCACAACTGAAGCCAGCTATTGTTTTAACTGGAACAGCAAAGGAAGGTAGTGCTGCACCTCCTATTGGTCTTGTTGACATTGGTGTTAGTGATGGTGCCTACCTATTTCGAGTTGCACTTCCTGGTGTCCGAAAGGATCAATGTAAGTTTACTCCATTTTCATTATTTATGCATGGAATTCGTGCTTGTTTTTTTGCAATGGAATTGAGCCAGGTGCACAAATGACATTTGTAGATTTCATCTCTCATCAATTTTCCTTTTTCTTTTTTTGTGAGGGGGGGGGGGGGGTGGTGGTGGTAAGTTCCTCAGCAAAAGCAAAATTAAAACTCACTGGTGTCTATTATAACTGCTGCATGGCATGAACTTGGGTTTCCTTTTAAAATAGTAAAAAGATAGAGATGAAAACTGGATTATGTTTACTCTAGCAGGTAAGGTAAAATGTGAGATCCAACGTGACGGGAAGGTTCACATAGAAGGAGTGATAACAGGTGTAGGAGTTCCGAAAGACTCATCAGCTGTATTCCAGATGAAAGTCCAGCAACTATGCCCACCTGGACCATTTTCTATTTCCTTTAATCTGCCTGGACCTGTAGACCCCCGATTGTCTTCTCCAACTTTTCGGCCTGATGGCATCCTAGAAGTGGTAGTTATGAAACGCAGAACTCCTCCAACAGATGGTGGGTTACCTCCTCATTGAGCTTTATGCAAAGAGCTTTTTTCTAAGAATGCCAGAGGAAGATATATAATATTGTTTTTTTGTGTGTACAATATCAAATATTGAAGAATTGCAAATGTAGACACCTAATTTTGTATTGATTAATTGTCCTTAAATCCTCAAATTCATTATGATGATTATTGAGAAATGTTGGCTGCAAATGTTGCAAATTTTGGTAATAATGCATTCTCTAATCCAACATAATTGTAGTTTGGTTTTTAAGAAAGATGGCAAAAATGAAATTTGCTCTAAGAAAACAGTTTTTTTTTTTTTTTTTTTGGGTAGAAATTGGCCCATGTTTTCTTTTCTTTTCATCAGAAATTGTGGAATTTTGAGATGAAACTAATATAGTAGTATAATTTTGAAGCAGACATAGGAGTATTTGTATGGATACTAAGTTGTAGTATTTTATACGTAAAATATGTGCTAAGCTGACATAAGTGTAGTTTCGTTTTTAAGTAAGATGCCAGAAATGAAATTTGCTCCAAGAAGGCGAATTTTGTAGAAATTGACCTATATGTTTTCTTTTCATCGTGTACTCAGAAAGTGTGGAATTTATCTTTTCATCATCTTTCGTTTCTAAGAAAGATTCCACACTTTTTTTAAGTGGAATTTTGAGATGAAACTAATATATTATCATTTTAAAACATGCATACGAGGCTTTGTATGGGTGCTAATTTGACCTGTTTTACAAATAAAATATGTGAAATATGAACCTTTGAAAGTTCTTTTGCACATTAAGAGTTTTATAGTTGATCATACAGTTTCTGATATTTTCAACCAATATTTTTAGGATTCCAATCTCTTATTTTTTATTGTTGCAAGAATTGAATTCTAAAAAAAAAAAAAAAAAAAAAAAAAGAAGCTACTTTGCACAAAAATGGACAGATGTCCAACCCATGAAATTATAGTATTTAACTTTAGCACAAGCCCGTATTTGTAGACTTTTATACCCAAATTGAATTATATCACTTGATTCATTAAATCTTTTAAATAAGTCACATAACTATTAGAGTAGATCATAATCATATAACTACAAGTGTGCTTAGATCGATATGTCACATAAAAGGTTGGAAGAACTTTTCTCTAAATCGATTCGAATGAAAACTTCGTCATTTTTATAGCTACCTGTAGGGTCGGTTTTTGTAGCCCAAGCCCATAAGTTCTGGAATATGAGCCCAACACACCCAAAATAATAAATTTGTAGAACGTGGGTGAAAGAACTGGGCCGGATATGAATTAAACGAGAGTTGGTGGTAGTATAGGCAGATAATCTAACATGCAATCACGTAAAAACCACGAAGGACTAAAGGTCCGAAGAGGAATTTTATTGAATGTTCTTAGGTTACAGATTCCAGAGCTACAGTAAAGTGATTTTTTGTTCTTCTTCCTCTTTTTCTTCGATCCCTACCCCCTTCTCTATCATGAGCTCTCCTTCTTTATATAACCTCTTTTCTAATCATCCTAACCCTCCATTTGTCCTCCATCAGCTAACATACTTGAGTGTAGGTCACATCAAACATCTTCTTTACCTTCTTGGGAGTGGCGGTAGGTGAAGTTGCACTGTTCAGGGGTCTTCTCCACATAAATGCGGTCAGAGAAGATGCTGCAGGGCATTAAATGCGGTGGTGGCAGCTTTTCCTTGAGATATTTTTTCATCCTTATCATCCCCAGGAGTGCCCAGAGCTTATCTTTGCCACCAACATTGCCAGGATGGGCATTCGGGCCTTCTGTAAGTTTATTTGATCAGAACTATTCGTATCCGAGGAGTAAAACCTATTTGGACAAAGGGTGACCTCTTCGGATTATGCTTTTCAGCCATCTTCGGGTTCGTTGCCCTCAGGTGAACACTATCTCAGCCCATTACTACTCTTCGGACGTAAGATAATCTAAAGAACAGGGCCCCAGACCCAATTGGTATATCTGGGCTTTTATCCCCCACACTACCCATCAAAAAATAGTTTTTATTTTATTTTTGTTATAGTTGTACTCTTTTTGGAAAATAATTTAGACCATTATATAATATATTATTCTCAAATAATCTAAACCATCTATTTTATGATTTTTTGTGAGCAAGGAGAAACCTTAAAATTATTTGTTGAAATTTGGTTAATGTATGATTGTATTTAAAGGAAAGTGAGATTTTAAAAAACTGTACATAAGCAAATAAGCAAAAAATAAAAAACTAAAACTGGTGTCAAACAAGTGCTTTGGGGGCAAGGGTTAATGAACTAAGTTATTAACTTATTATGGTAATATAATGGTGGAATTCTTAAAATTTAAAATTTATATATCGTATTGTATTAGAGAAAATTTTTGATTTAATTTGAGGATGAAATATCTTAGTACAAATTAGTGTCAACATCCTGTTTCAAAGTTAGCGCTTAATTTAACACATTACATGTGTGTGTGTAAAATAATTTTAAATAATTCCATTTAAATCATTATTATATAAAATTAGATTCATAAAATCTTATTCAGAAGATTTTATTCTTCAATATTAAAAAAAATTACAAAAATACGTATTGTGGGGAATGAGTTAAGTACAAGAGGCCCATGGGCCCAAAGGCCATAAGAATAAGAATAAGGAAAGGGAAGCAATAGGTCTAGCCTAAGACAGTTGCAGAAGGAACAATCCAAGCACCGAGGGAGAGGGAGGAGAAATCGAAGGACCTTTATGGGTAATAAGGTCCGATCTACCAAAGGATCCCTCTCTCATTAGGCATATGGCTGAGGAGAATCTTATTCTCGGCCCGTGATCAAGAATACCATCTAATTGAGGGATAACTAAGTACTAGAAAACCATTAGAGAAATACAGCTGATGAACTAGGGAATGTCGTGCCTAAAAACCCAACCTTTACATTTGTATTAAATGATTATACTTACCATTCAGATTACAATTTACATCAAACGACCCGTTAGAATAGTGTTCTCCACCCACTTACTTCCTCAAAAGAAGGAAAGATACCTTTGATAGGATAAGTATCATCCTCCCCATTCTCTCATCACACAAATGATTGGAGAGAGAAAGTTCCAATTAGTATAAATAGAAATATTAGAAAGAGAAAAAAGTCTAAAGTGTAAATCCTAACTTTTAAGAATCTTCATTAGTCAGGCCGAAGGGAATATAAGGATATTTGCACAATCTAATTAGCCTTTAATTTAATCTTTTGTGTGGTTCTTACATTGTGAATTCCCCTTCTCATAACTTAGAAATTAATTGTAACAATCATTTTACTTTTCTTTCATATTTTGACTCATATACACATGATTTTGTTTTGGCTGAATCAATCTGAGCCTTAAAGCATAGCAGGGTCAAAACAACCTGATATTTTAACCAATATGTTTTAAGGGGTCAAGTGGCATTGAATTATTGACCGAAGGGAAATTTTTTGGCCGGTTTGGTAAGCAAAAATATTTGATGCTCAAAAAACCTCGATTTGAGTCTTTGTTTTCTTGTAGTTTTTTTTTGAGAAATTGTTTTCTTGTAGTTGAAAGCCACAGGTGTCAGCTTGATCACGTTGACAGCGGCTTTTGCTCTCGATATTGATGAAAAGTTACATTTGGTATAGCACGACAACAGTGAAAGTTTCTGTAGTCCCACACCGAAGAATGAGAGAAGCCAGGAGTGAAGGCTGAGCTATAAAACTAGAACTGTGACTCTAACCAAGTCATACCTTTCTCGGCCTTTTGGCTAAGATCAAGTGTAGTATCTGTTCTTATCAGTTTAATATCTGATATGTGGCCCATTGGGTCACACGATATTAAATTTATTTCTTGAGGGGGAAGGCCCATCACAGTAGCTTGCTACTGGGCTCCTCAAGCGTCGCCTATGCGTTCCACTACTGCACGGGCCTGGCGCACCCCACCAAGTCTAACTCAAAGTTTGTTCTTGTCTTTTCTTGTTGATTTTAGGAAGGGGTAAAAAAAACAAAAATGATGACTTAATCCTTTCATATATATTTGTGTCGAAATCACCACAAATATATATTTGTGTCGAAATCATAATTCATTATTAGTTATTTACTGGTCCTTAAGCCATGTGATGCAAAATAGTTAAATAAAAATTAAAAGTACTTATTTTGCTTAAAGATTTATGACTTAACTTAAAAAAAAAATGTATGACTTGAAAATGAATGAAAATAAGTAATTTTTTGTTAATGTTTAGAAAAATTCTTTATTTTTTCATATTATTGGTTCCATATAATACATTCTAGTGTGGGCTATTCTAAGATCATGATTTCAAATAATACTCAACTGCAATTAAATCTACTATCCACCATCGATCTAATTTATGTTATCTTGATAGTAAATCTACAAAATACATTCTCATATCCTTAGAACTTGCCACATAATTATTATTATCAATATATAATATAAAATCGAAAATTTTGACTTTTTGAGACTTATGTTAGAATTAAAAAAATAATTATAATTTTTTTTAATTAGACCTCTGTTAATGGTCATTTTCGCGACAAATTTTATGGCTCGACGGAATGACTAAGCCCAATTGCTTAGCAAGTCCGAATAATGTATTTTTGTCAATGTATTCTGCTTCGTTACATGGCCCGAGCCCATGCGAATGGTTGGGGAATTGAGTAGGAATGGTTTTGGTGGGTGTGGGTTAGTTCCCATTGGACCTTTTTACATAGGCCCGACCTGTACATGCCACGAAGTGGGCCAAGGACGCTGGGGGCATCTAGGGCCCATGAAGGAGGTCCAATGTCAGAAATTTCCACCCCAGACTTTACTCCATGCTCTGTGTGACTGTGCCCTTTATTTTCAGCTTAACTCTATTTTCCCACACCAAGGCAGCTGACTCTAAGAAAAAGCTGAGTAGCCTAGCCCACTCAGCCACCCAAATGTGGTCTTCAAGGCCTACAAAGACCAGAGATAGTAGCTGTAAGGAGGAAATAACTTTGTTTCCAAAATCATGCAAAAAGCAACCAAAACCTTTCCCTAAGCATAAAATATAATGCACCAAGTCATAGAAATAGCATCTGAAAGGTCCAAGGACTTCCTCCCACCTAAAAACTGGTCACAAGCATCCCCTAGAGCTTGATATAAATATGTATCACCAGCCCACAAGAGGGGCAACGTTTTTCCCTACAAAAAACCCAAAACTTTGACACAAAAAGCCCAATCAGCTACCTAGTGTATGGGACGATTTGAAGGCCTGGGGGTGAAAATATTGATATAGGGGAACTCTCCCTCTCTTGCTCGGGACCTCCTTCGATTTCCTCCTCTGTGTGACTACGTGTTGAAATTTCTGACTCATGAAATATATAGTTTCTGCACTTTCTTGTGTTTTCATTTTTGTGTTGTTTTCTCTTTCCATAAAGCACCATTAGCCTTTGTGTACCTCACATCATGAATTTTGGGCTTGGCTCTCCAAATAACTGACGAATTTAACGAACCCAAGGGGAGTTTTGGGCTCATTTCTGTGATCTCGGCCCTTGTCGCAAAACGTCCCCGACATTTTGGCGACTCCGCTGGGGAGTCAAGCAGCTAAGGAAGGAGAAATCATGCCTCCCAAGTAAAAAAAAAAACCAACGTACGTCCCACACCGTTGCTCCATCTCAAGGGGTAGCCGCTGACGCTTCCTCTTTGAGGGAAGTACGTCTTGAGGAGGAGGTTGAACAAGCCCCTCAGCAAATGAAGGAACTATTTGAAATGATGCAAGGCATGCAGCGGAACCAGGATAACCTTGCTCAGGCTATCCAGCGCATTGAAGAATCCAACAAGGCTCGCGATAAGGAAAATCCACGGCGAGAGAGGCCCACGCTCGAAAAGGGACAAAATGAAAAGGTGGCGGATAATAGCGAAAAGACGAGGCAGGACAAAGCCAGTGACGCTCTCAATGCTAATAATGCTTCTCAATATGTCACGCTTGCTGACGTAGCAAAGCTCATTGAGAGGAAGTCAAGCAGCTGAAACAAGAGAAGTCATGTATCCAAAGATGCGAAACTAGCAAAAAGATGATGTTCTCACACCAACTTGTCGTTCTAAGATAAACCGTATGATACTTTGCCGCGCAAGAAGAGCATGGTGAAGTTGAGCTGGAATAAGTTTTATCCTTAGCTCATTGAGCTGCTGGAAATACTCCAAATCATGAGACGAGATCGTTCCAACCTCCAAAAACCACCCAAGAAGTGAAGGACGGAGGGAGAATCAACTTTCTTATTCAAAAAAAAATTTCTTCCACTCATCTTTATTATTATTATTTTTTAGCTATCATTATTATGGATGAATCATTATATATCTCTTGCTTTACATGATATTTGTGAAAATTTTTGTTGTAGCTTGAAAATGCAAAAATGGCGAGCCACAAATCCAACTGCAAAGGGAATGACGTTTCCAATCAATAATCAACAATGCAAAACTCTAAACATCAATTTCAAAACCAAGAACCCTTCACGCGCTGAGCATATGGGAGCCGCAGGTATTGACTCATTTTGGCGCAACAATAATTGCCCTTTCACAGCTGAATGTTTTTGGTGAACTTGCTAATGAAGTCTTCACCAAATAGCTAAAGGCCATAACTAAATGGCCTACCACAAGACGCTAGATGTGCCATATACCAAGCCTTGAGGTAGCGACATACCATACATCAAGTTGTATTGTCGCTGAGTTAGCGCCGAGCATATGGGGGCTGCCGCAAGTGATTAAATTACCCTTTGCAGCTAAATATTTTTGGTGTCACCGCTGAACGAAGTCTTCACCAAATAGCTAAAGGTCATAGCTAAATGGCTCATCGGAAGGCGTTAGATATTCCATATACCAAGCCTTGAGGTAGCGATATACCATACATCAAGTTGTATTGTTGCTGAGTTAGCACTGAGCATATGGGGCTGCCACGAGTGATTAAATTATTTTGGCACAACAACAATCGCTGCTATGTGCAACCCTTCGCAGCTAAATATTTTTGGTGTCATCGCTGAACGAAGTCTTCACCAAATAGCTAAAGGTCATAGCTAAATGGCCCATCGCAAGGCGTTAGATATTCCATATACCAAGCCTTGAGCTAAACATTTTTGGCATCACCGCTAAATGAAGTCTTCACCAAAGAGCTAAAGGCCATAGCTAAATGGCCTACCACAAGACACTAGATGTGCCATATACCAAGCCTTGAGGTAGCGACATACCATACATCAAGTTGTATTGTCGCTGAGTTAGCGCCGAGCATATGGGGGCTGCCGCAAGTGATTAAATTACCCTTTGCAGCTAAATATTTTTGGCGTCACCGCTGAACGAAGTCTTCACCAAATAGCTAAAGGTCATAGCTAAATGGCTCATCGGAAGGCGTTAGATATTCCATATACCAAGCCTTGAGGTAGCGATATACCATACATCAAGTTGTATTGTTGCTGAGTTAGCACTGAGCATATGGGGCTACCGCGAGTGATTAAATTATTTTGGCACAACAACAATCGCTGCTATGTGCAACCCTTCACAGCTAAATATTTTTGGCGTCACCGCTGAACGAAGTCTTCACCAAATAGCTAAAGGTCATAGCTAAATGGCCCATCGCAAGGTGTTAGATATTCCATATACCAAGCCTTGAGCTAAACATTTTTGGCATCACCGCTAAATGAAGTCTTCACCAAAGAGCTAAAGGCCATAGCTAAATGGCCCACCGTAAGGCGCTAAACATTCCATGCACCAAGCCTTGAGGTTGCGACACACCATACATCAAGTTTTTTAAGAAGTGACATTTCATAAGCCAAGTTTTGAAGTCATACGAGCGACATACTATCGTTTAAAGCACGCTTAAGCTAAGACTCTCAAGCACTCTCTTCGCTAATTCATTTTTTTATACATATCATTTAAACCATTTAATTTTTTCAAATTTTTAATCAAAATATTTTTTATAAGTCATTTATGCTACTTCGCTTGGCCATGACTATCGCTTATTGATATAAATCACATTTGCACTTAGGGTGAAATGGAAACCTTCTCGGAGCACCCAGCAACAAAGAAAATCCAAACTCAATTCCCTCTCACCGAAGCCGTGACACGCTCATGAACGCTAAGCTATGACGAGCTCATGCATCCAAAATCTTGGTTGATCCGTGCACTCCAAGCCATGGCATGTTCATATATCTCAAGTCATGACAAGCGCATGCATTCTAAGCCATGACAATGCCTTAATCCTTCTTGAATTTGAGATTATACGTGAAGAGGGAAGTTCAAACGTTGCCATCATCAAGAAAATTGTTCTTGTCACTTAATTCTTGCAATTGAAATCCGCGGCCAAGCCAACTAATAAGGAGAGTTCGCTCGCACCTTTAAAAAAATGCTTTGCTAGAGCTCGCTCTAAATATTGATGTCAAACAGCTCAAAAAAAATCACAAGCTGGTTGTTGAAAATCCATTCCAAAGATTTTCGAGTGGAATTTTAGTACAATGTGGAAACTTGGAATAAGCGGCATAGAGGCTAACGATAGAAATTGTTGTGCTAGAGATGCTACAACCCTACACTGATGTCTCTAATGCTTGGCCCATCATTATCTCAAAGTTTGAAGTCAAGAAAGTAAAGTGTGGAGCCGCTGTTTGCAGTACCATGTATTTTCGACAAAGAGGCTAACCAAAGCGTAAAAAAAAAAATTTGTTGTGTTGGGAATGAAGCAACCCTATATCGACATCTCCGATGCTTAGCTGATCATCGTCCCAAAATTAGAAGCCAAGTTAGCAAAGTATGGAGTCGCTATTTGCAGCACAACATATCCTCAACAAAGAAAAATCATGTTCTACCCTCTATATAGCAAATGGAAGGACCCCAATTTTCAGAACTTATCTTCAAGTAGTATTGAGAATACCAAGGGAGGAAGAAATGCCACCAAATAACTCTTGGCGATGGCATACAATTGGTTTGACATTACCAAATTCACTAAAAGTCACCGCACTTCCAAATGCACTCCAAGCTTGTACGCACACGCCTTATAAGCATTAGAGACATGAGCGCCTCATAGCCTTTTATACTTGGGGGCTTGATCTCATCGGACCTATCCATCCACCATTGAATAGGTACATTTGAGTCTTTACCACACTAAGTAATTCACTAAGTGGGTGGAAGAAATTCCACTCAAAGAAAAGTAATGGGAGTGGCCATAACCAACTCCATCAAAGAGCATATCATTCGTCACTTCGGCATCTCGCACAAGATCATAAGCGACAACAATATATCTCACTCATACTAATTTTCGGAGGCAAGCCCTATGAAACATTAGGAAACCGACGAACTATCATATTATCCAAGCATGGTGAGACCCCTACATGTCAAGGTGCAATGCCTTCAATAAGGTGGGGAAAGCCAACGCTTTCTTTTAATGAGAAATCTTGTGAAATGACAAGAAAACTAACAAATTATCACACGAGCCTCTACATGTGAAGGTAAAAAAAAAATACTCTCAATAAGGTAGGAAAAGCCAAACACATACTCTCTCAATGGTAAGCCCTATCAAATGGCTAGGAAGCCAATGAGACGTTTTATTATGGCGATACCCCTACTTGTAAGGGCACGACTAGCTCTCAACAAGGTAGGGAAGCCAATGCGTCCTCAAAGGAAATCCCTACCGAATGATTAGAAAGCCGACGAGATGTCATATCATTCATATGTGGCAAGACCCCTACTTGCGAGGATGCAATGCCCTCGACAAAGTAGGGAAAGCAAAAAATTTCTTAACGGCAAGCCTTACAAAGCAGTAGTGAAGCCAACATAATATCTTAAAATTCAAGCACGGTGATCCACTACATGCGGGGACATAGCCAGCCCTCAAAAGGATGAGAAAGCCGATGCATAAACCTTATAAAGCGGCAAGGAAGTCAATGAACTGTTAACCCATTGCCAAATGGTAATTCACTATGTGCAAGGATAATACTCCTCAAGAGAATGACAAAATTGTGCATTCTATAAGGCGTCAATACAAGCTTTATTCAAGCTGCTACCCGTGAGAACGCAATTAGCCTCTATGAAACGGTGACAAACAAGTGCACCATGAGCTGCAGCATGCGCAAACGCAGCCTATATGTGGGGGCTTCTTGAAACTAACGAAATAGCAATATAATATATGTCGAGAATAAGTCGACTACCAAGCGGCGAGCCAAGCTTCAATATATATGAGGTGCTATCTGTGAAACCAAATCTGCCCGTCAATAGAGAGCTGAAAAATGGTGCACAAATAGTGAGACGTGCGCTTAGCCAAAACCTTTTCACGAAGGCATGACAACCAAGCAAACATGTCTACTAACTTATCATTGCAAAGGCAAAGCCATATTCACAAGCCATCCAATCAAGCACAAGTAATATTCAAGAGCCTAAGTGCATATAATCTATCGAAATTATGCTACTTCATCGCAAGGTGCACTCGACCCTTCCAAGCAAGCTTTTCTCTACATATTCAAATGGTCATAGCGGTACAAGAATTGTTTTTGCAACAAAGACATGCTTATAGCCTATTGAAGAAAGGTAAAAACTCATTCTTAAAGTACAAAATACAAACTATTTACATCCTTGAGGTACAAATCATTCTTTCCATTCCAAAATTCAAATTACATGTTGAGACATCATATATGTGTTTCTTTGTACAAAATACAAATTGTATCTATTAACCATGACAGCACAAGTTCAAAGTTTCAACAAATACCAATAAATAGGAGCTGCTTTATACAAATAAGTGGGCTGTCCACAAAAGCGAAATACAAGAGAATGTGTTTCCAAAATAACAGCCCCTATTATACATTACAACCAACTGGAGTTCTCAAGGTTTCGGCAAATTCAAGTATTAAAATAAATGAAAAGAAAGAGGGACTCGAAGAAGATCAAGACCAGCAACAATATCCGAAGTGTGTTCGGAACACTCGCTTGCAATTGATCTCTCTATGAAGTTTCCGCCTTTTCACAAAATCTGGTTGTCAAGAGATGCAAGTTGAAATTCCAACCCTTTTATAGTCGCCAACAACCTTGTCTTCTACGTCACACAATCAATAACACCTTCAGTGTCTTAATGTTAACACCCATCCCAATGGCGTCTCAACCAACATTTCCTCATCATTACAACAAGCATGAAGCGCCAACAACTTGTGACTCTGCATTATTATTCACATTTGCCACAAGGACACAATACTGGAGGCTGGCAACACATACATCAGCTATGTCACACCCCTATACTACATCGCCAAGTGATTCTTCGCTCCATTCCACCTCAAATATGCTATCCCAAGGCAGGCAGCAATATCGCTCATGATTGCGGATTCGTCAAAACTAATCTTGGCAAACACAATCTCGCCAAATTTATCAACAATCAAGCAACTCAAATATTGAAGCATCCTGGTGGTCCAATTTGTATAGAGGTTCAAGATGGTCTCTCATTCATCATCATTTTCCCCTATGTGCCCAAGTCAAAATTGCAGTAAGTCATTGACTCATTCTACTTCCAACACGATGGTCAACTCAAAGTCAAGCATAGCAGCATTGCGAACTAAGTTCCATGCCTTGCGACTATTAGAATCAATGGAAATTGGCTTCAACACGAGCTTTTGGCATCAATTAAAAAAAAAAAAAGGGCTCAACCTCATGAATCGACGCAATGGGACTATCATTTTTCTAAAGAAAAGTTACTCTACAAATTTATTTGAATAATTTGTTCAACATATCAGCAAGCACAACCAAGAGATAGCCACAATGAACAAATCAACTCACCAAGGCACCGCTCCATCACCAGTGGTACCAACGAGCTCATGGCCATGGGTAGCAGGCTGCCGTGGACCTTCTTTGGTCATCGTCGGCAAAGTTTCCTTGCTTCATATTATCGGGTTCCCTCTCTTCTTTCGCAGCAGCACTTTGTCCCACCCAAATCTCGACATTTTGAACGGTGGATGGTGTTGAGCTCTTCAAATTTATGCTCTCCAAAAAAAAAAAATCTCCTCCATTTCATTGCCATTATCTCACTGCCAAATGGGGGTTAAAGCAAATATTCACAGCATTTGAAGAAAATATGAAAGCTGTATTGCTAGGGAAGCAAAGTGGCATGAATCAAAAAAGAAAAAAAGAAAAAAAGAAAAAGGGGCCTGTTGAAGCAAAGTGGCGTGAAGGTCACTAAAAATGAGAAGAAAAGAGACAAGGAAGAAGCAAATGATGTGTTGGCTAAATCCTAAATGAAAGAAAAGCTACCTGATGCAAAACTAAAGCAAGTGGCGTGAAAGTCCAAGGCTTTAATAGAAGAAATGCTAAAGTCACCTATGTAGTATGAAAGTCAAAGGATGCAAAGGAGAAAAGCCAAAGTCACCAAGGTGTCAAGGAAGTGAAAGTTCCTATGGTAAATGCTAAAGTTACCATTGCAAGTATGAAAAGAAAGGAGGGAGTCAGACATATATATGTATAAGACAATAACAATTATTTTACCAAAAAAAAAAAAATATTACAATGATGGCAACAACAACATGAGACAAGGAAATGGGATTTTAGAAAAAGAAAAGAAGCGCAGACAATGTACAAGTTTGTGCAAAGTGCGAAGATCTAATGGGCCATGCTAACATTAGGTGTGGGTCCATACTATGCTTCATCAAGTGTTCGGAGCTTGTGAAAATTCCGTGAAGCTCACACGCATGCCGCAAGCGCCATTCGTATGAGGGGGGCTAATGTTAATGGTCATTTTCGCGACAAATTTTATGGCTCGACAGAATGACTAAGCCCAATTGCTTAGCAATTCCGAATAATGTATTTTTGTCAATGTATTCTGCTTTGTTACATGGCCCGAGCCCATGCGAATGGTTGGGGAATTGAGTAGGAATGGTTTTGGTGGGTGTGGGTTAGTTCCCATTGGACCTTTTTACATAGGCCCGACCTGTACATGCCACGAAGTGGGCCAAGGACGCTGGGGGCATCTAGGGCCCATGAAGGAGGTCCAATGTCAGAAATTTCCACCCCAGACTTTACTCCATGCTCTGTGTGACTGTGCCCTTTATTTTCAGCTTAACTCTATTTTCCCACACCAAGGCAGCTGACACTAAGAAAAAGCTGAGTAGCCTAGCCCACTCAGCCACCCAAATGTGGTCTTCAAGGCCTACAAAGACCAGAGATAGTAGCTGTAAGGAGGAAATAACTTTGTTTCCAAAATCATGCAAAAAGCAACCAAAACCTTTCCCTAAGCATAAAATATAATGCACCAAGTCATAGAAATAGCATCTGAAAGGTCCAAGGGCTTCCTCCCACCTAAAAACTGGTCACAAGCATCCCCTAGAGCTTGATATAAATATGTATCACCAGCCCACAAGAGGGGCAATGTTTTTCCCTACAAAAAACCCAAAACTTTGACACAAAAAGCCCAATCAGCTACCTAGTGTATGGGACGATTTGAAGGCCTGGGGGTGAAAATATTGATATAGGGGAACTCTCCCTCTCTTGCTCGGGACCTCCTTCGATTTCCTCCTCTGTGTGACTACGTGCTGAAATTTCTGACTCATGAAATATATAGTTTCTGCACTTTCTTGTGTTTTCATTTTTGTGTTGTTTTCTCTTTCCATAAAGCACCATTAGCCTTTGTGTACCTTACATCGTGAATTTTGGTCTTGGCTCTCCAAATAACTGACGAATTTAACGAACCCAAGGGGAGTTTTGGGCTCATTTCTGTGATCTCGGCCCTTGTCGCAAAACGTCCCCGACAACCTCACGTTAGAATTTTTATTTTTAAAAGGACTCACTTTAGGTTTTAAAAAGAAAAAAGAAAGACTCATGCTAAAAAAAAAAAAAAAAAAACTTTAGGATTACGGAAAAAAAGAGAGAGACTTTTGTTAGAACTCTCACTATTTAGTTTAAAAAAAGACCACAGGTTATAATTTTTTTTTTTGTTCACTTTAGGTTTCAGAAAAAAGAAAAAGAAAAAAAAAGACTCATGTTAAAAAAAAAAAAAAACTTTAGGATTAAGAAAAAAAGAGAAAGAGACTCCTGTTAGGACTCTCTCGTTATTTAGTTTAAAAAATTAAAAAAAAATTATTTTAAAAAAAGACATGTTAGAATTTTTTTTTTTCACTTTAGGTTTCAAAAAAAGAAAAGAAACGATAGACTTACATAAAAAAAAAAAAAAAAAATTTAGGATTAAGGAAAAGAGAGAGAGAGACTCCTGTAAGGACTCTCTCACTATTTAGTTTTAAAAAGTAAAAAAAAAAAAGTTTAGAAAAAGACCACACGTTAGATTTTTTTTTTTTTTTCACTTTAGGTTTCAAAAAAAACAAAAAAGACTCATGTAAAAAAAAATTAGGATTAAGGAAAAGAGAGAGAGTGAGACTCCTGTTAGGGCTCTCTTACTATTTATTTTTTAAAAAAATTTAATTTAAAAAAAGACCACCATGTTAGAATATTTTTTTTTAATTGTACTTTAGGTTTCAAAAAAAGAAAGAATCACATAAAAAAAAAAAATTTAGGATTAAGGAAAAAAGAGAGAGACTTCTGTTAGGACTCTCTCACTATTTAGTTTAAAAAATTAAATTCTTTTTATAAATTAAAATGATAATATGAAAAATTGTGAGAGTTTTAGAGGTTTCAGTTATATATATATATATATATATAGATGATTGACATATGATGTATATGGCTGGGTACCTGGGACTATGCATGTCACTTGTAGGTTGAAAAGATTCAGAAATAATATTGTACATATTCATGATGCTTTTCCCCCCCCAAAAAAAAAAAAAAAAACCCTGATTTTATAATAATTATTTTCTCCAAACCTTTTCCAACTTATTTTACATGATTTTGTTGCGTGTCTGATATTGATAGACTCGAATTCTAAATTGTTTAATGGGCTATTTGCATGGGATAACGTTGTAGTTTTGATCATATTTAAAATAATAATAATAATAATAAGATTTGATTGGTACACAATCATTAAAAACAATATACATGTTTAGTGTTTACCCCTTATAGAAGTTAGTTTGTTTCTAAAAAAAAAAAAAGCAGTCAGTTTCCACCCCAAAAAAAAAAAAAAAAAAGGCTATCAAATTATTTAGAAAGAATTCATTAAAAAATATTAAAAAAAAAAAAAAAGATTGCTTGTGATATATAATAGTATCATTAACAAAGTCAGAATTTTGTTTGGGCCGGGACAAG